>CM040741.1:65515046-66007546 GCA_022829145.1 Albula goreensis
GCAAGCTACCAGTCGATACAGATCAGAAATGTACCATGCAGAACGTTAATTCAAATGATCATAGTTACAGATTTCCCTTATCTCATCTCACAGAAACAAAATTGTTTTGTCTAACAAAGAAATCATAATTTGATGACAAAGGTAATTTTTGAAACAAATTCACTGTAAAAAAAATGGATTTTAAAAAAATGTCCTGCCTTAGTCAATATACTTTTTCCATAGTGTTTTGTTGCTTTAGAATGTAACTCTTCCACTGCTATGAAAGCACTTTGCTCTCATTCCCTCACAGCCAATTGGAAGAGAGGCTGGACAGCCACTTCCTGTCAAACACTCTTATTCAGGAAGTAGCAACTGCAAAAACATTGTCCTGTAGCACACTTCAAGCAAAGTAGTGAAAAATCCCAGCAGATAAATGTTTCAGTGTTGCATAAATGCTGCTGAGAGGACAACAGTTTTCTTTCTATGAAATGACAGGTGTGTAGTTTATTTATAATGATATGCTATTTATCTATGTGCTGGAATTCAAAAGGAGTTGAGACAATGAGTGTCGTATCCAGGAGTTTATTCCGATAGTTAGACTTTTAATGGGGTTTTGTTTTATGCTGTCCATGGATGTCATGCTCAATTTAATCATGACGATCTCAGGAGGAACATTTTACTGTCTGTAAACGCCCAGTCGGTTTCTCCACAGATATCCATGAACGTAATCCTCTCAGACAAAGAAATGCGAAACGCATTCTCTCTGTACTTAAACCTGTTTAATCTGACCTGAAACGGCGGTCATTAGTTCATTCCTCCACAGGTGGACCTGGCCACCCCGAGCGGCCCCACGCAGGAGCACTCCTGAAAGATAATCCCTCATTATTCACCACACGATTTAAAACCTGGATGCAAAGAATCCAGCTGTTTTTATGTTGATCCGAATGGTGCTGTTTTTCATATTTGACTTAATCATGTATATTTAGGTCTTTTATTTGAGGGAACCATGCAGGACCTGGGAATGGGGGTCAGTTGATTATCCTAGATTTTTTGTGGGTTTTCTAAGCTATGGGCTTCATTAAAAAAGGTATTTTTTTGACCAAGTGCTCTGAGCAGGATGAAGATATTTCACCAGCTTTCATATGGGACAGAAATTGAAATGAGCAGTACTGTATGCAGTAGTGTTAGATATTTGTTGACCGCTGGTTAGATATTTGTTGAACTGTTGAGCTTATCTTACAAATGTCTCATCTCACAAAATACAAAGTCAAAGTTCTGCCATCATATTTACTACACTCAGATAGCTGAAAATGAAAAACAATTTAACATATTTTGCATGCTGTTAAAAATATAGGACATTTCATTCTTTTCCCAAAAAGATATTTTAAAAATGGATGAAATAAAGCTGTGGGAAAAACATTATTTTTTATTATTTTTGGTGTGGGATCATAACCCATTAATTATGGTTAATATCATAGATTTTCTGCACTGGACTCCAATATCTAGAAGCCACTGAAAAGTAAAATTCTCAAAATATATTTTTATAGATTCCATATGTTTTAGCATTTGACTCCATTTTATTGAATTTGAGGCACAAATGTGATTGCTCATTTTACAGTTTTTTTTTTTTTTTGATTGCTAACATGCATTGGTCAAAACTGAAGTCACATTGTCAAAACTCTTCACACAGTCAAAACAGAAGTCTATATGGACCAAACTGTGAATCATTTTTCATTGCTTTCACACAAAATGCATTCAATGACCACATTCTCCAAAATCCATGAACTCTTTTCTCATTCATACTCCACCACCTGCAAAACACTATTATATTTGCAGCACATTTTTCAAATGCTACTGCACTGTTTTCAAAACTGTTAAAAACACATTCAAAACAGAATGATGGCAAATTTTGTGCATTTCTGCAGTAACCATATAGAAATATATAGAAAATCTTTATCCTGGTTTGCTGTACATCCCAGGATGTCAGTACTATTCCTGCCTCCATACTCCACCTTCCTAAATCCCATAGAGGAGTTTTTCTCTGCGTGGAGGTGGAGGGTTTATGACCACCATCCACATGATCAGATGTCCTTACTGGATTCCTTGAATGCGGGGTGTGGATACACTTCTCCTGAAGACTGCCAGGGTTGGATTAGACATTCCAGAAGATACTAAGATGCATCACCGGAAAGACATAAAATGTGGTGTTGATGAGAGCTTGTGGCTAAATGCAGGAGAGGGATATCTAGAACCCTCACAGTACTGTATTGTATGAGTGATTATACTACACATGTTGATGTTTTTTTGTAATTATTATTGCAGCCCTGGAATTTCAGGGATTTTTTTTCAAATTTTTATTTTTCACAATTACTAGATGCAAATATATAGAAAAAAATAAAGGATATTGAAGCAAATTTCTGAATTTCTGATTCATTCTTATAACATATACGTTAGTACAGTCAATAAATGAAATGTGTTATTTTCATTCTACAATGAAATACTGACTTATGTGAAAACTCATTCAAACTTCAAAGATATAAGTTCATCATTTATGTAATGCTCCCTGTTGTTAGCGTTTTTCAGGTCAGTGTGTTATGAGTGACAGTGTATGCTTTCTGAGTGAGAATTGTTGCCTCTGTTATGGTCTAATGAGCTTCTTTTGAGACATGTATGAAGTGTGTTGGGGGTTTGAGTGAGTTTTGGAGGTGAGATGAACTGTTTTGCCAAGATGCATGTTGGTAATGCAGACTGTGTGAAGAGTTTTGAAAAAGTGGCTTCAGTATTGACCGACGCTTGCTACAAATTGAAAAAAAACCGCAAGTACCCAACTGACATGAAATCGCTTTGGACAGGTGAGACAGTACGTGCCATTTCCTCACGAGGCTAATTGGAGGAAGCAGGGAGGACTAAACCAAATCACCAAATTTATCACCTGATGATAATGCCAGGAATTCTTAATATGAACATGTCATTCAATTTCCCATAATTCTCTAAATGTCAGCATCCCCTCAATTGACAACTACATGCCTCTGAAAAGTCATATGCTTGTGTTCGATGATGACAATGAAGTTTGCCAGAAATCCTATCTGTGCTGCATTATTTATTAAGTCAACGTGTGTGTGCGTGTGTGTGTGTGTGTGTGTGTGTGTGTGTGTGTGTGTGTGTGTGTGTGTGTGTGTGCGTGTGTGTGTGTGTGTGTGTGTGTGTGTGTGTGTATGTGTGTGTGTGGGTGCATGCGTTTTTGTGTGTGTGTGTGTGTGTGTGTGTGGGCATGCGTTTTTCCACAGAAAAGTTGTGTGAATTAAGTAGCATGATGGCTGACTGTGTCAGTGAAGATAAACATGAACTCTTGCGTTTAACTACGGGCCAAAATGAAGGACACAGGCTGATGGATTTCAGGCCTAAGTGTATTTGACTGAATTAAGTCTTTTAAACTATTCATTTAAATTAGAATTTAATTATCCTTGAATAATTTATTCATTTAAATGATATAGAATAGAATATATATGGACAGTGCTGTATGACTGATCTATGAAAATATATTTTAATAATATAATAAATAATAATAATACTGTTTATGTAATTGCAGATATACTATTTTTCATATGTGGAACCCCCAAACCAGTTATTTGTGCATTTTTTTTTTCAAACTGACGAAATCTGAGTTTTAATTAGGGAGCAGGTGTTAGCTAATCCTTGACCTGACGGCACTCTTCCTGCTCCAAAACAGGCTTTTTCCCTTGGAGGGCATACCTGGATTATAACATAAATCACATATAATCCTAGAAAAAGAGTCAATCCTTTTCTTTGAACTTCAAAGTGCAGACAAAACAATTGAAGCAAAATAGCAGGAAGTCTTAAAAAATTCAGCCAATTGAATGGGATGACTCCGTGATTATCTAATGAATATTACATGAATCGAGGCTGTGAACTTCAGGTGAACTATGTATAAGAGAAACCTCTTCTACCCCAGAGTGAGGAGGAGGAGAGGGAAATTTATACGCTATAGGATGAGGCGTCTGTGCTAGACAGATCATCAACAGTCTTGATTGACATTGGGGTCTCTGGCTGATGATGTAGACTTGTCAGAAGGTATCCGTGTCACCTGGATCCTGTCTACACAATCCTCCTGGCAATTGCAAATTAATTTCCCATGATTCAATGTGCCTATTTAATGACACAAAAACTGTCATCTCCTTATTTTCACAAGCGAAAACGTCTGGTGGTAGAAAAGTACAGCAGCTTTTTATTTGCCGGGCAGCCTACAGAACGTAATTAGGGGGATGGTTTGTGTTTTTCCAGATTAAAAAAAAAGTAACGTGTGCTTTGTTGTTTGATAGGCTGAACTTTGCCAAGCAAAAATAATGTGGAGAACCCATGGGACATTTTTGCAGCAAAAATGCTGGTCAAACTGCAGTAAATAAATGACAATCTTAATTTGTAAATTGTACCACAGATATTTGCACACACACCCCCTCCCCACCCCCTTGTAAAATAAAGCACCAAAACACCACCTGGGTAGTAATTGTATTACTTCCATGTTATAATAGTCTGTAACGTATGAATTATTTTAGTAGAGGGATCCCCTTGTTAGGCACACAAGTGGACCACTGTGAGAGTGACAGAAGGATTAATGGGAAGTTAACCATGGAGGTATACACACCATTACCATAGAGTGCTGATAAATCACTGTGCGGTGAATTATGTCCTATCATGCGAGGCACAGCTGAGCCTTGATCCACAATGGAAGCTGAGACAATCCAGAAACTGAAACATTATTTTGTAACTGTGCAGAAGAGTATGTGTGGTCTTCACAAAAAACAAACCTTTCCTGCTAATTTATCACCTTCATCACGGTTTCCTATGCCTGATGTGGGAGAATATGACATAAAAGTTAGCTCAAAAAATATATTTATCTGTGTGTCGCTAAATAGCAAAACAGAGACAGCTTGTGTGTATGTGTGTGTGTATGTGTGTGTGTGTGTGTGTGTCTGTGTGTGTGTGTGTATGTGTCTGTGTGAGACTGCTAGTGTTTCTATATTATAAATCACTATGGGTAAGAGTGTGTGTGTCATCTGTTAAATGAATGTAATGTGTGTGTGTGTGTGTGTGTGTGTGTGTATATGTGTGTGTGTGTGTGTGTGTGTGTATTTGTGTTTTGCGAGTGCATGTATCCAATATCCATTTACTACTTTGAATAAAAAATCTGGAGAGCAAATAAATTAATTTGATCATCAGGGATGCTGGAGGGGGAAATAAAGTGAAAATAAAAGGAGCTCAGATCTAGCTTATGTTTGGTCCTTGTGCTGTGCCTGCAGTTAATTATGCAGTGAAATGCTGATTGGCTGATTACTGACCAGTGGTAATAAGCCCCGCCCACATGGGCTGCTTTTGAGTGCTGCTGTTGTCTCATTTTGACTGCTGATCAAGCTCTTCCATGGTAACACAATTTTAAACAAGGCAACTTTGTTTAACTGTCTATGACAAGGCAAGAACTGACAGTACATCTTTGAATATGTACAACATGCGTGTCTTGGTGTAATGTTAAACATTATTGTAAGTGTGTGGTAGTGTGTATATTTGATTTAATACAATAATGTATTTTTTGGAACGTTGTTTTGTTTATAGTTGTCATGTCATGGATTGTGTTCCACAGTTGTCAGTGTTGTTTTGGTTTTGGCAGCAGGTACTCTATTTGGCTTCCTGTCAAGTCAGCTTCACCCCTCATATTTAAACTGCCAAGACACCACGCCACTGGAGAATGTTTACTGTTGGAGTAACACTGTGTCAACGAAGCAAGTCAATATGGATGACAAAGAGAAGCATTAGATAAAAGGTATCACATACTCATATGTGCACATAACATGGATTTTGAAACAGTAAACTTGCCTTCATGTGATAAATTGCTTGGGATAAGAGCAAACGTGTAATTTAATTTGTCTTCTTTCTTTTTAGCTTTGCATAGATAGTGAACTTTACAGCATATTCTTGTCTGTGTAATGGGCTGTGGTGCCATCTTGTTGCATGTTAGCTACATCCATTCAGCATTTTACAGGTGAGGAAAAACTGTTTCACACCCAAAACCGTCACATTTGTCCAGTACATTAGTTCACAATTAAATGCACATATTCATTTTTATCTTCACCGACACAGTTTGGCAACTTCAGCAGGCAGTTAAAGCTCGCCAAGCTGTTCTTGTGTAGAGAAAGCATCTCAGTATTACTCGATTGTTAGAAAGCTTAAAGACAAATCATAATTGAATTTTGGCAACTTTTTAAAACAAATGTTAAATTTTAATATATAAAATTTAACCTCCATTGTCTCAAGCTTCACAGTACAAAAGTTGTAGTGTCACTTTATTTTTAGCAGGAAGTAGGCAAAATAACAAACTCCTAGAAATTTAAAAAAGCGGCAGGTATTGCACTTAAAGCTGGTTATATGAAGTTTTGATTCATCATTATCAAAACTGCTGAACCCACTAATAAAGTTGTCATGGGAACTGTAGCCATACACACTAATAAAGTTGTCATGGGAACCATAGCCATATTTTTGGCAAATCAGTTGTTATTAATGGCACCAGCACAGGAATGAGTAAGCAACTCATACATGTCTCTCCTCACAAATTTATGCAAAGTGTTATTTTTTCAGCTTTTACTCAATGTTTTGAGTTCAACGGTCATGGCAATTAGCCGAGAAAATGCTGCACAAGAAAGTAAAAAAAAAAACTTAAACTAACTCAAATTTCTTTTATTCAAACCAAGGGACAAACCACATTAGGCTAAGTGTATCCCAGGTCTACCTAATTAAAGATACATTCTCCAGGTTTTGCTGACCTTCATTATTTAGAGGCAATTAGATCTGTCATGGGCTGAGATTTGCACTTTCCCCATCTCATCTTGATGTTGTAACGTCTCATCTTGATGATGTAGCGAGAGTAACATGTGATGTGGGGGATATGCGGCTGCAAGAGGTGACTCTTTAATATGTGGCTGTTGTGACAGTTGTCATGTGTCACTGGGACTTGATTAGCTTGCAGAGCCAAAGATCCAGAGTCTTAGCCTAAACGACTGATCGTACTCTTGTCCTGACACAAGGGCTTGCTGTCAACCTTATGTCTGTACATGCCCAGCACAGCAGATCAGAGTGCACTTTCATCTCACGCAGTGATCTTCAACTAGTCCTTGAAGGACCATGGAGTTTGCAGTTTTTTTTTTTTCCTTTTTTGCGTTTAAATTAAGAAACATAAGTGCTGAAACAGAAAAACAGCAGACATTTTGGCTCCCCAAGTTTAGAATTTGATATCCATGTTGACTAAGCATCTCTACACAGCTCTGGAGGGACAGAGGGTGTGAATGGATTGTGTCTCATGGTCAAGTTACATTACCTGGACTTTACAGATGAAAGCTATGCAACATACCCTGGATAAGCACATCTGCTAAGAGCTTAAAATGCATAAATGAGAATCTATGGCTGAATTCAGAGAACTTTAAACTAATGAAATCCACTGTATAATTACTATTACAGGTATGCAACGCTTAACGTCCACGATACATTCTATGAAATAAGATGTTATGTGATTTGGACGATGTGTGAAAATCATACTATCAAAGCTATATGGGATACTGTAGTGTACCTGTATTGACTAAATAGCCACGGTACTGTACACATACAGTACTGTATTTCAGCTAATGTATCTGAAAAAGTAATATATGGGTTAAATAGGCTACATCCGTGACGTCCTGTTCTTCTAGTTGGCATTTCTGAACTCTATTATAACCTTTTAGGACCACAGATGTATATAAAGCCCTTACCTGTATTAGTGGTGATAGTAGTAGTAGTAGTAATATAATATATAAATAGCAGTAATATAATGGTAGCAAAAGTAGTATTAGCAGTAGCAGTAGTGATGGTGGTATTGGTAGTGGTGGTGAAATTATTCTTCTTGTTATTATTTTTTTATAAAACCTCCCATATTAATTGTTCAATGTCACCCTCTCATTGTACCTCTCAGTGTCTCTGTCTCTGCACATGCAGTCAGGTTCCTCACGCGCGGGTTCTCAAGCATGCCTTTCCATGGCAAACAGCTTAATCAACTCTGCATGTTATACTGTGGAGATTGCATCCAACCATTCACCCACAAACCGCTGCTTATATAACACTCATACAGTATTCCCCTGTCGTACTGTACACACGGCTTTGATTTAAGGCTCATCAATCTGCACCCTGCGTACCATTCCTCATCCCTGAAAAAACAAGCAAGCACAACAGTTCTTCACAAAACAAGGCTTTGTGCAGCCACCCCCCCTCCCCCCACCCAAAAAAAAAAAGATCGAGAGAAGGAATTCTGACTCACTTCTTTCATCAAAATAACCGATTCTGCACGCCAGCCATCCTCTTTTGTTGCATTTTCATCCTTGTATAAATCTCACGTCAAATGAATGTTTCACTGCGGTATGAAAACCCTACCTTGTTTATGAATATGTTATTCGAGCCTCAAGGTCTAAATATTTAGGCCCGAGCGCATTCCTAATTGAAAATGTTTGCTTGCCTCTGGCAGCTGGGCTGCTCGGGTTCTTGGCTCCGGAGCATGGAGGAGAGGCCTGTGATCTGGGGCCTTCTGCTGAAGCAGGCTTTCTGCGAGGGTACCACAGGAGCGCCTCCTCTTCATCTTCAAGAGCGGAGACGCACGGAGGCAAAAACACACGCACACACCCCTCTCTCGCCTTTATCACACAGTGCACACAATCTCCATTCAGACGCTACTTTTTCACTGGAGTGATCCAGGCAGAATAAATCATCATGTGAAATAAAAATGCACTATGAGAGATGTCGAGTTACTGCATCATATTGCGTTTATTTATTTTATCATTTGTACTGCTTGTAGCGATGGTAGTGGCAGAATTATAAGAGGTTGTAGCATGCAGCAGCAGTAGTAATAGTAGTAGCAGTAATAGTGGGAGTAATAAAGCTGTACTTGCAGTAGCAATAAAAGCAGTGCTGGTATAAAAAAATGTTAATAACAAAGTAATAACATTAGTAATTGTATAGTTGAATTTCAAGGTAATATGTCAGTTGGTGGTACTTATACTTTACTGGCAGAAGCAGCAGTTGAATACTAGTACTAAAGTATTATTTGTGATGAAATAAGTTGATGAAGTTTAACTAACACTGTAGCAGTTGT
Source organism: Albula goreensis (assembly GCA_022829145.1). Classification (NCBI taxonomy): domain Eukaryota; kingdom Metazoa; phylum Chordata; class Actinopteri; order Albuliformes; family Albulidae; genus Albula; species Albula goreensis. The sequence continues at coordinate 65,524,207 of CM040741.1, forward strand.
TTATTTACAGTATGTATTGCAATATAATACTTATTTGTAATACTTTGGTGATAGTCATGGCTGTGGAATCTGTGTCAGTTAGTGATAACCTCAGGGTAAGATTCATTTATACTATATACTAGAGTTTATACCAGAGGCAAAGGACAAGAAGCAGTTCAGCAATATTCCTTGGTTTTAAGAAGTAATTTATCATCGGATTATATAAGTGGCCATTCAGCTGGATCTGATGTAATCATAAATTATTGGATGTGAGATTCATAAACTACCCCTTGAGAGTTCCATCTGTGACGTGCTTCCTGTGGTCTTTCCCAAGCACTCAACAGCAGTATGTTTTCAAAACGTTTCTGTGAAGAGAGAAATGAGCTAGTCTCCATACCACTGTAAGCACTCATGAAATGGAGGGTGTTCTGTAATGGGGTCCAGAGGGAAAACGTAACCTTTTCACAGTATAACATTAGCTGTTCCATCTCCTGCCTCTTAGTGATGGTTTTTGGTCAGCGAGAGAACATTTTCAGGGACATCTTTTGACAGAAAGCCGTTTTTTGTTTGTTCACATTCTCTGGCGAAAGATACCTAAAATTTTATGTACTTACTTCAAAGGCCTATTTGACCCCATATTTTTTCACCCCATTTTTCAGCGATATATCACATCCTGTCATTACACATCGGTAGTAATTACTTGGTGTTGCTCGGTGATTCACTTTTGAAAATTGACATATCGGTGAGAGTATGAGTAATTGGACAGTAACAGCCAATATTCTGACATCAACCTAAAATGATTTCCCATCTATGATGACTTGGGTTCTTACATATATCACAGTGACTTTGCTATTCTGCTCATACAATTACGAAGCAAATGAAGGGACACTGTTTATTACAACTATTTCCGCAAAGTCCTGTGTGTCCTCATCTCACCCTCTGTTTTGTAAGTATTGCTTTTGGTAAAATCAGGAAGTAAGTTTGGCTGGAACTGGCCATTAAAATGCATTGCCCGAAATATTTTTTGAAACATTCATTCTTTGTGTGAATGCCAGCTGGAGCAGTGAGCTTGTTTTCTGTGCCACAATGTCAGCAAAAGCTCCAGCTTCAGCTGTGTGTGATTTCTTGGGACCACCTGGTCCTCAAAGGGATGCCATTGACAAGTAACTTAAGTAAGCAATGTTCACTGTGTGTTTTGTTTTATATGTACAACCAAGCTCTGTGTGTGTGTGTGTGTGTGTGTGTGTGTGTGTGTGTGTGTGTGTGTGTGTGTGTGTGTGTGTGTGTGTGTGTGTGTGTGTGTGTGTGTGTGTGCGTGCTTATAGACATAATGGCATACACATTAACTACTCTGTTGTAATCGCCCACACACCTGCAATGACAAAATACACAACAATAAAAAGTACATCATATTGAATAATCGGGGGCATTGCGTACTTAAAAACATAGATTTGTGTGATATCTGTATCAAAGTAAAGATTAATTACTACATTACACTGTGCCTCTTTGAAACTGGTGTCACATTATTTTGGGTACTGTGTTCTGTTCTGACCATTGGGCTATGTTTTTGGACCATTCCAGTGCACACATACTTAAACACAAACAGACTTACTGCACACACATGTACATACACACAAAAAATACGCATGCCCACACAAAGCCCAGCCACACTGTTTAAACGGCAGTTTATATTGACATGTGACATATGAAAATATTTTAGTTTGTGTGTGTCTGATCACAACATAAAATCCATAAATGGATCCATTCAGAGTCATCCGAGAACACTAACATCACCTTCATCAGCAACTTCACACAACATTCCTGAGGTCATTACACGTTTTAAATAACTGCAAAAGACAGATTATTTTAGGATTAATTTATAGCCATCTTATTTTTATTTGTTTTTTATTGATTGTTTTTGCTATGTCTTTTTAGCACTGCTTATTCACCTTGTTTTTACTTTCATGTGATGTCTTTATTTGTCATTCCACGGCCTTTTTTATTTTGGAAAGTCCTTATTTTTGGAAAATGCTTTGGGTGCATTGTATGAAAAATGCTGTATAAATAAAGCTATTATTAAATGTAATATTATTCATGTCTGACTACAGCGAATGGCTGTTGTCCCTGTGTGCTAAGCTATTGCTGTCCATGGTCCTGAAACACTGCCGACCTCCTGAGAGTGCAGCAGTGCTGAATGAACAGTGCTCAAGAAGAGAAAGCAGCACTCTATGAAGAGAGACTTCAGGTTCTGCATTCTAAATCCCTCTCCAGCCAAACTTACATCTTGATTTTACTGGAACAACACAAGCAGGTTAACAGAGGCAGAAGATAGAGGTCAAGGAAGTGATTGAGAATCTGTGATTGTTTTTTAAACTATGCTATTTGCTCTTAATTTGTGATTGTTTTTTTTTTTAAAACTAGGCTGCTTAGTAGTCTGTAGTCTGTAGGGGAGTCCTGATCTATTCGATCACCTTGGCACTTGGGACTTTACCCCTCTCCAGGTTTATCTTTGCACTTTTTGTACTGTTCTTATGCACTTTGCCTTGTAAGTCGCTCTGGATAAGAGCATCTAACAAATGCCCGTAATGTAATGTAATGTAATGTAATGTAATGTAATGGAAGTAGCCGGAAAAGTACCCCCCCTCCCAATGGCTCTGCATCATAACGAACAGATTAGCGATGTCACATTTGTTATGCAAAATCCAGTATCATGGAACGTGATAAATTGTAGGAGGATCAGAAAATGAGCTTATACAGCCAAATTCTCATAGTTTTGCTAACAACTATTTTCTGACCTGAACCATTCACCGTGATTACTTTTAAACTAGAGGATATTACATTTAGTTCAGTAACATCAAGGTGTGTGGCGTAGGCTTTTTTATGTGCACCCGTACTTAAGACATATAACTTACATTGTATAACAGCATCTCAAAATATTACTTTCTCAGTCCCAAAGGTACTGATGTTTCAGGAGAAACACGTTTAATGATCTTTTCATTTTCTCTTTATCCTCTTCAGAGTAAAATATTTGATAAATGCATCATTGGAAAAATATTTTGTTAAGTGTGTGCTTTATCCTGGTTCATCTTGCAGAACACACCCCAGTGTGTGCATGTATCTGGTAATCACTGAGCCCTATTGATAAGCTGACAAACAAATGGTAAATCGCTACAGACGATCGATTTCAAGGCCTTGCTGTACAAGCCATGTTGAAGGAAAAGCCGTTCACACAAATCAACACCCCGCCGAGGCGTGAGCAGGACACTCTCTCAGAGGCGAGTTAAGAAACAGAATCACAGCTGAGCAGCTGTACACTCTAATAAGTGGCAATGCTACCTGGTAGAGTTTGTAACTACATCTAAATTGCTTCTGTAAATAGCTACATCTGTATTAATGAATAGTGTGTAAAATGTACACTCTCTAAATTGTAAACTGGATATGATGTTTACCAACTGCCTAAATACATGAGTTAATGATACATGTGTGTAATGAAGGGGAATGGGGGGAGGGACTAGCACCAAAACTGAACTCACCGTACAGTGTGAAGTGACTTTCGAATCGCCATTTATGATTCGCAGGACAGAACATGTAGCGACAGGGATGAAATCCAGTCTGCACCTCGAGCCCATGTCAGACAGGTAAAATGCAGAGTCGTGCTGAAGCTGTCAGAGCGTAGACAGGGCTTCTTAATGGGACTGACTGAGGGCTGTGTAAATACGGACTACTCACCACCAACAGACTGTCAGCTGGGGAGAGCAGAGGTCAGTTCTGAGCCCAATTGAAATTGATTGGTCGACTGAAATTCAATTTAGGCATCGAAGCTGTCTGTGTCTGTTTGTTTTTCTGTGTGTTTGCGTGGATATGTGTTTGTGTGTGTGTGTGTTCAGATATTGACATGTATGTATGTGTGTGTGTGTGTGTGTGTGTGTGTTGTGTATTTACATATAAATGTGTGTGTACATATTACATGTATGTTTGTAATTGGGTGCTTGCACGTATTAGTTTATGTGCGACTGCATGTGTGTGTCTATGTGTGAGTGTGTGCGCTTGTCTTGTACAGAAGTTAATATGTGTGTTTATAATAGTGTGTTTGCATGCATGTCTATGTGTGTGTGTGTTTGTATGTACATGTTGTGTGTGCTTGTACAGAAGTTAATATGTATGTTTATGGTAGTGTGTTTGCATGTATGTCTATGTGTGTGTGTGTGTGTGTGTGTGTGTGTGTGTTTGTATGTCCTGATGCTGGTGAGTGTGATGATCAGTAGGAAGTGGCAGGCCGCCGGGGGCGGGTCTCAGGAGGGTTGCAGAGCAGAGTGAGGGATGAGGCAAACAGAGCCTCACACATCCAGCCTCAGAGGATAAAGAGTACGCCGGAAATCAAGGGGTCGGGAAGAAAGACGCGCGACTCCATCGGTGATCAAAGGCGACGGACAGAGAGCCGTGAGAGGCCTTTGAAACTCCACGTGTGTCACCGCACATCACTGGAGCGGCTTTAATCACTGACACACAGCGCTGATGAGACCCCGCGCTTCAGATGGTTCACTGGAGACCAACGCTTTATAGGAAGCTTCAGGGTCCTCTTCTGATGCTCATGAGCTGAGGGCATGACACTTACCACGACAGCTATGACTAACCGCTTCACCATGCTCTGGACATATGTGTACACAGTAAAATGTCCAGAGCTTCACCATGCTCTGGACATATGTGTACACACTAAAATGTCCAGTGTTAATTTAACACAAACAGCATACACATGAGTACAACTGGACTCAAATATACAGTGCTGGTGTTAAATGAACACTGGACATTTTACTGTGTAGTCTAGTGGCTGAAGCACATGACTGGGACCCCTGAGGTTGGTGGTTCAAGCCCCAGTCCAGCCACAGCAAGAATACCATTGCTGTTGGGCCCCTGAGCAAGGCCCTTAACCCCACATTGCTCCCAGGGAGGATTGGCCCTCGGTTAGCCTAATGAACTGTAAGTCGCTTTGGATAAAAGCGTCAGCTAAATGACTATAATGTAATGTAGTTTAATGAAATGTATTTGTGAGTATATATGACACACTAACATATAATTATTAATTATTATAGGCGTCATAGGTATGGCAAAATGAGGAGGAAAACCATCGTCAGCTTCACTGATGAAATGGCCTCTTCAACAATAATCACCTCATCAGAACACTAAACTGAGTTTGCACCAAATTAGTCCTGTAAGTGGCCTCACTCTGAGACTGGACTCTGGTGAATGGATTCAGTTAAGGCATTGACTTTAACTCTCATTTGCCATTAACATAGGCTCGTTCTAGGTGTCAGATATCCTCCGAAGGATTTCGATAAGAGTTTGAGTAAATACGCTCAAGCTCGCTTACAATACAATTTCAGCCATTCACTTAATGGGCAATTTTTAAAATACATATCTGATGTTTGTACATGGGAGATAGGTGGGTAGGTGAGAGTAGCAGCATGGCGCTGGAGCACCGTCGACTCTTCCAGAGCTTATCTGATCATTTAATCACTCCGAGCCTCATCTCTGACTGCATCAGTGTTGGGCTTGCTCATGGCGACGGTGTAATTGTTTTACCATTGAGCCGAAAGCCCGACACCACAAATGAAAGGAGATGAAGATCACAGGGAATTCCGATGGAGCGTGACTTTCTGAAAGCGTCACGCTTTGTGGTTCTTAGTTACAGGGCACAGCCTACGGGTTACGCTCTGTTTATTCATTCACAAATCATTATTTATGAAAGTTATTTATTAAATTCACCACATAAAGCTCAACCCAGGAGAGACTGCGATTGTCTAAGTTCCTGCCAAATCCCGTCCCCTGCTTGACGTCTCCATCATTATGGACAATATCATACTCTCAAGCTCTTTCACCGCCCAAGAGCCATTGACTGGGGTCAAGACAGCAGAGTGATCCTCACCCTGAAAATTACAGTGGTGGGCTGAGCATGCTGCTTCTCCCATTACAACGGGAGGAGACACTGTGTCTTTCTCTGCACCTGCTCCACCGAGGTCCTGGTCCAGGTCATCCTGGTCCAAGATCCAAGATCAAGCCCTGTTGATGGTTAATGACCCAAACTGGTCCATTACTGGTATTAAATGATTACTCCTCCAATGTTTGCTACAGTGACAGCTTAATAAACAAGTTCCCAGCTGAAGCTCATGTTCTGCACAGTGCTATACTGTGACTATATTCCCTTCCTCTAGCACATTAATTCACTTCACCCCAGGTCTTCACAATGTAAGTAACCGTGGATAAAAGTGTTGATAAAGTGACTTAATGTCTGTTATATAATGCAATTCTCCACATATGTTTCTCTTATTTACCTATTAATGTACATATTTGTAATTACACTGCAACACCTGCCATGGAAATTTAGCCACTATCTTCATCTTGGAACATAATTCTATGAAGTCAGACAGGTACATAAAACATCTATAAAGATATACAGGTGTATATATACCTCAGTGTAACTAAAGGACACCCACACATACTCAAGTATTCACACATGAGCAGCTTGTTCATCCTAAGGACATTATGAGATATGAATTATACCATGCCATACTTGATGCTGACAAATGTGAGCTATCAACTATTCCATAACAACACATTATAAAGGCCTCAAAGTGCCCTTCATATTATGAGAGGCAATACAGTATCGAAAATAAACAAACGCTGTGATTTCTTACAAGTCCATGCAACAAGTGACTTTGTAGCCTTTTTTTATTTCATTTATATATTTTTTTGTATTGAACGTTTTGGCTGGATGTGTTATACAACAGAATACTCTCTGGAACATTTATTTCCCTATTGACAGATAAAAGCTTAAAGTGCAGTACGTAGCGTTCAATCAGCAATTTAACAGTCTTTAAGCATTCTCTGAGTGTCCATGAGTGAGGCATTCACGGATCTGTGAGCTGCTGTCGTGTTTCCTACCGGTGCAATTCACATATAAACTGGATGCACTTGCCATAATGATCACACTGATTCTCAACAACAACCAGATTTCAAGGCTGAAGAGGAAAAGCGATTTCCAAAGTTTCACCATGAACCTCAATTAAAAATCAAGGGCAGTCTAATTAAAACTCTATGGCTTTTCTGAACTTTGCATACTTAAGTGCTACGCTTTAGAAATTGACATGTATTGTCAGCTACTCATTTTCATGAAATTACAATAAAATGGCATGATCACACTGATCATTGAGTTTCTGAAAACAGTTCCACTATTTTTGGTATGTTAATCATTTTGAAACTGCTAAGAGATTTTGCAATTGGCTCGTTAATTTGAGGACATGAAGAGAAGATAATTGAATAAATTTTCATAATATGCGGATTTGTACTTTTAATGACATGTGGTGTCCAAAATAGTTTTCTGCATTTTTCATTGATTCATGTGTGTGTGTGTGTGTGTGTGTGTTTCAGAAAAACAGTGACACAGAGAGATTTTCACATGTAATTAATATTGAAGACACATTTTGCTCACTTCATATGTGAACCTGTTTTAAATACACAAACAGGAAAGATTGCATGCCTATAGAAAGAGAAACCTCTCAAAGACATTATCACTGTGACCGACACAACTTTGGGAGAGCTTTTTGTCTATAATAAAATCTCAGGCATTATTTCTTTGGTCCTGTTACACATTGACAAATTCATTTGTAGTTTGAGGTAAAGCAGTCAGAACAGTCTGTTGCATGGGCAGGTATTCATATAGCAAACACCCCTCTCTCCCACCTTCTGTCAACAACAGGGGAAGAGATTAGTTCCATTACTTTAATTTAGTCATTTATACCACTGGGCGCAATAAAGAAAAGAAAACAAACTGCAATTATATCAATTATCGTTTGGTAACAGCTGTAGTTAATGGCAGGAGAAAAGAGACATAGCTGGCTTATGTAAGTACTTGGCATGCAACCAGAAGTTTGCCATTTTTGTCTTAATGTCATCCCCGGAGAACAAAACACAAGACAAAGGCTTCTCTCCACCACATTCCATGGCAATGTGGATTAGCTGGGTCCTAATCCCTCGCACCACATTAACCTGTTCCAAAAACGGTATTTTTTTTTCTCTCTGGTGGCTTTGTGAATTCGCAGCTCAAAGGACAGTCATACTCATTCACAAGTGATTCTCTGACTGAATAAATCAATAATCGTTTTTATGATCCTTCCACAGACTAGTTATTGTAAGTACTTACTGTAATTTTCTCTCATTATGAGTAATGCCCTGTGAATAGCCATAGGGACTATGTTAAAAATGGACTTGCTCAGAAGTCACACTAATGTTCAGCACGTAGTTGATTTTATTAAGACTAAATGAGACAGATAAAATGCTCACCCAAGGTAGTGATTATCAGAGAAAATGCTCATCCTAATTCATGTTTTATTTTTCCTAAAGATTATTTGCTGAAGCTGACTTAGAAAATGCTGAAACTAATCAAAATACTGGCTAAACGATAAAAATTTCAGCCATGACTATGAAGAGTAGGAGTCTGGGTTAAATTGAAACCACAGAAATACCCACAATTTTACCATCCTATCAACAACAAAAACCAATAATCTCTGCTATGTCCAATTGACCCACAACACCACAGATAAATTTCAAAGACCACAGAGACTTTCAAAACTCAATAAAATGGTTCAGCTGTTTTGTTTTTATATAGCTGACCTTTACACAATAGTAAAGTTAAATAAGGAACCACCAATTTTCAAGTGTTTGTCTTTTGGCAGTTTTAAGTGTACATATGACTATAGTCTGCACCATTTTATTATTCAATTTCTTCATTTTCTGCATGAAAGAGAAAACAAATACATCCACAATGTAGTTATTTTCCTTTCTGTAGCTGTCCAGTATGTGTTGGTTAACCACAGTTGCTGTTACACATACACTTCATGTGTACATTGAATTAACGCGAACGATCTCTACAAGCAACCTTGATTAAAGATGTCAGTTTCCTTTCAAAGTGGCTGAGGGAAAACGGACTCGTATCTGGAAAGGAACCTAAAAAAAAAACCCTTAGACTGGTGCATCCATTCATCCATGTTCTGCGCCCTGCTCATCCAGTCTATGGTCATGGTGGGGCTAGAGCCTGTCCCAGCAGGCCCTGGGCAAATGGCAGAGACACAGCCATCCATCGCTCAGGCGTAGATGAGAGACAGCATGACGTGCCCTTCATCTCCCTGACCACAATGCTAATCAGCTCCGTCACACCAGGCTCGGAGTTGACCGCCGTGAATCACACCGAGCTGACCCCACGCTGCATTCGCCGCGCCTCCGCAATCTCATCTATTAGCCTAATTAGAAACACCAAACAGGTAATAAAAGCTAGAAAGCTATTAGTTGTAATATATCTGTATATCGTCCCGGGAACTTTAGGAATCTTTAGGAATTCCCGTCTGTGTCCATAAATACAGAGCAAAACAGACCGGTCCGGACAGTGCAGGAGCTGTAAATGGGGTTGAGTTCACAGTCCGGGGGGGGTTGGGGTGGTGGGGGTCAGGGGTATCGGTAAGATGGTATGATGAATGGTCATGAAAAGACTGTGAATCACAGGCCAGCCCCACCCCCCCACCCCCCAGAAAAAGCAAAAAAGAACTACTGTTTCCCTGACTGGGGAAGGTGGAGCTTTTCATCACCCAGAGTAAATGTTTCTGTTACGTATACCAACTGATTAATCACTGCTGCTGCTGTTTGCGTGAGAATTATTGCATGTATACATATCGGCATGTTTACATCAACAAAAATCTGGAGCTGCTTTTATGCTGTATGATTAGCTGTGAATGTGTAATGCCTACCTTAGTGTGTGTGTGTGTGTGTATATGTCTGCGCTGTATGCACAAGTGTGTGTGTGTATTTACAGTAGGTGCTATTATGTGTATATGAATGTGTATACAGTGTGTGTTCATTTGAGTACATGTGTATGTATGTGTGTGTGTGTGTGCGCACGCTTGTGTGTGCGCACTCAACTGTGTGTGTGTGAGTGTGTGTGCGCGTGCTTGTGTGTGCGCACTCAACTGTGTGTGTGTGAGTGTGTGTGCGCGTGCTTGTGTGTGTGCACTTAACTGTGTGTGTGTGAGTGTGTGTGCGCGTGCTTGTGTGTGTGCAGTTAACTGTGTGTGTGTGAGTGTGTGTGCGTGTGCTTGTGTGTGTGCACTTAACTGTGTGTGTGTGAGTGTGTGTGCGCGTGCTTGTGTGTGTGCACTTAACTGTGTGTGTGTGTGTGTCCATAACAGGGGTGAAAGTGTGGCAGCCCACTCCATTTTGTTGGTCATAATTCTGCCTGTAAACACCTGTTAAAAAAGCTTCTTGTCTCCATTACTCAGGAATAAAACTTTTTCTAATACACTCCCTATCCAAAGGTGGATGTCCGTGAGGTGTAGCAGTGCAAACTGCATCATTTCTGGCGCACTCTGTTTTAAACAGATTCACCTGCTCCTGCTCCTCTTCGTGCTGCTGGTCTGCAGGTGCACTGAGCTAAATAAGAGCTTTACAGCTATATTTGACTAAGCACAAGTAAATAGGAGCAGGAGCCCCAGGTAACAGGTCAGGTTTTGAGTGCACCTGCACCGTGTTCCCTACTGCTACACTCTCAAACGCTCATCCCCATGCCTATTGGCAGATCTGAAAAATAAGCATTTACAAAAACACACACAGACACAGACAAATGTGAGCACACACACGCACACACACATACACAAAACACACAAAAACACACATACACAGTCTCCCTTCTCCAGGCTCACTACAGTTGTCAAAAAAGCATTAGGTTTTGCTATATATAAAATTTTTGTATCACTATAATTAGGCAAATCACTATGTTGGCCAGGATCTGCCTTCTTCCCGTATGCTATTCAGACCTTTTTCACACTGAATAAACACAGGGACACTCAGTTGCTCCTGAATAAATCTGTAAGCTGACAAATGCCCAAGTTTCATGAAGGTGACTCCACTGTTATAAATTTCCCTGTCGCCTTCAGTTGTATCTGTTGGTTTTTACCTACTTTAAAACAATGTGAATCCATAATATCAAATTCAGCCATAAAGGTTTTGGTTGCAAAAATATCTTGTGGAAAGCATATCATTTATTACATTATTATTATTATTTGGTTTATATGTTTCCTACCTCCAGTCAGGTACAAATGCAAATGTATATTTTTTGTATTTCGTATCAATTGTGCTTAATTCAAAATTGTGCATTTGTATTATATTTGTCTTTTATAGACATCAAAATAAAAATAAAGTCTACCTTCAAATCCCCGAAGTTATCTTTCCAATAATTCTCAAATACCACCATATGTGGACAGGGAAAGACCGGATGGCAATACTCTTTTGGAGGCTAGGAGGCTCCTTATAGACCATATTCTCTGCAAATGAAAGACCCATCATGGCCCTGTCAGTCCAAACAGAGTAATAACAGTATAGATGGTGATGTCAGCACACATCGTTTTAATGAAATGCAATGTGTTCCGCATTCCCATCTCGCACACACAATTAAAAGACCAGTTAAAAGCTAGTCTGGCTACGGGAAGACGTTTTCATTACTTAGCAGGAGTCACGAAGCTCATTGAATCACTGCTTACTCCATAAAAATATTAATGTATGCAACGAGAAAGACATAGATAATTATCTAATGTGCCTTCTATGTTTACGGTTACTTAATTAGTTTACAGAACGGTGTCGTAAAAAAATGCGAATTTGAATTTAGGGAAGCGCGAGCCAAGATGAGAAGTGTTTAACTTTGGCTGGGCCCAGATCGAGCCTCTAATATAAGCTCACACATTGAGAAGAGGGGGATGAATTATGCTTGCCATGCATTTTTGTCCCATTAATATATTGCCCGTGCATCGGGTATTTTGCATGACAAAGGAGGAAATATTAAACCGCCATCCGTAATGAAAATGCACTTTGCAAATTAAAAGAGGCAAAAGCTCATTTTTTCAACCTCTTTACGAAACAAACAGTCCTTAACCAATTAGGTCGCATTGTATTAATTCCGTGATTTATTGGGGCTCGCTTAACTTTCAAAACTCGGCAAACCTAAGTCAGGGTCACAATCCATCACGTCTTGCTCGGAGAGCGCAGGAGTAATGGCTGTTGTATTAGCTGCTTTTGATGACGGTATGAAAGACGTATAAGCACTTGTCAACAAAAACTGCTTACAACATGGCATTAGCATGCATGAGCCGCGGCGCCTATTTGTTATTCTGGCAGCTCCACACACGTCGCCACGAGCTTGTAAAACCTTTTTGTCAGCAGGAACCGAGCGCACACTGTTTGGTTTTCTGATAGACCAGCCTGTGTACATGCCGGGACGCTCTAGTTTACTTTCTGTGCACACAGACGTACGGGCGATTCCGTAGCAGTGTCGGGCGGCCGGGGCTGAATAATTCAGGCTACCACCCGCGCTTTCGCTCCAATCGCTGCTATCGATTACCCATCAGTCTCCTTGTCAAAACAAAGCGGATTCGTTCAGCTGTGGAAAAGGGTAAATAAATGGATACAGTTGTGGGGCAGTCGTGGCCGGGCCTTGTTCCTCGCTGACGTACGCGTTGGAACGAACATGATGTTTGGGCTTTAGCGAACAAACAATGACTCTCTGGGAGCCAAGAATGCACTTAGCTCAACAAAAGCAAATGAATCTGCTTATTTGGACCCAAAAATATGAATGGCTATAAAATAATACAGCAAAGCGACCATTACGTTAAAGATACTGTTTGTTTTTGTTACGGCACTGTTTATGTTAACACTTGCATGCTGGCCTCAGCCAAGATATTTCTTATATTTAATTAAACCTTTTGTAAGATTGCATAAATGCAGCGTTTCTTTCCAGATGATTCACGTTTGCTGCTACAGAATGCCTTTGCCCGAGTAGAATTATATTTAAAAAAAAAAAAAAATAAAATATTGATTCAGACCTCAGCACCCCGTTTCGAAAGTCTTGCATCGTATAAACAGATCATCATTCACAAACAAGATACACTAAAAGAGCAGCATAGTGTCACATCTAGAATCTTTTTATTTCAACAAATAGCACTGTGGAGCATGGTGCATTTGTACATGAATAACAAAGCAATGCAATAACATTAGATGTAATTAAAAACAGATTGTTGTAAATTAGACATTGCATAAATGTTAAATTTTTTTTTTTTAAAAAGCCAGACTGAGGATATAATAATGATTATAGCATGCATGATTGTTACCTTCAGACAGTTACTTACTCTTTAGATATCATGCCATTCATTTCAACTCATTGCTACCTTAGCATTCAGGTTTGCAATTAGATACAGCTGAACTATATACAGTTTGTACATGGTTTTACTTTCCATGATAGTTATGCAAATAGTTTTGGGTCAATTTTCTGAACTATGAAATTATTAAATTATTGTGGTCATGATTACCTTTGTTAATCATACCCATTTTATTGATCCCCAAAGAGGAACAGGGATATGGCATGCTCAAGTTAAGCATGAATTTCCGATCTTGGAACAGTTACCTTTAGACAATATTATGTTTTTCTTAAAGACGAATATTGGCTTTCCTATTCCATCTGAAAGCTTGGGAATGATGGAAAAATTCCCATGATCATAAAACATGTTACATATGCAGTTCGATTCCTGACATCCGTATTGCAAACGTGTGATGGAATATTGTCAGATGCAAAGCCCTGTATTCAAACAGATTAGCCATGCACAAGGTGGGGGTTTGTTTATTGCCCTTTTTGATTTCCAGCAGCCCAGCGGAGGGACCATGTCGGCCTGTGCTTCTGCACCATAATTGTTATATTTCATTCAGTGGATTAAGTGGGGAATCTCCTCGCATTTTGATAAAACATTCTAATTGTCCCCGGTGATCTCTCAGTAATCCCTGCACTACCCTGTCTAATCTCTGCGCCGTCTGTGCAGCGTTGGGACCCACTCCACTCTGCTCGTGCGCGGCCGCCGTGCACGTTCAGCGTTTGACTTTAGCAGGGGGATCTCAGTCTCTGCTGGCCGATTCTGACGTCCTGCCTTCTGAATGCCGTTAAGCAAATGCTGAGAGAGTTTCTGTTTCGATGCACTGGGGCCCTCTCAGACAGCAAGGTCAACACAGACCACGAAGAGCATTGATGACAATGAAGAACACCTAATGTTTGCTATAGGTTGCTTTACCATGCATTTTATATGACAGCTATGTCTGGGGTTGACTTTCTCACATGTATATGGTATATATGGTGATACTATTGAATTTAAGGCATGAATGCAATAGTATCACCAGTATAATAAAACCCCCACCCTCCCCAGTTTCATTGGGACCCCAATCGGTCCCCCACTTTTGAGAAAAAAAAAAAAAAATATTGTATGAAAAAAAAAAATAAAATATATATAAATTATACGTTTAAGACCTTGAGCTCACATTTTGATCCCCCCCACTTCAAAAATCTGCCACTGGATGAGGGCATCTCCAAGCATCTGAGAGTCCACCCAGCAGATAAGTTTGGAGAAGGGGGATGCTTTATTGCATGGTAAATCTCAACTCAAGCATGTACAGTGTCATGTTTAAAAGCTGCAATCAGCAGCACAAGCATCGGGTAGCTAGGCCAGCAGGGAAGCTTCCGAGGTGTCTGACTCATTAATAATTCAATTAGTAATACATATTAAATATAATAAGCTTAATTATTTAAAGCATAATTCAAAGAGACCAATTAAAGAGGGGCCTCCCAACAGCCAATAACCTTGCAAATCTACAAGTCAAATTAGTTTGGGATTTATGTATGTGACCCTATTCATAAATCATTTTTGCACTGCAGATCCACAGTTGGCTATGCTGTTGGAGGAATGTGGAGTCAACATCCGACTTACACTCAGTTTACAAATCTGCTGGCTGCTGGCTGGCCAGGGGAGGCTGCAAGAGAGGAAGAAAACTGAGGAATTTAGCTCCTTTGCCCAGTATTTTACCCCTCAAGGCCAAGCAAAGTATCTCCTTGCCCAAGTATGCCTTTGGCCATAGCCAGTAAAGCAGGTTTGTAAGGGTTGTGCTTTTATTATCATGGTTGTGAGTGCTAGGATTTTAACTTCCATCTGCCAAATGAGCCCCTTTACCCCATGAACCAGCTGCCGAGAAAAACATTTGAATTTAACTTTAGCTTCAGCATTTTCTATAATGCTGTGTTGACAAAGAGACAAACATTCACTTAATTTAATTTGTTGCTAAGATCACTTTCTGGGGCTGCCATCGTAATAAGCTGTTTTTCAGCTGGTATATCATATCTCATCCTGTAGTTCATAAAAGGGTGTCACACAATCATCCAGGTCAGAAAACTGACAGAAGGAGTATTTTGTCAATTATCTGACATCTGTCTTAAAAAGAGTCCCCACATGCAATGAAGTTGCTGAGAATATTGGGGGGGTGGCCCTTTTCCAACTAGTTCTTTGATCCTACATCATAGCTTGCTGCTTTACTGAGTAAAGTCTGTGCTATTGGCTGGAGAAGGCCTTCAAATTTATTACTGAAATATGTTTATTAGATACATGTAGATGCGAACGCCTTCAGTCGCCTTCTTATCACTAGAGCCAGGAGAAGATGTCATCAGGTGGCGATGAGCTTCCCCCGGGCGTTTTGACCCTGAACCATAATGTGTGTTCATCTTTTATTTCCCATCTAAAGAGAAAGGTACGGATTAGAGAAAAGGGACAGGAGAAGCTCAGGCCATACCATCGCAGCTGTTTCTGCCCTTAGCCTGTCACAGATGGTGCCAGGTACAGCCGTAGGTGATCTAGCTCCAACCTCTGGGGCGACTTCACAAAGTTACACCTGGATCCCTCCGTGACCGGTTGCACCTGACACCTGGAAGTCAGGTTAGCCTCTAAGTACGCGTCATCACCTCCTTTCTTACCCCCAGAAATGTTTGTTCTACTTTCCTCTCTTCCTCTGTGAAGGACATTAAAAAAAAAAAAAAAATGTTCTGGACCAAGAGAGAGTGAGGAATGGGCATTCTAAAAGGGGAGCACGGAATGGACAAGCTCGATTTCTCTTTCGGAAAACTTCTGGGAACGCGATTCCCTCGGCGACGGTGCCGGGAGAGCGAGGGCCAGAGTCTCGAGGGGATCCTGGCATCTGAGTCTGTGTACGGTGCACTGCCAGCTTGTGGGCAGTGCCAAGCTAACACAACCACATCCTGCAAGAGCAAGACTGGCTGTTTTTTTTTTTTCCAGGGGGAAAAAAGTCAGAAGGTGGAATTTCAGTGGAAAGTACAGTACATTAAAAAATCTGTCTATGAGAAATAAAACCTGCATTTGGAGCGCTGCTTTCCCCAGCGTTTGGCGACCGAAGCGTCCGTGTGGAGGTGATGCGTCTGTTGTCTCCTGCCAGCTTGCTGGCACTGCCACTGTGACACAACCCGCAGCCTGTAACAGAGAAGCTGACATGCTTCCAGTGTCAAAGCATTGTTTTCTTTTTTAATAATACACATGTGATATTCTTGGAGTTAACACTGGCTGGCAACCTCTCTGAAACACTCTCTGTGAAAAGGGAAAAGTGGATTTGGACAGGATTATTTTTACATTATTTTTGGGGGGCTTTAACCATGCTAAGATGCTTTGTGTGTGTGTGTGTGTCAGTGTGTGTGTGTGTGTGTGTGTCAGTGTGATTATTTCCTAGTTTCATCCATGCATCTACATGACCTCTATAATAAGTTTTGGAGAGCTGTGAGATGAATACAGAGATCCTCAAAGGAGTAAGAAGTCAGTAAGGGCCATAAGGATTCTCTGTCACTCACGGCACCAAACAAAGCAGAAGACTTACTCAGGTGACCCACATTTCACTTTCAAACAGAGTAAATATGGAGGAATGTGTGTGGTCATCAGATTATAGCACCAAAATATTATTGAACATCTTTTTTCCTTTGGGCATCTGGGTGGCTCTCGCAGTAAGACGCGTTTGGGAAGCAGGTGTGGGCTGTACAGCTGGCGTTTGAGTCCCAGCTGCACCACTTCCAGCTATGGCCGGTGGTCCACATTGGCCAGGAAACAACTGGCCCAGCCAGGGAACCAGAGGGGTTAAGTCAGTCAATATTGCTCGACTCATCTTCTCTAGCCAACACTCCTGGTTGGCAGGGGCTTGAACGAATATCAACTGTATATATGCTGACTTTGTCATCCTCTGATGACATAGATTGCATGTAATTGCAGGTGCAGCATGGAAGTAATGAATAGGTGGATATAAGTGCACAGTGCACCACGACCCACTGGCTCACACCCAAATGAATGTGAAATCAGGTCAGACAGAGCCAGCTATCTTTTACTCTTTGCATATCCAGTTTGGACTCATATAACCTTTGTTTGACCTAACTTAACACTGAATATATCACCGTGCAACACAAACACAGCAACTGTAAAGCCCTCTGGCAGCCGGGGCCAGCTTCAGTGTCTTCCCCAGGATGCCAGTGTGGCTGTATGGATGGATGGGAGAAGGAGTGCCTGGCACAGCTTGTGTGTGAATATGCAGATAAACAAGATGCTGGAGAAGCACAGCTGGTTTCCTAAGAGCACCTCCACCCACCCCACTAAAAAACCCACTCACCCACCCAGACCCTGCACACTGCTTTCAGCCTTAAAGCTTATGAAAGCTGCATACCAAAGACCCAGCAGCTGCTGGAGAGATGGAGAAAGAGAGAGAGAGAAGGTAGACTTGTATCTTTTTCTCCAGTTCGAGGGGTAGGGGGTGGTTATTGAGACATGAATTCTCAGGGTCTGATACTCTGTCTGCTTTAAAAATACAAAAAGGAGAGAATCGTGATAATAGAGGGCAAACCTTGCGTCTCGACTGGTTCAGTTAACAAATGCAGCCTGACAGCCAATCATTGGGATGGATCTCTCCAACCATGAATGGACTCCTTGTGCGTTAAATTCTGAACATTACCGCATGATTGCATCTCTTCCTGTTTTTTTTTTTCATTAAACACATTGTAACACAAGGCCCGGGAGAGGAGGCAGAATGGGCGGAGCTTGTGGGTGGGAGGGGCATAGCATAGACAGTGATTTTTTTGGCGGTTTATATAAAAAAAAAGGCTGCTTTAAGATAAAATTCAAAACTGTGGTATAAATTTTAGAGGCAGGTATTAAAAACAACACACCCCACACACACCCCCACCCCCACCCACCACAAGCCCACAAGGGCATGGCCTCCACAGGCTCACCATCCATTGACCTTAATAAGGAACCACCAGTTAAGATATCTTCATTAAACTGGCGGGCAAACCAGTCTAAAGAACACAGGGTTCTTTTTTTCCCCTTTTTCTCTTTTTATTCTTCTTTCGACGGGCTTCTCCCCTCAATAGAGATGCAGCAGCTTAATGCTAAACTCCCCCTGGGAATGTCCCTGAGGGAGAAAAAGCAGAATCGTTTATACACCATCTTGAGTTAAAAGAACATTGTGATATAATGAGGCTCGCTCTTTGCTGAGGGTTTTTTTTCTCTGCTATGGTTTCCCTCGACATTGCTGGCAGCTTAGCGTAAACCAGTCCTCGTTTTTATGACGCGGGGGTCCGTTCTCTCGCCATCTCTCAGGGGCGGCCCCTCACAGCGGCTTGGGTTTGGGGTGAATAAGATGGACGGTCGTCTCCAGAGGCTGTGGTGACAGACCGCAGGCGGCCCCCGAAAACCACTAATCTGGGTGATCAAAAACATCATCCCGAGAGGACTGGCTGGTTTGAGAGGGGTAGGAATCGCAGCAGAGGAAGAGGACACGGCCTTCTGGTGGGAAAAATCCCTCTTTTGAAATCTGAGCCTGATCTTATCTTGAAAAAGGTCACCTTTGCTAAAACACTTGTTTTGAGCGTAGTGACACGCCCTGTTGTCTGGTATCCTCCTGTCTCTGCCTGTGGTGACTGAGGAGATCTGACCCTTGGGGCTGATAATTGACTGGCTGCCCAGGGAGAAAGGGCTGACTCTTGAAAGAGCGACCCCTTTGGTGTATTGTGTGTACTGCAATACGACTGCACCAGCTGCACGGTAAGTGCCCTACTCAGGCTGCGCAGCTCTACTGGGAGACCAAGTGGTAACAGAAAAATACAACCTCCAAGAAGGCTTAGGTTAAAACCCTGAACTTTTTCTCTGGCACTTAGAAATTCTGGGAAACAACAAACACGATAGGCTCTATTTTGACTTTGCTTTGTGGCACAATGATAAAGAACCACATTACATTGAATAATTAGGCGGCTGCATTGTTTACTTGAGAACTCAGATTTGAGTGATAAATGTTTCAGGGCAAAATTGATGTTACAGCAGTAATGTAATGTTTCCGCCAAACCACGGCCATGTATATTTAGCATTCAAACAGACCCCTATGAGAAAATTCTGAAGTAAAAATGCCTTTTAAGAATTGGCCCTTGTATTGAGTGCATCATCTTCTATAAGCCATTTACCAACCTTTGAATCACATTTGTCTTTATCCTTGGAATTTCTTTTCATGAAAGTATGTTGGTGCTCGATAAAGTATAACAAGAGAGAGAAAGAGGAGTCATACACATTTGACATTCCCTTCCTTTCTTACAGTGTTATTGTTCGGGGATTACGTTCTGCCTACACTGACATGACATCGTGTGCACGTCAGCCATGCCGCTGAGTCCCTGAGACCCTGAGATGACTCATACAGCACCACCGAGCGCCGTATGCTCAGATTAACCTCACAATGGCTCGCTGTTCTGTCATTCAACGGCCACAAATACAGATTCCTCACTGAAGCAGGTCCTCAGAGTTCACAATACACAGGCAAACAAACCAAGCACTTAGATTTCATTTTTACTTCCTTTTAGCAAAAGGAATGAACATTGAATTGACATTGAAGAACATAAAAATTAATGTAAAAAATGCAAAAACATTCTATATTGATCTATATGTATGTATATATGTGTGTGTGTGTGTGCTTTTTTCTAAATCATCAGGAACTACTGTATAAATACGATTGAAGTGCTGATAGCCTTTCTCTCTCTGCCTTCATCTCTCTCTTTCTCCCTCCCTCCCTCTCTCTCTCTCTCTCTCTCTCTCTCTCTCGGTTTACAGAGAAGGTTCCAGAAGCTGCCCTTGCTGAGAGTCCCAGATGCCTGGCTTGCAATCACATTACGGCCCATTTAAAAGACACTCAGGGCTCCTATTAGACATCATGATCAATGGCTTCCCTTGCAGTTACCATTCGGCATGTGTTATATCATTATGGCCAGAAATTAATTTTAACTTTGCAAATTGGAGATTGACTTGGGGGAATGGGATAAAAAAAGCTAATATGCTGGACATATTGAACAGGCAAGCATGCAAAATCCCAAGCAAAGCAGAAGTGCACATTGCTGCCTCTCTACATAGGCTGTACATTTTCTTTATCCCAGATTTTTCCTACCCGAACTTGTTGACCTCACCACAGCACCCGTTCTGATGGCTCTGGGAGGAGAAGCCGAGTATGTGACGACGCTCTCACTTCTATTCACACAGCAGCTGCACCACTGATCGCACGCTGCCTACCATGTTGGAGGATGATGCAGTCAGCGTACTGTCAGTTCATGCCGCCGCAGGCACCCAGCATGACCAGAGTGGGCGCTATAGCGATGAGACCAACAAACTTATCTGGCTTACCCTCTATAATCCCCAGTGAGGCTGGGCCAACTGTTGCCTCACCAAATGCGGACCTTTGGCCACAGCCGGCAATGCCAAATCCGAGCTTCGAACCCTGGATCTCAGGGCTCCCAAGAAAAAGTTCTTACCCTGTGTGCTACACTGCCACTCAAAGGCTAAAAGAGTCAGAGGCCGTTATTCAGAATATCTTACGACTGAATAACCTTGATGCCTTTGTAGATTACAGATCCTTGCTGAGCTGCGCAGATCTTGCTGTTCACCTGGACTGCTGTGTTCCCTGGAACACGGGCACTGCGCTCTGCTTGCCGAAATGGCGGTGTTAGCAGAGAGTATGATTGGGGGCCTTACAGAAATTCATATTTTACCATAATATATTTTATAATGTATATAGTATAGCTAGAATATATTTCAGTACATATCATATACTGCAGTGGCAAATACTTCATATTATTGATTAAGGGCCCCCTTAGGGTAATTGAGTATATGGTAGTATAATATAAACATTATATTTTGAAATATATACACAGTTAATATATACAATATATACATATATAAAATAATATTATACAATATCTATGGAATGTATTGCTGTGCATTTTAATATTTTAATGAATGTGGCATCATACATACAAAATACAAATGAAAAATATTGTATTATACTGTAATTACGTATATTTTAATGATATCTTTTACATTATACAGTTTGGTACAGTATGTTCTGTTTCTGTCAAAGGGGTAAGATAAGCAGGCTCAATGGCTGGATAAGCAGGCTCAATCTCACACAAATAGCCAGGAGTGCACCGGGAGGGTATGTGTATCATTAGCACCAGAGTCTGTGTTTTCCTCTCTGCTGTTTTCCTCCTCCGTGGTTTGCTGGATAGAGATATTCAGATTGTCAGTGTAACCCGCCTCTGTTTTCATTTCGCGTTTAGTTCAATGCCAGACTCAAGGCATGCAACATGAATAAAAGATTCTTTAAAAAAATGAAGTGTGTGTGTGTGGGGCGGGCGGTGGGGTGCAAGTGTGATGCCTGATGTGTACAGGATTTATGAGAACTGGCCCTCTCTTTTCTCTCTCCTTACTCTCTTTCTCTCTCTCTCTGTCTGATTCTCTCTCATTCTTTCAATTAAGTTCTGTTGATTTCAGGTCCATTCAAAATTGAGAGGTGAACTGGAACTGAACCTTGTGATCATTAGCAGGGGAGCAGCTGTAAAGAGGTAAAGATGAGGAGGCGCCATGAAGAGGCGCCATGAGCAGGAGGCTTCTCAGATCGTTAGTATTCCTCACACACATTACCTGGGCGGTGAACTTTCCCCTTATTTATTTAGACAGTGCTGAGCTGCAGCAAAACTCACTTAAGCCTGTGGGTATCTCCTGTAAAAGACTTGTCAGTTTTGGGAGATCTTCATTTTTATCTGGTTTATCTTATTTTCCCCTTTGACGTGCCCAGAGCAGAGACAGTTGGCTAAGTGTCTATCTGAAAACCACATCCCTCCCTTCAGCTGAAGACCTTATGATGATCTGGGGTAGAGGAAAGCCAAACACCATCTATCAAATCATTTTTTTTGTATTTCACAAGCATTCACCATCTGCCAAAAAAGCAAGCTTTGGGTAACAGTGGTAAAATGGGAAAATATCCCTATGTGAAACAGAAAGGAGGAAACCATGGGAGGAAGCAGACATGAGAGAAGTACTCCAAGGTGTGAGTTTGCATTACTTGAATATTTGCTCCTTCGAAACTTTTTTGTAACAATTAGCAGAAACAATTGTTAATGAGCATATTATACATGTGTTACTTGCAACCGCTGCATTTTGTTACAGGTGGGCGCAAGACAGGTTTCTACCTCCATGCAAATCGAAAGAGAAAAACGATTCCAATTACTTGAGTGTCGGCATGCTTCCCATGGCTGACACAGCCTGTGGTCATTTGCACACACACAAGCACACACACGCACAGCCACCATGGGACAAACCGCTGAATCCAATGTGGCTAACAAACTCCCGCACTCACAAACAAGCCCCCCATTCCACGGCACTGGGGACAAAAAAAAAAAAAAACACAGATACACTCATTTCTCCTTAGACCCTCCCACCCTTCCTCCCACTACCCATAATGCTCTGTGCTAGCATTGCAGTCACGCAGCTTGTGCCTCTCAGACAGATTCATCTCGTTAGAATTGGTGGTAATACAGACCACCAGGACCACTGTTCCTCCAAGCAATTTAAAATAATTATCCTGAGACTCTGGGCCCGGGCAGCCTGGCCGCCGCAGAGCCGTAATGAGGCCAGTGTGTTTGTTGCAAACAGCACTGTCTGGTGAAAGCGCGCGGGGTTTTCTCGGCCTGCTATGCAGACGCAGGGGCCGGAACAATGAGTTGTAGTTAGAGGCAAAGAAAACACTCATAATATTCAAATACTTCTGCATCTGCAGCTTTTGAGCAGCACCCCAGAGAATGAAATATGAAAGAAGGAAAAACGTGTTATATAATTTTGACCAGGGTTGCATAATCTTTATGCATAAACTGGGATTCAGTCAAACACACTAAGGCTGATATGGAAATTATTCACTTATGCGACAAGGCAATTATTGGCTAATGACAGTGCTAAGGACTTCACTTTCTTTTTTTGCTGGCAACATATTTCAATTTGTTTGCAATCATTGATGACATATAACCACCTATGTGTTAAAAACCTACAAGTGTGCAATTATTTTTGTGCAATGAATTCTTAGGGCATTTCTAATGCCAGTTATAATTATTATTATGGTTACGTATTATTTCATTTTGTAAGAGTGGGAAGAACCAAATGAAAGTGCATTAATGACTCTAAGTAAATAAATCAGCCTTTAGCTTTTGCAATCCAAAATGGCGCCCAACACAACAGGGCTACTGGAAGACTTCCCTTCACATCACAGTGGCTGGCATATTGGATTGTAAAAACTCAAAGGTAAATGAATAGGCGGGCTCAACACAAAATATCGAATGAAAACAAAGACTACGCATCAATAATTCATGAGCTACATACCCATTCTCATCCTGTGCTTATAAAATTGGCTTCCAGGAGCAGGGAATGAGATCATATCTTGTCATATGACTCAGTGGGATCGCTCACAGAGATAGCATCTCTCACTAGACCTCTGAAACTTCCACCATTCCCCCCAAACCCCTTCTAGAAGATTCCCACAATGCCCAACACTGTCTTTCCTGACCACATCTGACTGGCTGCCTCGGTCCCACTGAGCATTAAAATGTGAACTACTCACCTCTTTTAGTCAGTGTCCCTTTTCCTCCCTCCCTCTGACACACACACACACACACATACACACACACGCACAGAGGATACACACATACACAAACCCAGAAAACAGCCCGTTAAAGTAAGATTGCCTGATTCATTTTTAAT
The DNA here is from genome assembly GCA_022829145.1 of Albula goreensis. Taxonomy (NCBI): domain Eukaryota; kingdom Metazoa; phylum Chordata; class Actinopteri; order Albuliformes; family Albulidae; genus Albula; species Albula goreensis. The sequence continues at coordinate 65,548,188 of CM040741.1, forward strand.
GTGGTCTGCACCGTGCGATGGCTTGGAGGTAGCACTGTACCAGCGCACTTCAGCACATCAATATCGGCTCCTCACAGCCAGGGTGCCCCTGGGATCCCACAGGTTGTGGTACTGCTTTTAATTAGGACCTTATCCTCCACTACATATGTGTGTGTGTGTGTGTGTGTGCATGCGTGTGTGTGTGCGTGTGTGTGTGTGTGCATGTGTGTTTGTTTGTGTGTGTGCGTGTTTGTGTGTGCGTGCATATTTGTGTGTGTGCGTGTGCGTGTTTATGTGTGTGTGTGTGTGTGTGCGTGCATGTGTCTGAATAAATGACATCTTTCTCTGTGGCTGAGAGCATGCAGGTATGTTAAATTCAGTTAGTGATTTTACTTAGGCAGACATCATTGTTCAGTCCATGCTCCTAGTATATTGTTGGCCTGTGTGGACATGGTCGCAAATGAACTCCACCTAATTAGTAAAATAAACACGGAGTTTCTGCTTCATCTGTTGAAATAGTAGGCAATATGACTGCATCACTGTGGTGGAGTCCTCACGAGAGATTTTCAGTGGCAGAGAGTGACATGCAGAAGGTTTGTGTGAAAAATGTCATGTGAGAACACTGTGAAACGTGTGCATTCTGTCTGTGGGAAATGATGGGAAAGCTATGAACTTGTCCGAGTGTAAAGATTCTGCATTTAGCAAAATGGCCCCAAAAATGAATCCTCAAAAGTCATGGGCACAAAAAAATTAGATTAAACATTTAACCTGATTAGTTTAGTATTACATATAAACAAGACAGTGAAACTTGTAAGCCTTGAAATTTTAACCATGAATGTGCAGTCACCCATATTTTTCCTCTCTTTACTTTATCTGCAAGAAAAGGAATTGACATCACTTACTCTGCAATCCAGGAAAAAGTCTGGGAAAGAAAAGTTAAATTCCACGTATGCATTGATTACTCAGTACTTGTGGCCAACACTTTCCTCAAAGTACTCCAATAACTGAGCTTTCGTCTTCCTTTAAATTCCTCCCTTGAATCGCAACTGTTGGTCTTTCCTGCTTCTTTCTGGCTTCTTCTGATGTGACAAAAATGATTTTATTTGATTCACTCTTCATCCTCGTTCACTCTTTAAACCACCTCCTATTGGTTCAGAGGAACATAACACCATATGTTTTTTATGGAGAGTTAGTGAGGTGGGAAAATTTATTTGTTTCTGGTCAAATAGCCAATGTATATATATAAAAAAAAACAACAACAACAACAACAACAGCAAAAACAATGTGTCTGGTATTTAGCCACAAAAAATGGTTATAAAAAACATGGCCAATAAGAACATGAGCACAGATGGACAGCGGTGGGGCCGTGTGAGAGGACCTGTCTTATTAGCTTGGCGGCTGTGGCAGGAGGCTGAGGAGACACAGGTAATGGGGTCATTAGAGCCCTCTCCACGGGGACCTGTCGACCTGGAGAACCTCTGGATGAAACAAGGACCTAGGGGCCTGTGTGGGGCTCCTGGGAGCCTCCAACACCAGCACCCCCCAACCCCTCCATCCTCCTACAGGACACCGTTCTCAAACTCAACCCTCATTAATTCTGCTGCTGGGGAAGAGTTAACACGTCCCTGCTTCTCTCAGAGTGGAAAGAAACAATCAATGAACTATACGATGAATTATCAATGAGTGGCATGATAACAAAAACCTAAACAACACACTATTCTGTTGCCTGGACTATGTATGATAGTCCTGACTGCTGAATTTGAAGAATCTGAAGAGTTACCTCAAATTATTCTGACTGAAGAATTTGAGGTAACCACATAAAACAATATGTAATACGTTCATTGAGCCGAATGTAAAGTTTGATTTGTGTGGAAGTTCAGCCTTAAATGAACCTCAACCAATGTGAATTCTCTCAATGGTTTTCCTCTAGAAAATGAAATGGATTTTCTTAGTGTAGTGATTATGCTGCTTAACCACCCACCAGCAGTGAAGGAGAGTACATGAACTTCCCATGATGGGCGGAGCAACAGTGAGCCATCACTCACTCACCCCTTTCAGCCAATCAGAAATTGGTTCTCCTCACTGCAAACCACAATGATTGACTCAGCTCACTTGGGCACTGGTAACATAATGATAACTCCGCCCATTTTAGGTGTCATGAAACCTCATAATCTTGTCCCTTGTCACCAAACCCTGTGATTCACACAAATACACAAACAATTTACCACTTCAAGACTTGGAGAAAATTAATGCAGTATCAAAGAGTAGAACACAGCCTTGACAAGAGAGGATGTTTAAAAAATAAAAGAATGGAAGTACTTGAAGATGGGCAAAAAATTCAGTGAGATATTTCTTTCACTAGAGCTGTAAGGTATTCATTGATCACATTGTTTTGAGTGCAAACAAAGTGCTCAAACATGCCATGGCTTTTCTCCCAGAGTGCCAAGATGTCAGTTTGTCTTGTGCTGACAGACAAAACAAACACGCCGTGTAAACTATGCAAATCACTTCACCGAGTCAAGGCCTGTTCACAGCTAGCTCAAACCATTCCCGAAGAAAGAACGGTATGTAAGGTTTCATCAGCAAACCTGTACGGTTGTAAAATGACTTCTTTTATAAGACTGATCCACAAATGTTCTCTGAAATTTTTGTCTTTCCTTGTCTGGAAAACATGCCGAGAATGTCACGAGCAATCTGACTGTAAAAAAGGATGCTCATGAAAAACAAGATGGAAAGTTTGTGTGAAACGTGTTTTAAAGGCACACTCAACTCTTCCTTATGTAAGGATGGATAACTGCATCTCTTTTGTCAAACAAGTCCCTGAATAAGAGTTCAAGGTGTGGTTATTCTCCTTATGGTTATCTTTTACTCATTAGGGCATCTTATGAATATATTGTTTTGTCATTTTTATCGTCTTGTATTTTTTAGTTATGGTTAGCATGGTTCCACTATACTATACTATTTCATTATACGTTACTTGCAATGGTAACTACATTCTCCCTTGTATGGAAATGTTGTTAGCCAGGTTGAGCACTCCCATAAGTATTAATCAGGGGGACTTTGTGTATGTAGCACACATTGTAAGTCACTCTGGATAAGAGTGACAGCTAAATGACATCAATGAAAAGTAACGCACTATAATCTAATGCAATGCAATCTAGTGCAATGTAATGTGCCGTAATGTAATATAATGTTCTATAATGTAACACAATGTAGTGTAATGTTCACCCCATCCCCCCAGTAACAAAGATGAAAGCTGACTCTTGGTTTAAGTCCAGTCCCCTCTGTAAATGACAGTCAGGCAGAGTTCAGTGGAGATAGAGCACATCAAGGTGTAAAATGGACCCGTTCAGCGCCGCTGCCACCTCATCATGGTGTAATATAACTCGCTGGGGCCATCCGTCAGACCCGAACATATGTTCCTCCTCTCGGAGGCGCTGAGGCCTCACTCTTCATTTGTAATTATTTCCTTTCCCGCAAACCCCCCTGGCCGCTCGCTCACCCTCTCTTGTGATACTGTGCTTGGCTGAGGACCGATACCGAAAAGCCAAGCTGACTGCGGCACCATGATGCTCCGCTCCAAGCTTCGTAATTAATATTTGGGCTGCTAATTTGCCGGCGGCCATGACACCCCATGATTAAGCCTCCCAACATGGCTGCAGGTTAACGCTGGGACCGCTTCAACGGAGAAGACCTCCTGTGAGAGCCCCGGCCAACAGGGGGCGCTATTCCTTATGGATCCATTCAATGCCAGCCAATGTCAGAGTCAGGCTGTTTGGATGACTTTCGGAGCATCAAACAGAGGCCTTGACTGCTGGTAATTAGTGTTTTGTTAAACTGCGTTTCCACCAGTTCCAAACAGCTTGTAAGAGATGGAAGCCGTCCCTCAGTGTCACTGCCAGTCCATTGATTAAAAAATATTTAAACCGGGCCCCCACTCAGGACGCCTGACCATAGACGGTGCCTGGGCTGCATGCTACCTTTTTTTTGTCCTCCCTCAGGGAAGGAACTGACCTACAGTGGCCCTGTTAGAGCCAGTACCAAATCAGCTCCAAACTTTATCAAGACTCCACAGTGACAGCCAGACAAGGCTCTCTGTGCTGTGAGAAGACAGATTGAATGTGGACACAGACTGGGTTATTCGCTGACTACACAACGTTAGTTACAGACTCCTAACACAAACTCCAGCTTGCGCATACACAAACACACATACTCACAAACATACACTCACACTGTCAATCAGTCTGTCACGCAATCACTCACGCACCCCCTCTTTTAGTTTCTTTGCCACACACGATGGTGCACACACACACACACACACACACATACATACATACACACACAGCACACCTCTCATGCTCCATCTCCCTTGTTTCACCTGCATCTCACATTAAACTCTTTCAGTTGGGCTTGTGTGTGTGTGTGTGTGTGTGTGGTGGTGGGATAAACGTGGGACATGCAGCAGCCGATATTCCAACCATCAGCTCTTAAAGAGGCCCTCTGACCTGCACATTACCGCTTCCCCGCTCCCCTATTCCCTCTCTTTGGATCAGGCTGTGTTTCCTGACATCACATTACAGAGCGCCGGCTACTGCGCTGAGAGCCTGGAGCAGGCCTCACACAAGCGCCTCTTCAGTTTAAAATGATGCCAGCGCAGCTGAGGTCGTGATTAGATCTCCGGCTCATGTAGTGTTTGTGTTCAAGTCCAGGTTTTTTGCAGTGCTGGTTGCTCTGTAGAATATTGTAGGCAAATCAAAGGCCGAGTTGGTTTGAAGGGCCTCTTCTCATCGTTCTTGTGTCATATTGAAGTGTCATCTTCTGCATCTGCTTTAAAGATGCTATATGAATGAATGAATGAATGAATAAAAATATGTTCTCATGATGGAAACTTCGGCCTTGCTGTGCAGATCATCGCTCAGGCAACCGGTCTGTCCACGGATTCCAGGTCAGCTTTTGTTGAATTATTTAAGTAAAATTAATCGACATTTGAATGGAATTTTCTTCCCCTGCTTAACCAGTGTTGTTGAGACCTAGTCCCAGACAGCCATAGGCTGTGCTGGTTTCTGCTGTAACTCAGCACTTACTTTACATGTTAAAGCAGCTGACTACACATCTCAGTCACCTCCGCTGATTTCCTGGGTGTGAAAAAGTTGAAGAGTTTGAGATGAGACCAAAAACTGCTGCAACTCTCCAGAAGATTGAGCTGTTTTAAATCCAATGCTTTGTACCAGTTAGGGTTTTTTATGCAGGTTTTTCTTTTTGTATAGAAAGAGAGACCATCCAGGTTACAAAATATTAAGCTTCTTACTGAAGACAGTACTTGTATCGGGCGAACTGGCTGACCCAAGGCTCATAGTGAAGATGAATCATGCTAACGTGCTAATAAGTGGTTTTCCACTAAGGTGCAGTGTGGATAGCTGAGAACTTGGATGGCTACTCAGGGCCAAAAGAATGCCTTTGTTTCCCGTTGAAGAGAAAAGATTGAGTGGAGCCCTAGAGTCGGTTGGAGAGAGAGAGAAAGAGAGCCAGCATGCTTCTCTTTCATATTTCCTCACCGTGTTAATTGCTGCATGTTTCTCATCATAGCTGAATATGAAAAAACAACCTTGCCTTCTGCAGCTGCACCCTTCCCTCAGCTTTCAGTCTCAAACAGGGAGGATATGAGTGAAAGGGTTATGAAAAGCTCCTTTCTGCCTCTGCTGAGTATGGTGCTGAAGGCCTCTGAGCTTCCCTGCTAAACCCCATCTTCTCTTCACAAACAGGGATATTTACATTTTAAAGATTCTATGCACTAAGCACTATATTTTATATGATTTGGTCTAGGCTGGATGTTGGTCTTTCTGACCTGCTCTACTGTACTTTACTGCACGCTATTGTGGTCCCCAAGTAACTGAGATGGTCTGACTGATAAATGGTTCATTTTTTTGTTGCTTTTATTCCTCTGAATCCTCTGAATGTAGAACTCACAGCATACAGTTCCCATTATTTGCTGAAATCTCAGTTATAGATTCAGAAGAGCACACTCCTGCAAAATATGTGACATCAGTTGGTCTTTTTTTATTTCAAACCATAGTCAAGTTGTTGATCTTGCACAAACATGAACAGGTGAGCGCAGATAGACTGTAGGTGCTGGATTGACCAGCAGGGGTTGCTGAAGAGCAACATGACACAGAAATCCCGACCAATAAAGTTCCTCCCTTCCTGTGACACTACAGCCAATTAAGTATTGCCTTGTGGAGCAGCCAGCCAGTGTCAGTGAGGGCATAGTCCAGATTCGACACCCGCCCTTTGGGTCGATCCTTACCAGGATAAGCCACCTAGCAGCCCTGAGGCGGATGAACTTGATGGAGCTGCTGGGGTTTTATTCAGCTGACGTGGGCTCTCCCTCTGCCGCTGGCGACAGGCACTCAACAAGAAAAAAAAAAAAAGAATGTGGTTGCTATGGAAACGTCTGCCAGCAGGAATCCTCTTTTACCCATACTTTGATTTTCCTAAACAAATTCGACAAAAATGTTGTCTTGATTACTAATACTCAACGATATTTTGTAACAAATATCATGGGGGGGAATTGGTGGTCCTGTGAATCGCAAAAGTTATGCATGAATCTGTATCCAATAACAACTTTGGGTGGGTGAAGTGTTTTGAAACAGTAAACAAGCCGACTTCCATAGAAACATCCTGGTCAAATGACCCCTTGGCTGCACCCCCATTACACTCCCTCAACTTCCCCCAAAAGACGAGCAGCGGGAAGAAGAGGCCTGTCCTTCCTCTACAGGACAGCAGAAGAGCTGATGCTCTTAGCTCTCAGATACATTAAAATTCAGCACCATGTCGGGACAGGGCCTGAGAGATGCACTTCTGAAGCCCGGAGAGGCGGCTTGAACCCGAGCCACAGAGTGAGAACGGCCTCATTAGCCATGCACAGCTCCAGCGTATGGGCTGGAATGGATCTGATGAGCGACAGAGAGCCAGGGCAGAGCAGCGCATTAACATGCAGCTAGAGCAACAACATGCGAGAGACAGAGAGAGGAAAAAAAGAGAGGAGAGAGGGACACAAAAAGATACATGATGTAAGAGAGAGAGGGGGGAGATAGAGAATAAGAGGACAGAGAAGAGAGGGATAGACAGACAGAGAGAAAGAATAAAAAAGGTACACTGCAGTTTTCTGGGGCCTTATTACCAATTTTTGGACTTTCAATCCTAACTTGACAGATTATGTTACCTAGAAGGACGAAACCACACTAAAGAGGGCTTACTAGTATTTGTGTAACTCATAAAATGTTTTTTAAAAATTATCTATGGTATGAAATGGTTTAATGTCACTGTAATTCTGAATGGATGGCATTATCTCAATGAAAACTGATCTAGAAAAAAAATAGGCATTATTTCATTAATGTTTTTGTTTGTTTGTTTTTCCAGTTATTGACCAGCTATCTACATGAAATACCACCATATAAATGAATTTGTTTTGTTGCTACTGAAATTGAAGTTCGGGATTGGATGAGGGAAAGAAAAACTCAAATGAGCAGGCTTAGCTCGGTCTTTCAAAGGTCTCGAACCCCTTTTTGGAATGCCATTGAAAATCCTTGAAAGTGATGAAATATCTCACTCTCCCTGAAAAAAGGTTAAAAAAAACATTCACAGGATTTCCGTTGTATTTATTAATACTCCTATTACTTGTAATATTACTTAATATTTCCAAGCTGCAAGCAAGGTAGTATTAGTGTGCTGTCATCTCTACGCACGACCAAAAGTAATTGAGGGCAGGATTTTGGTGCCTAAAGCCTCTGTAGTGTCTCCAAAGAAAAAAATATTTTGACTTTGAATGCGTCTCAAAGTGTAATTTCCCCAATATATGCTATCTTCAAAGCCGTTGCAGTATTTGAGCATTTATCTCTGCAGAAGTCATTGAAAAGTCAAGAAGAATTGAAGTCAGAGAATCCTTTATCTAAAAAAGGCACTTCTCTACCTGACCGACTTTACCATGACACAAGGACAATGAAGAGAGCTTTTTTTTGCACTAAGTTGTAGATTTCTCCTGTAATTTTGCTTGTCTTCCATCAAGAAACTGAAAATGGTAAAGAGTTTATTGTAATGTTTTTTTTTTGTTGTTTTGTTTTACTTCTTAATAGAGTGGGTATCCTTGATGAAGAGGTATTTCTGGAAAAAAATCAATGAATGAAAGTTTATTCTTGTTTCATGCATGAGTCAAAAGGGAGATTTACCACAAGGAAAAATAATATACGACACACAGAGAAAAGGTTCCCAAAATGTATCACAAAAAATCAATAAATAAATAAATAAAACTCCAGCAATGGTCAGACAGAGTCAGTACAAGATACAGGTCACTCAGCTGTGTTCACACTGAATCCAAAACATTCTGCTCCAGCTTCCCCTTTTGTCCCAGATACCATCTCACAGAAAAAAAGAGTTCCTGGCCAAGAGAACAGCACAGGCTAATCTAAAAGCAGTCTACTTAGGGTACGACAAGTTATAACCCTGTTCGAGTAATGTGCAATTACATTGATCTCAATCTATATCTATATCTATATCTGTTTGATTGTATAAATACTTATATCAATCTGTTTATGTTCCCGCAACTATCTGTTCATATAATTAATGATCTACTCTATGTGGCTGTATCTTGACTGTCTGTGTATTCATCTATCTATCAATATACATCCCTATCGGTTTTTCACTATCTTACCTCAGAATGCTGGAATCACTAATTATAGTAATTAACGCTACAGCGGTATGTTATTATGTATGTATTTGTTATTTATTTACTTGCTTACTTATCTATTATTCCAAACCCGTGATAATAATAATGATGTTTTTCTGCTAATGTGAAACAGAACAGAGCCTGGAGCTGGAGTGCTTGTGGGAACGCCTCTCAGCCAATCAGATGGCTAATTATTCACCCGGAGCAGGCAGGGCAGGGGCCGCTCTCTCACATGGACGCGCTCTCGAGCTTCGCACGAGGCTCTCCCACCTCGCTTCGGCGTCTCCATTAGGCCTCGCGAGCCACGGCACACATAATTAAGCCTCTGTTTAATTGTGAGTAGGCGAAAGAGTCTCATCAACATGTATTTCCACTTCAGTGTCTCCCATTTATCATTTTATCAGCAACGCATACAGTACAGGAAGGCCCGGGCCGGCAGCAGCCTAAACACTAAATTAGAGATAAATGAATGGAGATGCGATGTTGGCTAAACGATGGCAAACTCACAAAAAATGCTGCCATTTATATGTTCTGCAGAAAAAAATAAATACATTGATAAATCTGCACATTAAAGCCAGAGCTGGGTCAGCCAAAGGATGAGAAAGACGGTGTACCATACACACAGTCTTTTAAAACAGCCATTTTACCCCATCCTCTCAGAGACCGGACAGGCACCTGTGTGAAGGACATTCACAACAACAAAATCTTTTTTTTAAATCTCTTTAGCATGAGTGATTAGGTCACAAAGTAGCTGGACACAACATAAAACATACACATGGAATTTTGAAAAAGAGGGAAAAAAATTGCAGAAATGTACGATTACACTTCAAACTCAAAAGTAATAGGCAGTTAATATAACAATGAAAATACACAATGACAGTCTGCACTACATTTGAATGAAGTAGCCATTTTGTTACTCTCAAAGTTAGTATATACAGATACCATACGAGTACAGAAAAGTATGATCGGATTGAGAAAGTAAGATTTACATTTTGATAAGGACACTGGGTCATATCCAAATACAAAGAGCATCATGGGAACTCCACTGGCAACAGAAAATATGGACATTTATCTAAAAAACATAACTTCATACAGTATCTGCTATTTTTAGTATCTTATTATTTAGGGAATTGAACTTAAGATAAAGTTATGTTGGAAATGCTCCTACAGCTATGTTTATCAAAAATATTGGCGTTAAGTTGAACACATGATCCAAACAGCTTCAAATGAACTAGGAACTAAAAACACAGGACGAGGAATATGAATAAAGGGAAAGAAATCAAGGATGGACCACACAGGGAACATAATAACTTGCATCCAGGAATCTGGCTGTTGTGGAAAGACATTCACCGCCCCACCCCACCCCACCCTCAATCCTCCGCCCCCTCTTCTTCCAAAGCATCGTCAGCTGCCTGCGTTGTCTACGAAAACAAAGAGGAGCGTGGTGTCCAAGATGGCCGCCCAAGGGGGAGTCCACGGCAGGGAGCCGGAGATCTGAACGGCTCATTCATCATATTTCTCCCCGATATCTATGCCCAGACTGAGAGAGAACAAGGCCATTGTGCGGAGGAACAGGGGCAGTCATCAAAGAGCACCAGGATCACCGCTACCATAACATGGTTTTGTGCAGGACTATGTCCATTCCTTCATTCTTATTTACCAGTTTGCTCAAAATCTCAATGGTTTATTTCTAGCACAGCTATGGAAGTGTTGGTATGCCACTGTTTGTTAGGTGGCATGTTTTTGTGCATCATATAGTTCAAGCAATTCAATGTCTAAATGTGCAGTTTATAGTCTGTGGTTGTACCCTCAAAAATACCCCATAAGTTTTATTTATATTGATACCGCTGCACAGCAAGTTCATTTAGACGGCACCACATCCTTCCTTTAATCATTAATAAGGCGCACGAAAAGATGACTAGAACTTGTGAATTCAATTTTAAATGAGGCCGTGGTGTAAATAATTAATGTGCCCTGAGAACACAATGCTGCAACAGGCAGCCCCTCCACACGGGCCATGAAGAGAGAACAGCGAATCAGAGCCATAATCTCATGGGCCGCCATGTCGGGAGGGGACTCGATGTTTCGCCCCACACAGGAGTCACACTGGGGGCCACCGGGGGCCATGATGCCACAAGCCACGTCGCCCTGGAAACCACCAGCTGTGGAGAGGGGACCGCCATGAGGCTTTCCAAAAGAGTGACATCGATATCGCGCAGATATAGTAAAGGCGTTTTCACAGATGCATGTTTACTGTAAGCGTGTAAACAAAGGGTTTCAGATGGTGGAACGAAAGCCATCAAGACAATAAAAGGCTCTGTTCAAGATGTCTCCACAGAACTGGTTTAGCAAATGCTGATTGAGGCAACTATTTATTTATTAAATTATTGTTCCCTGCTACAAAAAGTGAGTGGCATGAATTCTGTCCCTGAAGGAGAGACTGTTGTTGCGATAGCCTCACTCGTGGGGCTTGCCTTTCTCTCTCTCTAATGCTACATAGGCAGATCTGAGACTCGGCTCCATCTTTTCTCTTCGACGGGAAACAAAAGGCGCGCTCAGGACCCAAGCCTGCTCTCACTCCTCCATAACACTGAACCTTAACAGAGATCGAATTATTAGCGCGTTAGCATTATTCATCTTCGCTAAGCTTCGGACCAGCCAGTTAGCTTGTTACATCCTCCGCTCTCTCCATTGATTTGGGGGTGGGTTGAGGGTTGTTTGGGGTTCTTTTTCATGGCTCTTTTCCTTTAAAAATGTTCTCACAATGAAAGGCTTGTGTTGAGAGGGTTTTTTATCATCAAGGCAACAGACTGTGCCCGTTCTGTAGCCGAGGGGTTAGCGCCTCTGTCACATTTGTGCTTAGCCTTTCATTTCAGCCCTCTTCTTATTCATAAATATCAAACATCTGAAGGGCAGCTCCATGATCTTTAATGGCCTCTTTCCCTTTTACACACACTCACACACACACACACACACAGACTCAAACAGCACCAGCGCAGCAGCTCTCCTGTCCTATGCTTGTATACGTGCCGAGATTTAATTTCGGAAGAAAAAAAAACAACCATCCGGCAGTGTATTTGCGACATCTGCCGGTGGACGCTACATGCAGAATGTGATCATGAAAAAAAGAGTAAAAGAAAGAGGGACAAAAGCGGGCGAGGGGTGGGGGCGGGGTGGGGGGAGGGTGTGGGGGTGCGTGAGGAAGAGGATGGCAGAGAAAAAGGAGCAGTGGATCTGTGGCTTAAGAAGGTTCTCCCAAATTCCTCGCCAAAAGACTGAGATACCTCCCAGTTAGGGGACAATGATGGCCTGGGCCTGTTTTATAAAAAAAAAAAAAAAAAAGAGCTGATGCACGTCCCTGACTCCATGGTGGGGTCAAAGGTCACCGTTCTTGAGATGCGGTGACATCATAACAATGGGACACTTCTGCCGCCTCAGAGGAACAAGCTGATCCATTTTGAGTATGAAAAAAAACAAGAGCCGGCCCTCAAGTTCCCACACATTCAGCCCCCAGTGCCAGACAGAAAATTAAAACGAGGGGGAGAGAGGAGAAAACATTGTCTAGAAAGGCGCTGTATGGCAGGAGCGATTGAGGTCTGTTGTTTCTGCCTTTCAGTAAATGGATTAGAGCAGACAACTTAATTCAAGTCTCATTATCTGCTCTGAGCGAAGCTCTCCTTCCCCTCTCCCTGCGAGTGTGGGTTAATTACCCAGCCTGCGTCCTCTATTTTGATCTTTACATTATGAGAAACATGCAAATTAATTCTTAAAAAAAGGCATGGAGTCTGTCACATCACTAGCACCATTTAAAAAAAAAAAAGAAAAGAAAATGGTTTTCAAATGAACACAGGCAGAGTGGGTTTGTGAAACTGAAAGCATACTTTCATATTGATGCATTTGTGTTTCATATTGGAATATGCATTGCTAATATGGATTACCTCATTAATCAAATTGACTGATTATGACAAGAGCACATTGAGGAATACAGAATCATTTAGATACATTTTTATGTTGTATGAGTGAAATGGGTTGCACTCTGTGTGCATATATACAAAATTATCCTGGTGGATATCTGTCTGTCTGTCCATCTGTCTTTCTCTTTGTGTCTGTCTGTTGATGTGTCCAATTTCTGAAAGCTTCAAATCCACATTAAATCCAAGTACAATGGTGTTTCTCACTCTAAATTAGTGTTTACTCACAGTTGATTTTTTTAAAACTTTTTGTTAATTCCAAATGTATTTTGAAGAAAAGAGTGGAAAAATATCCATGTCTGTTTTTGTTATAGTTGCCTCGGATGAAGGCTGCCAATATCTGTGTGAAATATATTTTGGTGCCATGTTAAATGCCTTGTTAAAGCAAGCAGACCGTGGGTAGAGTATTGAGCAGGATTGGTTCCATCTGACCCCCAGCTCTCATTCATAATTTGTCATAGTTCTGGCCCAGCGTTCAGGTGGGCTTCATTTATTTATTTATTTTTGCTCTTTCTGGGATCTGAGTTTTGACGTTTCGTATTCAGTTACAATGAATATTTCGTTATGAAATAAACCCAGGGGGTTCAGCTGCCTGGCGGTCTGACAGCTTCATTCGTGGATACCGGCTCCAGATCCCTCCTGTCACGGACGTCCAGCGCAGCTTAAAGGAGAAGTTAGTCGTGAAATGACACTAAGCACACTTGAGTAAGTCCATCCTAAACCACAGCTGCTTCAAAACAGTCCCACCCCCCCAAGCCTTTTCCTTCCCTTTCCTGAGAGTGAACACTGTTAACTGTACACATTAAAGACTGAGCTGAATGCGTTTGTCTGTCAAATTGGTCCTAGCTTACCACTTGCTTCATGCATGTCCCCTGGGGTACAATTAAATTTTAACCTGAAATAAACTCTTGCTCCTACAAGAGAGTTAGAGTCTACCAGCTTCATCTTGCTCTTTGTGTTCGCCACACAATGCCGCGCTGAACTTCCCTTTGGGATTTCGACAATAGCAGGACCTGAATGATATCCCATTCCACTCAAACACCCTTCAGTACAAACACAAATTATCTCAGATTTATTACAGTTAGCAGACAGCCTGAAATATAACATGTGTGACGCACAACAAGCCCTGTTGTAACAGTTGCTGTTATGTGCTACAGCCATTTTGCATGCAATTACTTTGAGGTTCTCTACATGTTTGTGGAACCTCATGAAGGCTTACATCTGTAATGTTATTGTTATGTAGTGTAAGGAAATTATTGTAATCAAAGATTGATCTAAGATTTTGCACAGTTGGAAGTCTCCTTTGAGGTAGTGTCCCTGGTTTGCACTTACTGTTTTCCCACCGTGCGGTCTCAGCGATCCATAACCGAGCACCAGTTCACTCATGGTGATACTGACTGAACAGGCTTGGGAGGAGAGACCAAAAGGCTCCGTCATCCTGTCACAATAGCAGCATTCATATCAGTTGATATAATTGGGCTTCATTTATTTTTTATATATATCTAAGAAACAAGGTTTCATTATCTATATGTCTCTTGTATAATATTTTTCATAGGTCACCAGATGTCAGATTTTTTTTTCCTTTTGAAGCAAATACTTTAAAGTATATAGCCTTGAACACATTCTGTAACCAGTAAGATAGTTCTTTGGACAACAGATTAGGGGAGTAATAACATTCCCCATTTACACTCCTGTGCCCAAAGGGATCACGGGCACCAGCCTTCACCCGCTGACCCAGCCTCCCGCTCAATGACACAAAGAATTTTCTGATGGCAAATGTTTTATGGAGGGTCTCATGATAATTAAATTTTGCACTGAAAACAGGATTACAGCATAAAGTCTTTGAATCTTTGGAAAAACATGATTGGTGCAGAATAATGGCCGCAGTTTAAAGAGCAAGAAGTATGAGGGGGAGAAGATCAGAATCTGATCAGCTCTTTGTATGGCAGGAATTTAAATTTCCATTTTTCTACCTGGTCATTTCATGACAGCAAGCTTTGTGTAGAACATGGTGGGAGGCAGGGTATGAAAAGGTTGCCTCGATTCCTTCGCGTCCTTTCAGTATGGAAAACATGAGTGCATTCCGACATGTCTTCAGGAGTGCACAATGAGCGCTTTAGCCCTGAGCTTCAGAATGTCCCTCTGGCCATTCGGCACCGGTGACCATTCCGGCATCCTGTTTTCATTCCATTCACTCAGAGAAAGAAATGCGACAAGGTAAGGTGAGGTAAGGTAAGGTAAGGTCATTCATTTTTCAAGGTGCCATGCATCAAAAGGTGCCCAGCCCACACTACAAACATAACAAACAGGAGCAATAACATGGCATAATGACAGTGAAAGAACAAGTGTAATACACTTCCATACATGACAGTCAATGCCAAACCAAACATGAACACAGTCCTGCTCCTCAGACTTTAGAGGACAGCTATTAAAACATGACTTAGGCATATTCATGGCACAGACTGTGCCTTTAACGCATCAAACATAAAGCACTCTCATACGCTGCTGGTAAGCACAAATTGAGCTGGGTGAAACACTTTGTAAACAGGAACTGAAGGCTACATTCATCATACATTCAGACATAGAAAACAAATCAGGACATTGTGCAGACATTTTCAGAAAAAAAAATCATATATCTACAATTGTGATGTAATGGAAAATAGAAAAAAAGTGCATTTAATTTTCAACCGTTCCCAGATAAAACAGGTGACACTTTCCATTCACCTCTGGGACTGAATGAAAGTGTCCGGTTTCCACTGCCCGAGGCCAGATACCACATCTCAACTGGGCACAAACAGACCTCTGTGCTCTGGTCAGTTTAAGGTTGACATAGTGCTCAGGGTGGTAAATACACTTGTACATGTACGTTCTCATGTTCTGGTTTACACAAAATTTCGCCTGACCATTTCTGTTTATAATTTTCAAACAGAGTACGCCTTGCATATTTGCAGCAGATTATGTTAGCTTTTCGCCCTGAAAACCGCTAGGACTACCACTGCAAATAAAAGCATTCCTGTGTGGCATTGAGACTCACTTTGAATGCGATCGTCATTAGCGGCACTTGGTGAGCCACCAAAAACAGACATTTCAATGCTACATCTAAATGTCACATTTACAGATACATGTCGATTCAATGTCATTATGTTTGCAGAGAATGTATCAGACTACTGAAATATGTTAGGGTTTTGTTCATTTTCTTAATAGAGGTTGGATGTCAGACTTATTCTCAACTAAACACAGTCTAATGCATCATCTCTTTCAGAAACTGAAATGTCATTTATGAAAGTATAAAAAAAATAATGTTGCTGAGAGAAAAACATTCATCTTGAATTCACATCTATGAAAACGAAACACAAAAATTTCAATTCACTGTGATGTATGACGCGTTCCATCATGTCTGTTAATTTGTTGCGACTGCTAAAATGAGATGGTGGCAATTTTCTTGAGAAAAAGCTGAACTTTGGCTGTTTTAGAATTTAAAGTGCTTTCACATGAAAATGTGTTTTTTATCATATCACCAGTTTACCAGTGAGTTGGTTATCTAAGTAAAATTTTAAATTATTCAGCAGCAACACAAGGATTTATGGAGCTATTCTTTAGGATGAACATTTGATTTGCTATCGCCACACCAATGCTAATCTCAGGTAAAAATATAAATAAATAAAGAAGACAAGCTTTATAGCAGAGCTGTATGAGATGTGAAAAGAGGAAGGGTGTTAATGCTTCACATTGCCTACACGACAACATAGATGGAGCTGCTGGTAGTAGGTATTGAAAATAAAATTTAAAAAAAAAAATTTTGAAACCTTTTTCTCAAAACCATTGGTCATCGCTTGCTGTACATTATGATCAGATTATTAACATGAAGTTTCTCCGACTTCAAACACCATAAAAATGAAAAAATCAAGAATTTCTTTGAGTAAAATCATGCAATAATGTTGGTTGGAGTTGAACTTTGAGACTGCTTGGTGCCATCCAGAAACACGTAGGCTTCCCCTCGGAGCTGAGTTCTGCTCAGGGCTCCTCCTCTTTGCTTGTCTTTCTTTTCCTCTTCCACTGTCACCCTACCTTCAGACTGGGGGAGGGGGTGGGGGCGTCTCAGGACCCGGATCTATGTAAAGGTGCTCTGTGATGATGTACTAATAAGCACTAAATATGACTGCTCTGATATGAAGTTTAAGCGCTCACTACCCATGGTCCAGATGGGTGCTGCACATTGCTGGCAGCTGAGGAATAGATCCTTGACTTTGATATGCAGGCCATGTGGACATTTCAAATCTTCATTTGATTCTGCTGAGTACAACATTCAGTGAAGACTCTGTCCCAGTCTTTGAATGGGCCCTATGGGGCAGAATTAAATTCAGTGATGGAAATAAGGAGTGATTCAGCGATAAGCACCGAAGACATGCGATTCGGTAGCAGGCAAATGCTTTGCTGCTCTCCTGAACTGACAGCATTGACTGTAATGATGAGTTCGGTTTGTGAAATTCGACTTACCATTCCACATTAGCTGAAAAAAGAAAAAGGTATTTTTAAAAAGGGTGAAAAGCAAGAAATAATTCCTTATAACATGGCTTACGTTTTTGAGTTCTTTTGTGATAGGCAGGCTTTAATTTAGTATTTTGTGTGGTATGACGTACATCCATTTGATTCCTCAAAGACTCTTTTGAGCATATTTCTTGCTTCCTTAACACTTAACATCAGCTTTGGATTCCTCTTTTGTGACTGTCAGGCTTTTGTCCTGTCCTGGTCTGCATTTACTTAAGTGCTGTGAGATATCATCTTGTTCAATAGGAGATTAAGTGCGTAAAATAAACCCAAAGGTGGCCGTATAAATATAAAAGAATTCCTCTGTACAACAATGCCAACAATAAGATAAAATCAGTGTGAAAGAAACTTTCATTGAAAGTTTAGCAAGTAAAACAGTGGAATGAAAGAAGGCTAAGGTTTGACTCCTCTATGAGAAATAAAGTGCATACCAAGGTCCCATGGTGTAATGGTTAGCACTATGGACTCAGAATCCAGCGATCTAAGTTCACATCTTGGTGGGACCTTGTCTCCACATTTGAACCTCTCATCAATTCTGTTCCATAACACAACACCATAGAAACAGCTGTAAAGCCCTATATAAACATGGTTCCCTGTGTTATGAAGCCGGGAATATTCATTTCAGCACCTTTTAGGTGTTTCTTGTATGAGTTTGCTAGCGGTGAGCTACAACAGTGGAGCCTGTAAGCACTGAATTATGTACTTATTTCTGACCAAGCATTGAGTAAAAGCATATGTCACGGCCAGATACATCTTTCAAGTAAGACATTTGACCAGTGAAATAAAAGGAGCCATGCTTTCCTGGACATGTCTAAAAGGCTTGGATCATCGAGTATAATATAGAGTGGTCCTTTAAATGGAAGCAGAACAGGTGAGATGCAGGTAACAAAGCACGGCTCTGTGCTGTTTCTCATTCTAATTAAGTTAAAAGGAGTCAAAAAGCTAAACCCAGACCACTTTAAATGTCAGTATACACCAGAATTATTCTCCAAGAGCACTGATTATCCTTTTCTGTGGTTACTGCTGCTCTTATAATCTAACCTACTGCGCTCAAATGCACTCATGTACTTGGACTTTCAAGCCTCTCTAGATAAGAGTTTCTGCTTAATTGACGTTATTGTAATCAAAGGTAGTCTCACAAACCCACAGCAAGAAGACTGACTGACTTCTCCTCATGATGTGGTCCACCAGCTTCCCGGAATGTAAATTGACAACAAATCAACAGGTGGTCCCCTGGTGTAACAGTTAGCTCTCTTTGAATCCAGCGATCTGTGTTCACATCTTGGTGAAACCTCACCCTAGAGGTTCAAGTCAGCCCAGTGTTTCTGTGCTGCATCTCCTGTTCTTGTCATCTGTTTTCTGGATGCACAGTGTTTTTCTAGAACTACAATGTCTGCTGATTCTTGTTGTGTTTCAGCTCTTAATTGAATTATTTGCATCGCTAATTGGCTACAGAGTCCTTGGACCTGGTTTTCAGCACCTAAAATGGATGCCAACTAAAAGGCAACAACAAAACCTGAACATTGTGGTCGTCCAGGATGCAAGTTTGATACCCTTGCTCGGCTTTTTCAGTGTAATGTATTCATAACTTATCTCAATCACAGTGATGACCGATAATTAGGCTTGTCTTGAACCCTTTTCCTTATACTTACCTCATACAATATAAGCTTAAGGGCAAAACTGATCCCAGATCAGCTACTCCTTCCCCCTTCATGAAGGAACTGAATTCAAGGCATGATTTATGGCACTCCGTGGCAGATCTCCGAGGTGACAGTAAGGAAAGTTTACCGACATGTCCGTCATTTATATAGTAACACGGCATCTTCCAAGCGAGACAAACTAACTGACATAACAGAAAACATAATTAACAAAACACAAGAACAGAACAGAAGATATGTTATTAATGACAAATGTTCAGATATTATTATGGTATAAAATGAATCAACAAAACAAATGAAAAGGATATTAAAAGCTAATCTATAAAATGTGTCTTAAGTTTGGTGGTGTAAGATGAGACTGACACAGCTGCTCTGGTGTTCAAAGGGAGGGAACTCTCCTCACAGCCTGCCATCTGGGCCGAGAGCACCAGGGAGCCGAATGACGGCCAGGCAGCTCAGCATTTCTCTGTAACACGGTTACCTGTGCTGCAGCGGGGGTTTTACAGCCCGTCATCATGAAAGTGGATGGCTCCTAGACTTTACAAAGGTCATTTTTCAGAATTATGGGATGTAAACCTAGACAGAGAGTACCTCTCTTCCATAGACCTTATATTCACTCTTTGCCTGTTGTTTGTGTATATGTGTGCGGTAGTTTTTTTTTTTTTCTGTAATCAGTGGCAGTGGGTAGTGATTGTAGACTTGTAGTGTGTGTGTGTGTGTGTGTGTGTGATGGTGTAGTGTGAGTGCACGGTTGCCTGTTGTTTTTGTGTGTGTGTGTGTGTGTGTGTGTGTGTGTGTGTGTGTGTGTGTGTGTGTGTGTGTGTGTGTGTGTGTGTGTGTGTGTTGTAGTGTGAGTGCACGGTTGCCTGTTGTTTTTGTGTGTGTGCATGTTTGTGTGCGTGTGTGTGTGTATGTATGTGTGTGTGTGTGTGTGTGATGGTGTAGTGTGAGTGCACAGTTGCCTGTTGTTTTTGTATGGGTGTGTGTGTGTGTGTGTGTGTGTGTGATGGTGTAGTGTGAGTCCACGGTTGCCTGTTGTTTTTGTATGGGTGCATGTTTGTGCTTTCTTGGGAATGTAGCCTATGGTGGACAGCATTTCACATGTTAAGATTCCCCCTCTCTTTTGCTGCAACAGACTCCTCTTATCCTACCTGAATCTCCTGTCACTCCCCAAACACATATTATCTCATACTTACGACTCAGCTCCTTCACCTGCTCAGGTAACATGACACTGTCAGAGAAAAGGGGACACATCTCCGCAACTCCCTTTTGCCTCATTTTTGAACGAAGAAAAAAAAAAACAAGACATTATCTGTTTACCATTTAACACTCTCAAGGTTACCTGAATCGTTCCCATATAAGATGGAGGTACTAGGCCCCGGCCCCCACCCCCTCCTCCCTCCCCCCTCCCTCTCTGCAATGGCTGACTATTGATGTATGAGGAGAAGCTCCAGTTTGTTATTAATCAGAGTTAATATGATCCGTAAATTACGGCTCCAGCTGGGATGGACTAACTAAGTAGGAAGGGGTCCCAAACAAGGACTTATATAGAGGATATCAATCATGTTCCTACAAAGAGCCTTTTATCCCAATAAGACTGCAATTAATTAAATAAATCCATTTGGGGACCTTGCCAACGCTTATGAAGCGATAAATCAGTTTTGGGGAGTCGCTGGTCCTCCCACCATTTTAACAGACTCCTGAAAGATTCCCCCCTACACCCCAAACCGCCCCCCCCCCCAACCCAACCCACCCCACACCACCTCCCTTTAAAGCTCAAGACAGGCTCTTTGTTGAGACAACAAATAAAAACGCCATTAAATTTCTGAAATGTCCTCACGAGCATGTTTTTTACAAAAGGGAAAGGAGCTCGCGGACGCCTTTCCCGTGCCGGAGCTGTCTCTCCCTGGGAGATGAACAAACAAGGTGACAAAAGGCACTGCTTTAATCATGTCCCTTACATTATTTATTATATTAAAGAGTTCCATCCACAGTGAATACGGTATGGAATTTGGATATTATCTGCATAATAGAATGGTAACTAACGCATTTCACATCATGAATTGGGGGAAAAAAATCGGAAACTTATTTCATGGACAGCTGAAACTGAGAAAGCTGTGAATAAAGAAAACACCAAATTTTGTTTCTTTATGACAATGAAGAAATTCACAAAACAGTTGCCTCACAAATAAAGGTGGGCTTTTATTGTAGAGTGTTATTGAATTGTCGGAGGTCGTCTTCCCTCAAGTAACAATACAGATGATGTGAAGCCTTAAATAAATCTCTTTGGTGTTGATTTAGTATCTGAGGTGTACTAAAATTCACAAGGTTTTTCTTATTTACTGATAATAAATAAATATACTGCTTATTGACAATCAGTGGAAGGCATTCTAATGCAATACACACACATTTCCTGTACATGCAATTAAATATTCTTTACATTTGGTTTTTTTTTCACTTTATTTGTCAGTAATGAACAAATGAACAGGGCAGCACCAGCTTCATTCCACAGCCAGCTTGAGCTAAAACTCTGTGCATGATCTGACACCAGAGGCCACGCCTTCAAACCACGCTCATGTGCTTGTCCACCATCTCGTTACATCCTTGCCAATCAACCATGCTTTGGTGTTAGCGTTATGCTCTCAGTGAAACATTACTACTAACGTCCACATTTGCTAACAAGCTAACTGTAAGAACCCTACCATTGACCAAGTCCCATCAGTATTGGCTTGGGGCATTGGGCTGAAATGGCTGCAACATAACCTAAGCTTGAACATGGCAGTGGGAATGTGAAATGCGCAATGTAATTCTGCATTAGCACGGCTGTGGAAATGAGGCCGATGTGGAGAGCTAAGGTCTGTTGCGGGCTAAGTTTCCAGGTGATCACCTTCTCCCTGTCCCATTTTCTTCATCCAGCTCATCGTAGCCTGCCCCTACTGGCATTTCACTCACACCATATTAACAAATCACTATAGTATCACAGTAATACCAGAGTAACAAAAGGCTTTGTCAGGAAAAACCCTGGAGATTCGCAAGGTCTTTTAACAAATATAAAGAACGCTAAACGGGCCTGCATACTTACCGAATAGTGTTGAATCCAATTCCAGCGGACTGTTACATAGCTGTCAATGTAGACTAGCGATTCAATACTATTCCCAGGAGCATTTTTTGGAAAGTAATCAACTCACTCATGACCAATCAGAGCCAAGTGTTTAACCAAGCTGCGGTACAAAATTAGAATGATCGCACAGACACGCGTGATTCTGGGTCTGGTTTAGAAATCAGAGGAAAAGAAAGAATGATAGCTCAAAGGAAGCTGAGATGACATGGGAATTTGAAAAAGGTTTTTTTTTTTTTTTTTATGATAAATGACATTAAGCTTCTACATCAAATTTGTTTGATATTTTTTTGCAGGGAAGCGATGTGTTGTGTGTATCTTCTGCTGTCTGAGGCAGCTGTTACTGTATCTGATTGAGTGCTAATCTTTCTCAGGATGACAGCAAGAAGAACTGAGTTTGCATAAGCCAGAACATCCAGCGCACATATGCTGCAGTGGCAGGATTCATGTGCGATGATGCCGCTTGCTTGTATACATACATCTCCCCCATCATCCCCCTTGACAGGAAGTGCTAAATTCCTGGGATTTTCCACTAAATATTGTCAGTCTGTTGAGAAACACAGGAGTCTCGGGAGATTCGCATGACTGCGGCTGGTGAGCTGTCAGGGAGACGTGGAGACACGAGCGTACGGGAGCAACGCTTTTTCAAAACCGCCGACCGCCGAAGCCCCGACGTCGACAACTCAATGCCTTTGTGATTAAGACAGGAGGTGTTTACGATGACAGGATGCCTCGACAGTGACACGCGCTGAAAAACAAAATCTGACTATGAATGGCTGCTGCTGTCAACCCAAGCAAATCTTCATTTTTTTTCGTCTTTGTTTTGTTTCTTTATAATTCTTTTTAATTGTGTTCTTTTTATGGGTGTTTTTAACCGTTGCTCATCACTGACATGTTTTATTTTATTTTTATGAAAACACCACACAGTCTTCTCTAATTTTTCAGAAATCTGAATAAAATGAAAGGACATATTGAATATTGTTCTCCAGGACAGGCCTGGAGGCCCACAGTATGTGCAGGTTTTTGTTTTCACATGAAGTTCCACAGCCAGTTCAGACGGCTCTCAAACCAAGTGAGATGAATTAGATGTATACAGGTATGCGTCGCTTAACATCCACGATACGTTCTGTGAAATAGGACGTTATGTGATTTGGACGTTGTGCAAACACCACATTACCAAAGCTATGTGGGGTACTGTAAACACACAATACTGTATTTCAGCTAATGTATCTGGTAAGGTAATTGGCAGGTTAAACAGGTTACATCCGATAAGTCCCGTTCTCAAATTGGGATATCTGAACTCTATCAAAACCTTATGGGACCACGGACGTATATGCAGACGGATGTTGCCCAAATGTGCGTTATGCTGTGCATACCCGTACTTCACTGCTTTAATCAGTCCTTAATTGCTGAAATCAACAAAAATCAGCACTCGCTGCAGCCCTCTAGGAGCAGAATGGGGGTCCACCACAGCACAGGAGCAGGGCGATGAAGTATTTAGTTAGAGAAACTACATTTCTGTATGTCAGTCAGATAATACAAAAGCAAGTGCACAGATATACCCCGTAGTTTGTGTCAAAGGTCAACTCTCGGAACAAATCCAAACACAACGTTATAAATAATATAATCTAACCCGTGCTGCAGTTCATATGTAGGAAAAATTACTTCAGTTTCAGCTTGTAATTCAGTCCAACAGACTTCAGGATCCTCTCCACAGCTTACTTTGTACCTATATATTTATTTATTAATACTTTTATGTGCAGTCGTTTATACAACTAAACATATATTTACTATGACTTAATTACCTAACAGCTTGCTTTATTGATTTAGCGTTATTTTATCAAGAGGAAAAGAAGGAAATGGAAAATAGTTGTTTTCAGAATGCAGACAGATGAAGAAGGAGACATCGTCTACAACAAGCAAAAACAGCGCCATTTTTTTACTACCGTCACTGATTTCATCTTATCGCATTTGTGGACTTGACTTTTATTCCTAACTGTTTTGTTGTGATGAAGTCTTCATAATTATTATTTTATAATCTGTGAACTACATTTGGTTCTTCTAACTCTTTGCATTATCCTGTGGAATATAAAATGAACAAAACTAAAGTTTAAAACTGGGGAGATAAAGTCTAACTCCTTAGGCGGTGTTTCAAAGACAGGCTTCTGTTCTAAATATTATAATCAATACTAACTTGTTAATACTTGCTTTGTTCATTAATTCTATGTTCATATCTCCTGTCTTATAAAAATTGATGTAGTTTAAGCTAGTTTAAAAGTTGTAGGATGAGTCATCGGGTAGGGTTCAGAAGGCAGGCTTTTGTACAAAATATTATCGCATGTATTTATGTGTTAATGCTATCTTTTTAGTATGTCTTGCTTACAATGCTTTTCATATGACCTCTGTGTTATAGAACTGAATAAAGTTAAAGTTATTTTAAAGGTTCTGGGCTAAGCGTGGTCTATCTGGTAGGCTCTGGAAGGCTGACATTGGTCGGAGGGTGGGGGGGGGGGTGGGGGGGGGGGCAGTGTGCTTCTGCCTTTTGGGTGGTGGACGGGTGTCGGGCCCCCGCGGGCCTCGCATCGTTTCCCGTCCCGTCGCCGCACAGGTGAAGCAGATGATTGGATGCAGTCAGCGTGGTGATTAATGGGTTCCTCTCAGGATGCGGGACAGCCTATCAATCACGTCATTAGAGAGGGTGCGCCCCGAAAGAGGCAGACCCCCCTCCGCCAAGGAAAAACCACATCCATCTTAATCTCTGCGTGCATCTCCATGCCAGGACCCAACATCATGGAGAACAATGATCTTCCCCTCTCCACTCACTCAGAAACATGGGGGCCGCTTGAGCATGTTATGTATTTATCTACAGTATCTATCGGGGGGGGGCAGTTTACGGGCACCCAGAGCTACAGATGCGGGGAAGCCATAATTGTTTAATTGTTTAATGGCCCGGTTGCTGCTCTGAAAGTGAAGGTTACGTTAATGAGTACTAATGATTTCCCAGATTTTCTAAGATGGGATATGTTCGGTCCTTCCTCTTCCACTTTAACTTTTTTTTTTTTTTTACTTCGCCGTTCTCAGCACTGCAGGATGAGACTCCGTTGAGTTTCTTTTGTTTTCTGTGTCTGTCGGGGCCATACATTTGCTTTAAAGATAGGATTCACTTGTGAAAATAAACTAAATTTGCACAGTTTTCTTTACGAGGGCCAGCATTAATAATTCATTCACTGTAACTGAGCTCAATATGTCTTTAGGATGGAAACCTCTGAATAAGACTTCCAATGAGCAGGGAGGGTAGCGTCTGTTCTACAGGCTAACTTCTTATAATTACATAATATAATCAGCGATATAACATATAGCAGCCGAGGTTGTGGTCATAATGATGCATTAGAGCATGAGAGGGGAAAACACCAAGACAGTTATATGTTCGCTTACAAGATCATTACTCCATTAGTTACAGTCAAATGTTATACAAGAGGTTTCCCAAAATGTGGGCCAGAATGAGAGGCAAAGGTAGAATGTGTACAGACTTCAACTTCAAGTTTATGAGCTCTAGAATAAGTTTTAAATGTAAGTCTAAAGTGTATATAGCCTTCCCTTCATGGAGTCGAACATTAAGAAGTGGGAGCCTGATTTAAACAAATTTTCTCTCTGATTTCCAGTGAAGGTCAAAATGAAAGTATGAAATAAAGTCTTGCAGCCTGCTCCTAGACCACGAGGCCAGGCGGTCATCTCCTAGATACCCGATTGATAGACAGCCAATGGGTGATAGAGAAGTCCCAGCCTCGCTAATTAAAATGATTGCTAAAGTGTTCCGCAGTGTAGACAAACGGGTTCCAACTTCCATTGCCGTACAAATCTATCAGAGCAGTGCCGAATTTGTCAGATAATCTTGTCAGGGATATTCTTTGTCCAGGATTCAATTACAATCAGCCTCTTTTGGGAGATATCAGCGATGTCAGCAATTAAGATAATTATTCTATGTGAGATACAAAACACACAATGACATTGAGATTATAGGACCAACTTCAATGTGCATTTTTCCCCTGCTCTTCTGTAAACGTTCCTCTCCAATTTGTCTAATTTATGCAACTATAATTGCCACTTCCATGTAATAAGAATACAAAAATGAGTTGTATCTCTCCACAGGAGTTCGGATTAAACCTCCAATTACAGCCTCTCGAGAAAGGAGTGCCATGAAATAATTGTAGGTTCTGTTTCTCCACATGTTCGTTCTGTCGTTATCTGGACAGGAAGCATTCATGTTCATTTAAACAAGCACAATTTTTTTTCTGATTTTGTGAAAGTGAAAATTGCAAATAACATAAATAAGTAAACAACTGCCAGGTTCTAATTTGCTTTCATCAAAACTATTTCTGTTTTATCACTCTTTCACTCTGTCTGTGTCTCCCTCTCTCTCTCATTGCGTTTATGCTATTCTGCAGCTATTGGTATTGTGGTAAACGATTATTATGACAAATGAGTACTCTTTTAATTTCTTTACAATTATGTGTCATCATATATATGTATATATATGCTCTGGTATTATAGAAAAAGCATATTCATTAATTGTTTACAACATATTAGTTGCCTCTCCCAGTTAAAAAAAAAAATCTGTATGCCATTATCCTCAACAAATCAGCAGTAACTATCGTTCTGAGATTGTTTTCTAGTTTTTTTTTTTTTAAATGAAGATGGTGTTGCTTGGCACAAAAATACCAGACATACCGAGCAGCTCAGATACAGCTCTCAGTGGCATGTGCAGAATGTTCCTCCACTTACATCTTTCAGAGAGAAGAATCCCAAGGACGGCCATACTGAAAATGATTGCATCGCTGAAATTGAAAAGGGTGAACAAAAGGTAAAAAAAAACTGCAGTGGAGGACATTTGTTGACCGCTGTCCTGCGTATGTACGTGCACAGGGGCCTGGGACTGAATTCTTTGTTTCTGGAAGCAAAGCCTTATGGGAAGAAAGGTTCAGGGGGAATGGAAAGTGAAAGCTGTGGCTCAGTTCTGGTGACCCCTGACCCCTAACCCCTGACCCTGCATCCACCCATGTTTGCAGAGACAAAACTGATGATTGTCTGATGGATGTCGTTACCGTGTGCGTTTCCATGCAAAAAACAAACAGACTGAAATATAATGTGTTGTCAAGATGTGAATGTATATTGCAACCCATTTTATGTTATATGGAAAAATAAACTAATAACTTAAAAACATTGTCAATGATGAAATTCTTTAATATTATATCTTCAAAAATGTTAGAAATAAAAGTTATATTTACAGCACGTTGCAATTTGTTCTATTTCATTTTGTGCACTCTGCAGGGGTGTGGCCAGACCCTATTTACTGGGGCACACGCCCCAGTAATAATTTGTTGTGCCCCAGTAAATGATCATGAAAAATAACCAGTTTTTAAAAATGTATCATAAATTGCAAGTGTGAGGATGTGGGCACTGGGGGCCTGTGTCTGGCAACATCTCTGGTACTCTGTACAGGGCAGAGAGCGTGGGCTCATCTAACTGGCATGTGTTAACAAAGGGTGGAGAGACCCGGGACTTTCAGCTAAGGCACCCCATAATCCAGCTGTATAACGTTTTCTTTTTAAGTGAGTAGTAAGTGAAGGACACAAAGGAATCCCTTTTCTTTACACCTTTGGGCCCTTTTATGGAGTAAGTGGCTCAGAAACGTCTTCATCTGCTTGTGATTTGATGATTTTAAAAGTAATCAATGAAATATTAAAATGTATTCTACAAACAACTGGTTTCCAGGGTAACAAGGGACCAAGACTGGAGGATGAGTCCTCTAATTTAACTTTGTTAAACATCTGGCTAAAGATAGCTTTCCATGTCTTGGAATGACGAGAAAAGTCTAATTCTGTCAATGTTTCTTAAATGAAGCACACCTTTAGTGCCTTACTAATGTGCTCTTAAACTCAGCTTTAAGTAAAAGATGGCACAAAGATTCTTTACCTCAGACTTTATGTTGTGGATTAATGTTGGGTATCAATACTGGCATCAGTATGACTCAGATTGATTAGGTTGCTGGTCACAGAGGAGCGTGGCCACAAAGTCACATGGGCGAAAACTGAGAATGGCCAGGAAAAGAGCTCGAGCCCACTCTCCCAAGGCCCTGTACTCTGGAGCGCGGGAGGTTAGCCATGCGACTGCCAGGAAAGGGCAGATGTGTTGTGATAAACGAGCCCAGTTTCTCCTCTGCTCTCAGGGGGTTTGTGCTGAAATATAACCCTGAGTCACCCCAGAAACCTCGCCCACCCCTGATGCATTGCCTGCAAACGCGCCCATTTATCTGAGAGCCACGTGCGGGGGCCGAGTCCGCAGCTCTTTAATTGGAACTTCACTGTAATAAAATCACTTTTTAAAAAATACACAGGGGACTCCCAGGTGGCTGAACAGACAGCAGCTTGTACTCAGTGCAGCGATATACCCCTGAATCCTGGCAATGAGTGTGACTTTGGCGATGATGTATAAACTTTTAGTTTGTGGCCAGCAGAAAAGTGCTTATAAACCATTAATTAATGTATTAGTACTAACTTGTAATCAATCTATTAACCATTGAATATCTGGAGTGTCTCACAAATCGAGACAGCATAAGTGCCTCCATAGGAGTTAAGAGCAGCAGTGGTAGAGACCTGGCTTAAAGTGCTCCCAAACTTGAAGGTGCAAGTATGTTACTAAAGCAATAATATAACTATGTTATCCTTTAATCATGATGCAAGCCAAGATACATATTGGAATACAACAAACCATGAAATACAGGTTTTGTATCCTTTTTTTTAATTTATGCATAATTTTTTTTCGGTCATATGTACGGATGTCATAAGACGCATAGGTCAGGTGTGGAATTTTCCACTTCTGGAGTCATGTCTGCGCTCAAAAAGTTTTGGATTTTGGAGCATTTCAGATTTTGGATTAGGGATGCTCACCCTATACTACAGTTTTCCAAATTAGCAGTAGCAAGGGTATCTGTTAACATAAGTAAATGAGGATGCCCATGGCATAATGGAGCTGAGTCTGGGTAATCACTATTGCTGGCCCCCGCTATGCCACAGCCAGGTCAGGTTACAGGCAGAAGGCCAGTCCAGGTGCTGGATCAACCACCAATAGTGATCAATCATGGTTACAAAACCAAATGCATTATTATTTTCTCATGTTTAAATACCTTGACAAAAATAGTTAATCATTAATAGATAGATTACTAAGGCTTAACAAACTATTTAATAGTGTTTATAAGGCCTTTTTTAACCCTGATCTACAGTGCCGGCTCATACTTTTTCATTGAGGGAGGGTTTAAATTGGAAGGGCGTTTCCCACCTGAGTAGCCACGTAGCATGTTGAGAGGAGTACCTGCCTGTCAGCTCAGCTGAAGGACTGAAATGTTAAGACATGGGGGCTGGAGCTTCAGGTTACACATATGTGCTGCAGGTAGGGGGGCTGATTTGAGACTGGATGAGGCCAATTGCTAGCAAATACCTTAAATGCATCCTCTCGATTTTAGGGAGTTTGTCCGTAACCCCTGTCCATCCTCTCTGAAGTATTCTAACATTGGGAAGGAAAATAAAAGTATGTGGCTAGATAATTTTAGTGACTGCTGAACTTGCCTGCATGCCAAGCTTTATGTGTAGCTGAAAAAAACACTTTTGTTTATCGTTAAGTTCAGAGTTACGGACAGATGTATATTGAAAGCAGACCTTATTCTGCAAATCATGCACATTATTTTTAGCCTTGTGTAGGACCATGTAAGAAGTAGTGACTAAAACAGATCTGTTACAGCAAATTTAGTGAGGAAAAAAAATGTGTTTGATATTTGTAACTGGGTCTTGACTTTAATTTGGTCACATTTTATTTCTGAAGTGCCAGAGGGCTGATCTGTAGCCCTGCACGTTCGTCTTCACGGAAAGAAAATTGTCCAGTTTCAGGAGTGGCTCTGTTATTAACGAGATCTCAAGTGAGATTCAAATGAATGGGCGATTGCGAAGCAGTCTCTAAAGGTTACACATTCTGCAGGGAAATAATCTCAAAGGTCACCACTTCTCTTCGGTCTTGTCTTGTTGATTTTTAACACTGCGGGGAATGTGTTGAGCATGGAAGGTGCTGGTGGTCGTTCAGATATATGCTGGATTCTGAAAGCCCTGTGAAGAGGGACTTGATTCATCATTAAGTTTTCCAGCTGACGGCGCTCAGCTGGTAGAGCACATGCCACGCAAGGCCTCGGCCTTGCAGCAGCAGCCCAGGTTTGAATCTGGCCTGGGCCCTTTACTGCATGTCCTCTCTCTCATGCATTTCCTCTCTACTGTAACTGTCAAATAAAGTGGAAAAATCCCAAAAAAAATCTTAAAAAAATTTTTTTCCAGCTGACATATCCCATTCAGCTGTGTGAAAGTAATGTTGCACCATGACACAATATCATTTCAGTGTCAAACATGAATAATTAGACTGGAAAAAGTCAACTGTCAACCCCCTCCAAAAATGATTTTCTTTATGCCATGATGTATGTTTTTGCATATATCACAGATATGACTGTGATGCACTGTTTTCAAACTCAATCAGCAAATTAGGTGATGTTACTTGAGCAACTGGAAGGGAATCATATATAATCTCTCTCTGTGGTCCCATTTTATGAGTAGTTTTTCTGGCGCAAGTTTAGCTGGAGTGGGCGTTTAAAACACCAGGTGTAACGTCTCTTTTTCCTCGTCCAGGAAACCCGGCTGCAGACTAATGATCGATGACAAATGCCTCTCATCAATTATACAGACTTCTCTTTTTTCATGTCCTGATTTTTATACTTCCATTCTTCATCTGACAATAAATCTTCAGAACTTCTGCAGGACTTCTAATAAGAATTCATCTGCTTGCCTCTTCTCTAAGGTCATGTTTAAGGATGATGCCCCCACCCCCCCCAACCCCCACCTCATATCTCTCCGTACATCCATGGGCTCCCGGTCTCCTTCAAAGATCTCCAGATTAATCTCCTGGCATACAAAGCCATCGTGCCCTTTTCCTGTCCTATTTGTCAGATTTCATTCCGCCATAAACCCTGGCTGATTTCATCAGTACCGAAAGCATTGGCCTAATTCTGTTTATGTCATTCACGCGTACATCGTGGAAGAAAAGACTAGTTCAATAGCCCATTTTTTTTTTGAGAGTGTCACAAAATATCCTAACGCTTCTACATCTATATCCTAAAAAAATATAGTTTTTGCCTTGTCCCAAAATTCACTGACAGCTAATGCTATAAACAGCGCCAGTCTCAACATTTAGACGTTTACTGAAGTGAGTTTAAAAATAAAGACAAAGATGCGAGTTCATTTATCTATGGAAATGAACCGTACGGGCCTATAAAGGGAACAGTAAATGCCCATATCTCCCAGATTTGTCAGCACATTCCTTCTCGCTTGCTTTCATAACGTCTCTGCGTGGTGAAGGATTTATATTTAATCTTGACAAGATCGAATCAAATTAACGTTTGGTAGGCAGCCAAATGCATGGTGATACTGCATAGCCTCACGAATCCCCATTGAGGATTGACGTACATGCTAAATGAACTCTCTAGTGCTGTGTGTGTGTGTGTGTGTGTGTGTGTGTGTGTGTGTGTGTGTGTGTGTGTGTGTGTGTGTGTGTGTGTTTGTGTGTGTGTGTGTGTGTGTGCATGCGTTTGAGTGTGTGGTTACATGCACATGTGAGTTGATATCTTGCACCAAGTTTGTGGGGGAGAACATGCACATATAGCACATGAAATATGATTCATGTTTAAAAAAAAAAAAAACAGAGAGGAAAAAGGGCTTTTGCTTTTAAATAAAAGAAGCCCTCGGTGCACCCCACTGTTTGAGTGGGAAATCTCACATATGAACCTGACAGACCAATTTATGATGTCACCGGGCAGCAAATCCTGACAATATTCCCTCTGAACAACTTCGATAAATCACGGAGCTGCACCGCGGCGTCAGCTCCGAGAACCCAACACAGAAAATATAGCTGTTCGGGACTTTTTGTAGTCAATAGTTCTGCTTGATTTATTTATATTATAGCGTATTTTTATTAGGGCTTTATTTAATAATCATAACAGACGGTTTGGAGGGAGCACTGACACAGCACTGGAATGTCTCCAGTTTAGAAGCACGCTTCAGCCAGAGCATTATGCTAAGACTTTTGGCACCATGCAGATATATGACTGGGGCTTATTACTGCACCTCTCATGGAAGGAAAAAGAGGGTTTCAATTCATTTGGTCTTTTGTGTTATTATTTCATTATGATTATACATTATTATTATTATTAGGAGTAGTAGTAGTAGTATTAGAATTATTATTATCATCTCTGTCACAGTTGATTTAACACTGTATCTTTGTGTATGGCCATGCAGGGCTGCTGGTCTTTGTTTGCGCTGCAGAGTTTAAAGAATCAGCACATGCTTCAGTGATGAAGCACAGAAATCCAAAGTCATAACAGCTCTAGTATTGCCCACAAACGCTACTGTGCTTTGGAATTACAATCTGGGAGGAAAAAGGAAAAAAAAAAATCTTGATTAAAAAGTCAAATACACAAGGGCAGCCGTGATGACATTGTGGGGAATTTAGGCTTTTGGACCCCTAGGTGGATGCACTAGTTCTTACACCAGAGGGACCGGGTCTAACAAAGATGTGTAAGCAGGAAGTGTGCAGAAAAGAAACAGAACACAGGCTCCAGAAACTTCCATAACCCAAGCTAGGAAAGGATGGCTAAGCCCAGCTATAGGGGGCTCTTGCCCATGCCAGCCCAGTCTTCAGACCACTTCCATGGGCCGGGCTGCGGTGCTGTGTCTTCACTCTCCATCATTCTCAAGAGCAGTTCATTTATATCCCAATTAAAAACATAGATTGTTCACACAAAATCATTACGGAACTCAAATGTTGCAGTTTTCCAGGCACTTTGATGAAGTATTAAAGCACTTGGCTCCATT
Source organism: Albula goreensis (assembly GCA_022829145.1). NCBI lineage: Eukaryota > Metazoa > Chordata > Actinopteri > Albuliformes > Albulidae > Albula > Albula goreensis. The sequence continues at coordinate 65,581,142 of CM040741.1, forward strand.
TTTAACAATATAAAATCCTGTTATTTGTGAATTAATGCACAATCACATTCAACAATATACGTTATTTAAAAATATTTCAAAGTATTTCATTTGTGTAAGGGCATAGTAAACGGCTGTGATCCTCAGGCATCAGACCTCCTTGTTCTCCTCTCCGTTCGGCCTGGGCCACACACTTATCATTTAAAAATAGATAAAATCCCACACAGCCTCCGCCCACTGGTTCCTTTTGGCCGTAAAACCGAACATCTGTTTGCTAACAAACACACACTCCTAGCGCAGAAGAATGAGCTGTTGGAGCATCACTTACATAGATATTAATATTCTTTACAGCACAGTTATTGGGTTTTAGTGCATCTGGCAGAGCACTGACAATTCCACCCCCCTGGCAAGAAATTCGGAGCACGCTGAGCAACTGTAAATTCAGCAACTTTAGACAGAACCCCGTCCCCCCACCCCGCCCTCACCCCCTCGTCCCTTACAGACCCCCCATTCCCCCCATGCTCCCCATCTGATTCCTTCTTTCGTGTGCTTCCATGTGCTTTTGTTTTATTTTATCCCGTTCCTTGCCGCCCTTGGAGAGAGCTGAGGGTTATAGGCCTTATAAATATTATTATGTATTGTGTGGTATGAGAATGCTGGAAATGGAGCATGAGATGGATTGGTCTCTCGCGAGGTCGTGCAGAGTCAGCGAATCAGCTGAGGGGGGCGGAGCCTTGTGAGTCACAGTGGGCGGAGCAGCCACAGGTTCTGGGTGTTCCTTCATGTTCCTGATGCCGTTGAAGATTATCAGGGATATTTTTCCATCTATTTACAGTGTTTCTAAATGATTTCTGATTTCTTAACAATTAATTTGCTCAGTGTGTGTTTTTGTGCGTGTGTGCATGCACGCATGTGTGTGTTTGTGTGCTTAAATTCATGATTGTTTGATCATTTTGTTTATGTACTTATTACCCTTAGAAAACAGCACATAAATGTATTAATAGTGGTAAACGATCATAAAACTGCTATAAGTAAACAGATAATGAGCTGGTAGAGAATAGGTAACCAACGTTAAGTGTAATAATATGTAATTATGTTGACTTCCATCTTTACAACATGTCATGTAATAGTTTCTGGTTTGTTGTTCTGCAGTAAATGATTAGTTATGATGGTATTATTTATTATTAAGTACAATTTAGTCTTTGCTTCATAAAAGCATGATAAATGAACCAACAACAAAAGTTGAAATCCATGTATCTTTTCCTTCTGCTTTTGACTGTTATTTCTACAAAAAATTAATTTGTGGTAACATGTTAAGCAGCAGTAGTTGTCATAGCTGGTCATAGGTGAATGTACCATGACAACAAAAATGGGTGGAGCTACAGTTATCTACCAATAGTGTTCTTGAGTTACTGATAACATGCAATAACTCCACCCATTATTGGTGACAGGGCATCTCAATCTCCAATCATAGTTGTAGAAGTACTAGTAGTAATAGTAGCAGTAGTAGCCTGCTACTAAGCAATAGGTTAAATAGTTAAATGTAATCACTCCGGATTCAATTTGTTAAAGTGCATACTGTCAGCGATTTAGAAATTTCCAACTCCCTCCTCCCTGGGCCGCGTTGTGTATCTTTGCAGTCTGCATTAGTGCTGAATATACATTTCACTTCTTTATGTAAAGGTATGCCTCTGCACCACAGCTCTGGGACTCGCGCAGCAGAGAGAGGGGATTCAGAGGAGCAGTACCTGCCCGCAGTGACTTCTGCAGGCCCCGCTTTAACCAAAGAGCCATAAATATACATAATCCACACAAGCCCCGAGACAAAAGCACGCAGCTCTCCGGACCCTCCCGCACCCCCCTCATATCAATCAAAGAAATGAAGATGTCACCGACGGCCCGGTCTCTGTATTTCACACACTCCCTGCGTTTTACATTTTCACACGTTACCTTACACCAAATCTCCAGAAGTCATAAATATTCTAAACATTTTTTTTTTGTTCTGAATTTATGTATCAAATAGAATTGAATTATGATGCAGTGCGACTCTGGAAGCAGTAAAACTATGCGTATGCATTTCTCCGATTCTTCAGGGAATTAAAACATCTTTACTTTTTTGCGGTGCACCCAGAAAACTACAAAAAGACTTTATTAAAAGAAGGTACACTCGCACAGTAAGTCACTTATCATTTCCATATTCGATCAATTAACAGCTTATCGCTTAGTCACCATGTCTCACTAAGATAAAAACAGGGTAAAATGTTGATATGAAACTTGATGAAACTGCATAATCTGTACAGGTTGTGTGTGATTAGGGAAAGATGACACTATGCAGCCATAGTCTAGTGGAACTTCAGTGTGGCTGGGCCTTGCATTCTCATTGGTCGGTCATAGGGGTCAGGTCATAATGCAAGTCTGGTCTAGTGATGTACACATTAACCAAATTAATGACACTGTCAGACTAAGATCGGTATGTCCGGGAGATATCAGAGAGCACGCAGGAGTATTTAGCCTGCCACCCTTGACCATGTCACACTGTCAACCAGCGTTCCCAACCTTCAGATTAGTCCACAGCATTGGAAGGGATCGTCTCCAGGACAGTAAAACCAGCCAGAAAGTACCGTCAGAACTGGGGGCTTAAATCACTCCCATTCCATCAGTTTGTGGCGCTGAGAGATTTGTCAGCCAGTGGGTTTATGTGAATGACTATGATGCAGATGGCTCTGTGTTTGTTTCCCTGCCGAGCTGAATGAAAAAATGAGCAAAAGGGAAATTAATTTTCAGATGAATACTCATTTATAGAAATTTTGTAGTATTCAATTACAGCATATACGGATATTTATGTGCATTTTCAAGCAAAGTAGTCTATGTTACAAACTGTCAGATAAGAAATAAAGGACAACTAGGCAGAGATTGCAGTACTGTATTTTACGGTTTTAATGACATCATGTTTGATTACACTAATGAAAATAACACTAATGGAAACTTTAAAGAAAATGCTAAGTGATTTATAATAATGAATTATGAATTTCAAAATCTCAATTAAATCCCCCCATTAGCTTCCTTCTTGCTAGGCTCCTTCGTATTAGATTAACTGTCTTTCCTCAGCCTCTCTTGCTGGGCCTGAGTGTGGGACCGGGCTTCTCTGATGGTCCCAGCTGTCAAAACAGAGTCCAGTTGGGCTCCACGAAAATAAGCAGCCAGGAAACTGCAGACATACCCGGCGCTGGGAACTGCAGCAGATGAAACGGGCAAAGGTGAAAGGTCAAAGGTCAGGGGACAGCCCGGTAGCAGAGAGAGGGAGTGGGAGTGGGAATATGTCTCATCCATAAGACTCCTGCGGCCATGAGAGTAAAAGACTCACAGCCTCCACAGCAGTGAGGGATTCTGGGACACTGGGGATCAGCAGAGTGAACGGCAGAGCGCGGGAAAAGGGTCAAGCTCCGTCACGCTGGCGCAGATCCGATCCGCTGTGATGCGCAAGACGCCGGAGCGGAGGCCCATTTTTTGTTTTGTACTGCAGACTAGATCCTGTTTAAGCACCACTGCAACCTACTGCAGCCTGAGAGACACTTGATGGTATTTGCAGTTCAAATACATCTGCCCCTCCGATTCTCCTGTGCCTTCATTCCCTGTCTCTCTCTCTGATCCTTGTGTTATTTTTCTGCCCTTCCCTCTTTCAGCTGAGCTCACAAAGCCTTCTGTTCCCCTTACAGCTATCCTGAAACTGTGTGTGTGTGTGTGTGTTTGTGTGTGTGTGTGTGTCTTACTGTATCTTGCCTGTATCTTACTTGCAGTCAGCAATACCAAAGTGTGTAGATCCTCTCTCTTTCTCTATTTTTGTGATATATTAAATGGCATTAATAAGGAAATGACAATAATTTTCTAATTTGGAAGAAAAGATTGACAGAGATTTTATTTATTTACATAATGGGAGCTATATTTTCTTCTCACACACCCTTCTCATTCTTATCTTACACACAAAAACAGTCACTCTCTCCTTATCACACACATAAACCCATAATCCCTCCTCTCTCTCTCTCTCTCTCTCTCTCTCTCTCACTATTTCTCTTTCTTTTCCCCATCAGTATCTCTCCACCAAAGTCCCCTTTTCCATGCATCTGCAGGGGAAAAGGGCTTAGCTCTATGAGCTGTAGCATTCAGCTGTTGGTAGCTGAAGGCCTACCTAGTGTTTGTAGAGTGATAGCATTTAGCTTTCTGAGGTAGCTAAAGGCCCAGTCTGTGTGATTTTCTGTAGAGTGATAGCAATTAGCTCTGCAAGGCAGCTAAAGGCCTGGTCTGTGTGGTTGTTTGTAAAGTGATAGCATTTAGCTCTCTAAGGTAGCTTAAGGCCCAGACTTTGCGATTGTCTGTAGAGTGATAGCATTTAGCTCTGTGCGGTAGCTAAAGGCCCAGTCTGTGTGATTGTGTATAGAGTATTAGCATTTTTTTGTTTTGTGGTATTTGCTTCAACAAAACCCTCCAAAAATCCATTTGCTTCAACCAGATTTTTGCTATACATTGTATTTTGTAGTTGAAAATAGTTTTGAAAAAATTACATTACAGTGAAAGTATGAGAAACTAGACCATAAATTATTTTTCTGACAAAAATAAAATAAATTTCCTCACATATCGTGATGGATGTTCCTGTTCACAAAGAGTGTTGTTATTCTGCAGTCAGGCTGGCCGGGCCATGCCAAAAGCTTGAATAAGTTCAGCCCCAAATTCAACTTAATTACACTGATTGTTAAAGCACTGTTGCCATCAGATTTCCCAAAATCACTTTAAATCTCATCTATTCAATGCTGCTGTGGTGTTAATGTTATGTTACCATTAAAATATGTACAATAACTTCTGTATTTTATCAACAGGCTACCTGTGACAGAATGCCCCTTTAGCCTGACTTGCAGGAGCCAATAGCATGGGCTTATGGCGTTGAGAAACATGAATGAAGCACAGTCACGCTGGAAAGTAGCTGGAGAAAATCAGCCAGCTATTGGCATGTGCCAGCTTGCTCAACATTAGCACGGATGTGAAAACGTGGCTAATTACTGACTGGCTCTGTAACACGTGCTACCCTCCACCACCCCACCCTCCCCGCCAGTGGGAGTTCGGCCAAACTTTACATTGAGCTTAAAATATCTGAAAAATACTGAATATCGGAAAAGGTAATGAATGAGAATGTTTACTATTAAAACAAAGACAAGCGTGAATTCGCAATAGCTGCGACCAGGCCACTCCCACTGCCATGCCCCCTTTTTAGCCAATTGGCATGAACAGAAACACACACCTTCACACCCACACACACACACACACACACACTTGACCTTGCTTGCTTCCTTTTAAAACTTATTTAAATCATGGCTCTCGTCAGCGTTGTTTCATCTTTATCTGTGATTGAGTGTGATGTGACATCATCAGTCTCAGTGTTTGAAATTAGCTTGACCTGAAGAAAAAGCTGATGTTCACCATGGTCTCAGAACACCCACCAGTCAGACCGCACAGAAACAGACCCGTCTCTCATTTGCCTTTACTTAAATCGATTTACAAAACAGCCATATTTTTCCCCCGAAGAAGAATCTTCTCGTACCGCACAAACTTTTCCTCCCTGACTCATGTCTGACCCCAGAAAATATGGATTTGATGGTTTTTAAGCCCTGAAACACATCACCCAGGGGATGTTCCGCATTAAGTTCTGCCGCGGCGCACCATGAGACGCGTTTCTGTACTCCCAGAGAGAGGAACAAACATGTCTGTATGCGCACTCAAATTAGCCTCTGTAAAAGGGAGGCATTGAAGACGGATCAAGACGGCATTAGCGAGAGAAACGATTAGACTGAATGAGAGCGTGCGCGGCCGTGTGCGTGCGTGCGTGCGTGCGTGCGTGCGTGTTGTGTGTGAATGTGAAGAACAGCGGGCAGACCGTTTCTGTAATTTGTGATACTATTTTCCTGATGAAGAAGCTGGAACTTCGTGACATTGGTGAACAAAATGGTGCAAACCCCTTAAGCTGCCACACAAATCGCTTTGGCACAGGGTTGATAAAAAATAAAGTTTCCCTGGAGACAATTACATCAGAGTGCTTCATTGAGTATTAGCTGCCGAGATGTGCAACATAAAGCTGAAGAGTAAATACTTTCCATATGATATTTGAAGTATTGTGTACATTTTATGTATTCAAATATGTTTGTAGGTGTGCAGTCGAACATCTCACTGCTCATTATTTGTCGATATGACAAAATAAGCAACAGGGTCATTACTTTTCATGTGCTAGTATTAAAAGGTGAGTACAACTAAATCTACCCAAATTCCTAAGCTCTTTTTTTGCATATTGAGACTTAATAGATATCTACTGAATTTGGCCCTGCAGTATCTACAGTACATCCTTAGGAATTTCGCTTTTCACATGTAAATTGTTCCTTGAAATTCTCCATGCAGAGTTGAAGTTGGATGAGTGACCCATTTGCTCTATCCTCTCTTCCAGCGCTCTCTCTCTCCCCTTTTTCTCTCACCGTCTCTCTCTTTCTCCCTCTCTCCTGGCACTTCGCTCACTGCCTGGCTATTTTCTGTCGCTCTGTGACCTCCTGAGGGACAGCGTTAGCAAACAGAGCCATTAGCGGCAGGACGAGCACATGCCTGACGTGGCCTAAAACTAATTATTTTATATTTTACACCAAATGATGCCGGGATCCACAGGGAACGGGCCAATCATGCAATAATTCACCTCCTCATTTCATTTGTTACCCCATATTTCTCCCTCTGTCTCTGTCTCTCTTTCTTTTTTCTGGTGAGTACAAATTGGCTGCAGTTTCTCACCAGGGCCGCTCTGCGGAGGAGCCTGCAAAACTAAAAATGGAAAAGGAGGAAAGCACAGGTGGGAATGAAGGTGATCTGAAATGGGGATGAGGGGGTGTTGATGGAACTTGTACAGGAGAACACAACACCAGTCCTGGAGGTCAACTGTGTGTGCTGGTTTCTGGTGTGTTTCAGTACCTCAGTGCTTGAATGAATTTTTCATTTATTAGCTAAGGAGTTCACACAGCTGAGTGCCTCACACACAATGGCCTTGATGGACTGGATATGAACTCCTCAGGTTAGTATGACATCTAGATCCATGCGTTTTTCTTGTGTGTGTGTGTGTGTGTGTGTGTGTGTGTGTGTGTGTGTGTCCGCATGGCAGTAGGGTGGATATCCCATTGATAAGTTTATCTCCCACCATGATCTATGCTGTGTTTCTCTAATAACTGAGGCTGATAGCACAGCAGAGGCTCATGGGAGCAGCCCAGCAGAGGCTCATGGGAGCAGCCCGGCTGAGGCTGACAGCACAGCAGAGGCTCATGGGAGCAGCCCAGCACAGCTGAGGCCTGACTGAGGCTGACAGCACAGCAGAGGCTCATGGGAGCAGCCCGACTGAGGCTGACAGCACAGCAGAGGCTCATGGGAGCAGCCTGACTGAGGCTGACAGCACAGCAGAGGCTCATGGGAGCAGCCCAGCTGAGGCTGACAGCACAGCAGAGGCTCAGCCCGGCTGAGACTGAGAGCACAGCAGAGGCTCATGGGACTGAGGCTGACAGCACAGCAGAGGCTCATGGAGGCAGCCAGCAGAGGCTGGGAGTAGGCTGAGGCTGTCACAGCAGAGGCAGCAGAGGCTCAGCACAGCAGAGGCTCATGGGAGCAGCCCGACTGAGGCTGACAGCACAGCAGAGGCTCAAGGGAGAAGCTCGACTCATCTGACAGCCTCATCCCACCTCCACAGTCATGCAGATGTTCACCATCCATGCCCAGGGACTCTGGCTGTTTTTCCATCCAGCAGCTCTGTGTTGTTTTCTTTTATTTTCTGTCTTTCTTTCCTTCCTCTCCCCGGTGTCTCTCACTGAGGCTGGTGCCGAGGGGGTGGGGAGAGAAAGAGATATTAAAATTGCATGTGTTGGGGTGGGCGAAGGACGTGGTGGGGAGGGGGTGGATTCCCTAGATAAGCTATAGCGATGCATTCTGCTTTGCAGCTTTATCAGTTGGCTCATTTACGCTGTTTTGGCTCTTTTTTTGTTGTTGTGTTTTGGCAGGGTCAGTTGGCCTGTGAGGAGCGGATCTGGCGCTGTCAGCTGTAACTGGGCCACTGGGATGAGACCGAGCCATGGCGGAGTGGCCCCCCCGCTGCGCCCCGTACCCCCGTCCCTCCCCCCACCACCACCAGAGCGCCCCTCGGCAAGCCTGTATCACAGCGGGGAACCCCCAAACCCCTTTCACTGAAGAGAGAGAGGGAGACGGGATTTGATATCTCATTTATGTTGCCTGAGGTGGTTTGGAAGGAGGAGAAGAGGAGAGTGGTGGTTTTATGTGTGTGTGTGTGGGGGAGGGGGCAGCAGTTTGCTTTCCTCCCAGCAGTTTTTAGTTATGGGTGAAAGGTTTGGGGGGGTTTGAGGTGGATGGGGACTGCTGAGACCACAATAATTTAAGTCTGTGAAATTCCCCTGTCACAAGAGTACCTTCAACAACAACAACAACAACAGCCACAAAGACAACAATCACAACAAAATATGACATGATATCTTCTTTTTCTCCAGCCTTTTGTTTTCCTGGAGCTTTACTTGAGATCACAAAATACAAATCCTATCTTAATGTTACGTTATATCAGGTTAGCTTTTAACACACTGCATCGGGTTTCCTTCACTCTTATACGGGGGTACATATACGGGGGGTGGGGGTTGACTAAAAAGGGCACACTTCCCAAATTTACCTCCTTTATTTTATTTAAGACATACTCATGAAACAGCAGCAGAGAGCTGTGACACATGAGTTCACGGACCTACTTTAAAAAGCCAAAACAGTTTTACTTCCACAGAGATGTCAGTTTTATGACTTGACCCTCTCTGCAGCACTATTTATAAAATCTGATATGTAGTTAAAAGCCATCAGGATGCATCCAGCGGGCCCATGAGCGGCATTTAAATGAGATGCACAGCAGCCATTTTGCACCAGAGCATTCATCACTGATTGGCTGCCCTGGAGAGGGGCGGAACTAAGGTCGTCAGGGGGAAGAGTGTCTCTCCCTTTTTCCAGGTTTCTTCTAATTAAATTCAGCACTGCCAAATACATGAATTCAGGCGTGATTCAGCTGTTGCAGAATGTGGAAGCTGATACTACAACAGAATCACAATGGTAATTAAAACTCATTTTCTCAATATTCACAGAATTACAAACTCACGCAGAGGACCTGAGTGTGCAACACCCGTAGAGTGCAATTCATGGTAGACTTAAATTAATCTTACACTCGGAGGGGTAGCAAATTGTTTTAAGAGACACGGTTTAAGAAAAAGCAATTTCATGACAGCATTTAGGAGTAACATTGGTACAGAATCTGTACAATGTTTACCTGTGGTGTTTTTTATATAATACACATAACATATATATTATATAAATTGCTATTATAATATTTTTGTATGGGCAGTCAGTTAAGGGAATTACATAAATTACATTATACAGAGTGAAACAGCTCATCCCTCTCCAGAGATGATTCAGCTACACGGAGATGACACTTTTATGAGCATCACGGGCTACTGAGAGCACGCAGAGACCAGGGGAGGAACTTTAAAGAGACACAATAAGTATAATTTAACCTCGTGCAGGAAGTGCAGACGGTATAAATCAGTGGTTCTCAAACTGCGTATTCTGGATTTTGTTACAGCCAATCTCTTCATCAACTGATGCTGTTCAAGCATGTGTTAAAGATCTCCCTCCATAGTTTTCCTTAAACCCTGACACAGCGCAGGTTTGGCTCATTGCCTTTTGCTGCCACCACATTGCTCATTATTCCATAAGTGGCTTACTTTCCGGTAGTCAACAGCTTAAGCAATATTGCTTCCATCTACGGAATTAAAAGTGTCTAAATAAGAAACAATTAACAGCCTGTTACAATTTAGGGGTTGCAATTATGGTTGGGACAAAAACCAGAATACACAGTGGACCCGTTTCCAGACCTGAATCTGAGAACTCTTGATGTAAATGATGGGACAGACTGGAAGCAGACAGCAGTGTACATGGAGGCCGGTCCGGTTTGTGATTGCGCAGGCCCTTTCTTACCTTGGTTACCGAGAGGCAGTGGGTTCCTATTGTGGGAGGCCAGTCAGCCTGAACCCTCAGTTCACAGCACTCAGCCGTACCCTGTTAAACCCCAGCACGAACAACACAAGAGAGGAGGGAAGGAGGAACAGAGAGACAGTGTGCAAAACGGCTCAGGCTCTCGTATCGGGCCGGCAGGAACAATGTTCAGGCCCCTACCTCACCAGACAGGGGAGTTAAAAGGCGTTCCGGTCGCCACCACACTCGATGAAGGCTGTTAAACGCTTCAGCGGTTTTGACAGCGTCCGATTCCGGGGAGCGCATTCCCTACGGGGAAGAAACGCTGGGACGCCTCATCTCCGAGAGACGTGATCTCAAACAATATGAAACAAATCTGCAGGGAAAAAAATGTCCTACATTCCTGCAGCAGAGAGGGAGGAAGGACGATCCTCTTCTCCCTTTCCCAGCTGGAACTCTGCAGCCCTAGAAAAGTCAATGTGTCGCTGACTCTCACTGTGTCAGTCTTTCTCCATGTTCACTTGACAGATTCAAAATAAAATTAAATTAACATGTATGCATACATTAAATTAATATGTATACATAACATTTGACACATCCAGCACCAGCATTGGTGCATGAAATGATAAAGCCACATGAACCTTACAAATCTACCTTCAGAAATCTGCAGCCATTAGCCATATTACCAGTTTTGGCCTGCAGAGGTTAACTTATCCATCTGGTGTCATAACAAGTCTTTCATTGAGTTTCTGAGAGGCTCCCCCAAAGTATTAACAGTACATTTGTTCTACCACTAGATGGCATAAATCCAGTAAGTAGGGGCCTGCACCAGAGTAGCCACATCAGCCCCTGAGGAGAACCCTTCCTTTTTCTCATCCTGATTCAGGTAATGTTTTTAAAGGCATTGCTTTATACATGGAAGCCATTTTAAGCCTGCAAGCCAGGATGCCATTTTCAGAGACAAAGATGATGTAGCCTAGTCCAGTAAATCTGCTAAATTCACCATGAAATTGTCCATTCCAAAAGTTAAGTCAGACCAAATTGTACAAGGAATTTCCCCCTAAGCACTCCTTTTACTGCATATGTAAGATTCATTGCTGGCTTTACTTATTTAAAGACTTATGTTTAATCAAACAGACACGGACGCATTATCATGCTTCTTACCAGACCTCCATTAAGTGAAATGGAATACAGATTTTACTATGCATATTATAGACTCATGTTTAGGCATATGGAACATAGATACATTAATATGCATATTATATAAAAACACATTTAGTCTTATGGAGTGCAGATATTTTCCTATTCAGTTACTGTAACATGAGCAAACTCAGAAACTTTGCCCAGGAGTAATTATTTAAGATTGTAGGAACATGAGCAGCAGCAAGGTATTAACCAAACCGAAACGTATGATCACTGTCAATTTTAACTTGGTGAAAGAAGCTAACACTGCCCTGATCTGATCTAAATTGTCTGGCTCATAAACATTAGTTTGTTTGTTAGCATTAGCATTTCTGCTCATTTCAAAAATTTAAACGGGTCCACGTTCCACATTTGAATTTCATTAAGGTGAGCCTTGAAACAACAGTAAAAAAAACACCTGCCTCTCTAGGTAAACTAAGGGGAAATGTTATGACAGTTTCATGTGACAATGTAGAAGAGGGACGAGTGCTGTGTGGATACATTGAAATTAGGCTGACATATTATACAGTGTGCTTGCTAAACTGAGATCATTCTTACTTAGACATAACTGCACAAAGAAGGCATTGTTTTTGTTCCAGCAAGTCATGATGGAATGCTAACTCAGACTGAAAGTTGCTATTAAAAGATACCCACATTTAAAAATAGAGACTTGGATACAGTTTTATTCCCCTGGTAGTTTAGTGTCTCACCATCTAACCTTAAAATATGAAGTTCCATTTTTAGATGATTTTTGGGGGTTTTTTTTGACACTTGCACAACTGTCAGAATCCATATACAAAATATATTTGAGGATCCACAGCTATAGCACCGTAATCACATTTGCCTCTGCTTTGTTGGTTGTTGTTACCAGTGATGTGTATGTCATAACCAATATCCCATGCTATGACCTTGCTTGGGGGTTTCTCTACCTGGCCATACTGGACAGGTGACATGTTTGGGACCAGCAGAGATTCTGTTCTGGTGGCTCCAGGTGTCTGTGTGGAAGGGTTTTCTTGCTATTAGTTAGGACAGGTGTCCTGTCTCCCATCAGCTTATTCTGGGATGCAATGCAATAATCAGGATGGAATTTGACAGCCTAGCCTAGCACCCCTGCAAGCCAAGACATATAATAATTTAACGGAAAACTAAGTTGCAGACGTCCACAGAGTGAATGGTGTGAATCGGTTATCCCTCGCCCACATTTCTGTGCCCACAGTGACAAGTCACCCTCAGCTCTACACATTTAAGCATCACTCTTCAGTACGGCAACATGATTTCAACACTGGTCTCTTAGGCTAACGTGCTAAATCCAAGGTGCCACTCCAGGCTTAGGCTAACGTGCTAAATCCAAGGTGCCACTCCAGGGTCCATAATGTTGAACAGCCTGAACCGCTTCATGACAGTCGATGTAAAAACCGCCCTTGCTCTCGCTGCCTGACAGCGGGTGAGCTAAACATCATCTAAAGCAGCGCTTCAACTCTGGGCCCATAAACCCTGGCTAACATGAATCCTTACATAGATCCAGATGTCTCAAATGACAAGACATTAAACAACATATAAATGTGACAGAGTTTTATATCCAGAAATACCGTGGTGCATAAAATGCCATTCATTTAACGACTGTTGAACAAATCAGAGGAAATTTTATTAACATGTATGCTTTATAATGCACATAATTGGCTTTGTTATTTGGATTTCTTTCCCTGTTTTAGGGGAGGCTGCTGGAGGATCTTCAGGGAAGCTCCTTCCTGGTAAAACAGAGCAAACACAGAGGGTGATATTCAGCCGAGATATTCAGCGTTACTGTAGTCACTTCCATATAGGGTAATGTGAGGCATAAATTAAGCTGTAAAACTCTCAGTTTTAACTGAATAATGGGGATGTAAAAGCATATTTCATCGAGTGGAATTACTGTATGCAAATCACAGAGCATAAATAAGGCTGTGTGTGTGTGTGTGTGTGTGTGTGTGTGTGTGTGTGTGTGTGTGTGTGTGTGTGTGTGTGTGTGTGTGTGTGCTCCATGCTTATAAAATAAACTTCATCCAAATGGTTTTGTATTCGTTTACAGGCAGTAGATACTGGAATAGGGGCAATCTGGGTCTCTGTAGGACTGTCCCAGTCCAGTGGCAGGGATCCAGGCCTGGCTTTGTAACCTGAGGGTATGCAGGTTTGAATCCCAGACAGGGGCCTGCTACTGCCACTACATCCAAGTTAGAGAAAACAATGACTGAAACCAGACCAATGTCACATATCTTATACTGAACAGGGTTTTTATGAGTGGTATTTCTTGTGATCCTCAAATCAAGAAAGTAGGAAGAAAGCAAAAACATACTGAAAGTAGTAGAGATAACTCTGATTATCAATGAAACTGAGAAAATGCCAAGACAACTCACCCTTTTTGGTCTGGATCCAGCCTTAGATGTGATGCCTTGGGTTTATGAAGATGGAATGAACACTCCTCTCTACCTCTGATGCCAGGAAAGCGACACTCAGGGCGGACGGAGTGTATCCAGGTTAGCCCACCCACATCTACAGCGAGCCCGACCTTTATCCCCGAGGTGCAAGAGCCACCTGCAGATTAATCAACACCTCTATAGGATTAGCGTGACCCCGAGTGACATGCACTCCAAAGCCAGAGAATAACACTGAGGCCATGACAGAAAAGGCCCTGGCAAGACTGCTTCCTCTCCAAAAGAACAACTCAAAGAGCAAACAACGACAACAAAAGAGGGAACGGAAGTCAGGAAGTTAAAAGCCCGGGACTAAACAAAGGCTGGGGGAATGAGGAGAGACTCACCACCTTTGACCAAAACAAAAAGAAAGGAAGAGAGGAGGAAAGAAGGAAAGAAAAAAAAAATAAACCTTTCAGTCCAAATCGCATCAGTCGTTCCCGAAAGAAAAAGATACGGACTGTTTTCAAACCTCGTCACGACGCGGCGGGGCCCAGGAAAAAGGGAGAGGAAGGCGATCCTGTTCTTTCATTAGATATGATGGCGCATTTCACAGCTCCCTGATTTGCTGGAAACCCGACCCGTAGATTGCTCTCTGCTTTGACGTTATCTTAAGTTCCTTGTCAAAATCAATTTGCCGTGGGTGGGCGACAGGCTGTGGGGGTGGGGGTGGCTGGGGGCTGCCGCTGAGCTCCCGAAAAAAGGTACACGGAGGGATCCCTTTCAAATAATCCCTCGGCTTCAGCGAGCTGGAAATGAACCCGTCAGGAAAGCGAATATCAGCTACCCTGTCAAAGGCTCATTCATCCAGAGAGGAGTGCGCGAGTGAGCCTGAAACAGGATACCCGTTCCCCAGGCTGCGGCCTGCTCAGGCTCTTTCCCAGGCGGCTACACCGCAAGTGACACACACCATCAGAAAGACAGCCGTTAGCCGAAATTTTGCTTCCTTTTACTTCACCATTACGTTGGGTCTGAATTAACTTACTTCCCTCAAAAGTAAGTTGTTTAAGTGGCCTATTTGAGACACATTTTGTTTTGGGGTTTTTTTATTTGTATTTCGTTCTTCCCTCTTGGCCTCTGGAAGTGCCCCCTTATGGAAACATAAAGGATAACTGCATTTTAATTTGCAAGGTCCGCCATCGAGCTATCTTAATCTGTTTCAATTAGGCCAGTGAATCTCCCATATCTGAGAGTCCCGGATCAACGACCCATGACCACCACGGCGACCTGTGAAGAGGGTTAAAACCTCGTCGGGAGTGGGGATTCGCCCCCCTGGCCTGTCCCCTTCCTCTCTTCCTGTCTGTAATTTGTCACAGACGCTGGTGAAATGGATTAGGAGGCAGGTGCATTTTTGTGGACCACCCCGAGGAAGCGAGGGAAGGAGGATTTCTCCCGTTGTGCCAGTCATAACTGGGGTATCTATTTTGAAAACTGTGAAAATAACTATGTTCTCTACTTTTATTAGGTTTTAAGGGTTATAAACTTAAGTCCTGAAGAAAACAACTGTTTTTTGAAAATCACTGGCAGGGACAGCCTACCCTGTTCCTGGAGAGCAACGAGGCGCTCTGGATTTTGTTGTTACTCAGCACTTAATTGGTCGATTAACACAGTTGATCATACCGTTAACTTACCTTGTACGGTTTCTTGGGTCTGAACCCGTCGCTGATTTTGAGGTGAAAACAAACACCAGCTCTCCAGGGTTAGCTTTTCCCTATTTGGAATAGCCCTGCACTTGTATGAGCCCAGTGATGGACCGAATGAAGCTGTATGAATCAACAGCGGGCAGAGATGTCAGTACTCATTGATTTGGACTAATGACTGTATTTTACTCTGGAGAGCAAACTCTTTTCATTGGTTCAAACAAGTCAGTAACTGACTGCTCATTTTAGCTCCACCCTTTATGGAGTTAATGACACCACCCACACACACATAACTAATTGGCTTCATATATTTCTGACCTCCCAACCTCCCACATGCAGTTCATGCTGGGTTAAACCTGTCTCAACACAAAGAGACTGGATATAAAACGCAAGGCATGAACTCTAGATAACTGTCTGTGGCATAAAATGAAAGACTTTCAAGAAGGATCAAGCTTTTTTAAAAATTATATTGTACAGCTGTATTCCAAAGCAGTAATTACTGGGGTATGTTCCTTATTTCATAATATTCTCTTCCCCTCCCCCAGCTCTCAAGCCCACAGTAAAAGATCAAGGAACAAGTTTGTTAAAAAAAAAAATACAGTATAATGCCTGAATGATTCACCATTCAAATTAGCCTTTAAAAACTGTGAAAACATGCTGGTGTCACAGACAGATACTTGGCAAAGCCTATCGAAGCTCATTAGAAAGAACAAATATGAGAAAGAGAGATGACGGTGGCATCTGACAGGCTCATTTCCACATTCTGCGCCACGCATAAATATGA
Source organism: Albula goreensis (assembly GCA_022829145.1). NCBI lineage: Eukaryota > Metazoa > Chordata > Actinopteri > Albuliformes > Albulidae > Albula > Albula goreensis. The sequence continues at coordinate 65,597,254 of CM040741.1, forward strand.
ACTCGCATCGCATCAACGTCAACACAGCGGCTTGCCTAAACGCTATACGACTGTGATATGATCCCTCTTCAAGGATCAGCCTGCCAATCTGCAAGACAAATACGCTGTAATAGGCAGTTTGTTGGGCACATCACAGTTTTAAATGGGATTTAGAATTATGTGGCCATAAGCTCTCTCAGGGGTCAGGTTTAAACATACTGTATGTGCTGTGTTGTACGTGCCTCTGAATGAGACTGAAAAAGGGACTTTGAGTCTGACTTGGGTGAGACAAGACAGTGGTTTTATTTTACAATTAAACAAAAGGCTTTCAAATTAGTAACCAAGGCTGCCGATGAAACACACTTGTTTAAAAGCCACTTGTGTAATTTCTTCTCTGTTAAGATGGCCTCGTAAATTTTTGCTGTATGTGATAATGGCAAAAGCACAATGGCTGTATCTCAAAAGGAGTGTTGATTTTAAACAATACTAAAAACGAACACTCTGTGGAGTGTAGCTGAGCACCTCCTCAGCAAGTCGTGGAAGGTCAGAGAGTTTGTGGAGAATGAAAAGGCGAAAGGCAGCATAGAAATCGCACGCCCACACGACTCCCCTTCAGCCAGCCTTGCCCTGATCTTCCCTGTCAAGCTTTAACCGACAGCCATACCTTCCCGGCAGGCAGGATCTCGACTGTCATTTACCACATACAATGGGCCAATGTCCAGAGAGATATCGCCGGCCACTCCTCCCCAGCCCACAACTTAAAGGAGGGAGTTCTTTAGGAACTTCTGCATTATGTTCCAGGGTTTCAGCGGAGGAGCCGGACAGGTAATACCGCGGATGCGCCTGAAAGAGAGGGGCGGAAGCAATTTAAGACACAAAAGGAGTACTCATCAGGGGGTCCGACAGCCCTGACAGGGTTTCAGATTTATACCTCCGGCGCACGGCGGCTGATCAGGGCGAGGAAGACGCGTCGCTTTCTGTCACGGAGTCCGTTTCGCAGAACCACTGATGTGAAAACAGCCGAAAACAAACCATCTATTTCCAGTGCTGTCTCTGACAGATAAGGCAATGACAAACACCTGCGTTAATACAAGTGTAATTACAATGTAATTACAAAGGAGGGGGGCACATATATAGCAGGTACAGTTTATTACTGTTGTGTAATACATTACTGGTGCCCTCTCAAAAGAGCCATCATCACAAGTGTGAAATGAAATGGCAGCTGACAGAAAGAGTAACAGAGGAGTGTGTGTGTGTGTGTGTGTGTGTGTGTGTGTGTCTGCTGTGTGTGTGTGTGTGTGTGTGTGTGTGTGTGTGTGTGTGTGTGTGTGTCTCTGCTCTCCTGAACTGACAGCGGAGGGTGAAGCATTGATCAAAGGCTAGTAAATTCAGCTGAGCTTTCCCAGCAGTAAGAATAAAAAGCACAATCCATTCCCAACGGAAATGTGAATTGAAACAGCCGAGCAATCACCGAAATCATGTGTCTCCGTTTGGTATTAGAATCACAGTTGCACTTATGTGCCGTGGCACAAACATGATAAAGTGCAAAACCTCCCGTCGCAGGGAGGAAACTGTTCCTGGAACCCAGGCTTGTGATGTCGACCAGCTTGATTGATGCCTAGGTTAATCCGAGGTCACTGAAAACGATCTGCATCATTCTGAGCATTAAGAGCTGAAGCTGATCTGCACAAATGACCCAGTTTTTCTTTTTTTTTTCTGCAGCCACAATGTATTTTTGTCTCTTTCATTTTATTCCTGCCCTATATATACATATAGGGGCAGCCTGTAGTCTAGTGGATGCAGTACATGACTGGGACCCCTGAGGTTGGTGGCTCAAGCCCCAGTCCAGCCACAGCAAGAACACCATTGCTGTTGGGCCCTGAGCAAGGCCCTTAACCCCACATTGCTCCCAGGGGGGACTGGCCCTTGGTTAGCCTAATCAACTGTAAGCTTTGGATAAAAGCATCAGATAAATGACTGTAATGTAAGTGTGTATATATATATATAGGAATAATATATGATATTCATGATTTAAATATATATAATACCTTTTCCCATCTTCTCATTCAAATGAAGGTGGCCAGTACTGCTTGAGAAACATATTTTGTATTTTTTACCCATGAATCAGGTGGCACAGAAGAGGACAGCATGTCAACCTTCCCTTGGCTCTGTCTCTTAAACATAACACACCTTCCCCCTTCCTCTGAGACAAGCCTCCCACACTAATGATTTTTATTTTTGGTTTGGGGTGCATTTAATTATTAAATACGTAATTAACTTATGTGAAGGGAGGTATTCTTTTAATTAAAATGCTGGCACTAATATCAGTTCCTGTTCATGTGGTTTGGTGATTTGCCTTTTTTGTCTGCTTGTGGCTGTTTGTGTGCAGTGTTAGTTTGTTCATGTTTGTGTCTATGTGAGTGTGTGTATGGAAGCGTTTTTGTGCGTCAGACTCATGCATTCATACTCAAATATATGCATTCACACATTCACTTTCTCTCATGCACCCACGCACACACACACACACACACACACACACACACACACACACACACACACACACACACACACTCTTCTCACAGACATCAGATCCTCCCCAATAATGACATGTCACTGGTGGAGGGCTGTTTTGTACCTTGGCTGTTGGGAGAGATTGGACATCTCCGTTCTACATCCCAATTACCTGAGAACAAGCAGCGGCATTTTGTAAAACCGTCACCCCCTCACTGTCAGGTGATCTACAGGCAGTTGTGCTGTGAACCAGCGCACACTGCAAGCTTCTTTCATTGTTTACATATTCATACACAATATGACACCTCTCCTCCTAGCAAAAGTTATTTTTTGGCCAAACATAGTCTTGTCGCAGCATGTAAATACAAGGTGCTCTTGCACTTTTCAACTTTTCATTCAAGAGTATTCTGCAGAGGCATGTGCTCAGTGTTAAGTGTGATTAATCTGCGGATGTGTGAATGGAAGACTATTTGCAAGAATCTGCATCTAAATTAATCATTTTGCTGTTCGTAAAATTCATTCAAGTGTCACAAAGAGAAAGCAGAAATTCAGATATAGCTAGACATGAATCCCTTACTGGCTTTATCAATCCACAGTAAACATTTAGTCCACACCAGTCTTCAAGACCAATGGCATTTTGCATTCTCCTCATACTTCAATGAGAAGAGGCCTGAAACACAATGGTCCTATGAAACAACGGGAATACTTATTCAAGTTATGTTAAGTGAATCTGTATTATTATAACCTTTTTTTCCTTTTATGAATGTGAGTGTGCACGAGGTCATGCAGTTGTTTGAGTGTGTGTATTTTCTACCAAGCGCTTATCATATTAGCTTCTATTCAGTCCAGAATGTTATTAATCTGCTTCTTCTGGGGCTTTGTCATGTTAGACTATTTTGAACACTAATATGCAATCAAATCATTAATTTTCATTTCATACACATGGAAGGTCCTTAAAATTATACTGTGGAGGCAGACATATACACATACACATAACCTCTGTTTCTATCTCATCTGCCTGTCTGTCTCGCTCTATATCTATCTCTGTCTTCCTGTTTCTCTCCAGCTGCCAGCTCTGTAGTTAATATTCCACATAGCCGTCAGGCCTGCGAGTTGCAGGTGAGAGGCAGCGCTAGGCCGGGGCTCGCCGTGGCGCGGAAAGCGCCGGAATTAGACGGCTGCACTCTGGCTGAACCCGCAGAGGTGTCAGAGCCTGCACTCTCCTCTCCGGCTGATCACAGGGGGCCGCGTGGCACAAAGGCCAGGCAGCTTCGCCTCCCCTCGCCCGCGCCTCTCTCCCGCTACGTGATCCTCCTGCCGATGCCGGTCCTCATTCATTTTTGATGCGGCACCTTCGGTTGTTCCTGCAACCCCCCAACCCCCCATCTCCTCTCCTCCCCACTCACTGCAGGTGAAGGATCTTCCCCCCTCCCCCTCCCCCCCCCCTCCCCTCCCTCCTCCTCCCTTCACCCCTTCCTGCCAACCCTTCTTCTACCCACACCAGAAACGACTGAGTCATTAAAAGAATGCCCGTTCCACCAGTCAGGGTAATTAGGCTGTGCTGTGCTGGACCGCACGGATCCGGTTCGATCTGGTTTTCGGGGAGGATGCTGTCATCCCCATACCGCTCCCCCGGAGCTGACATGAAAGCATCATCCAGAGGAAGAGGAGGGTGGAGGGAGGGCGGGATTGGCCGAGCCCAGCAGTGGGCTGCATTTGAGCTGCCTGCTGTCCGTCCTGCCTCATGTCGAGCTGGCAGAAAAACCTCTCAGATGGAGCAATATCTGATATGCTGTCAGAACCAACAGCGGTTTGCCATATGAATGATGTTTCCCATGATGCATTAAGCTTTGCTTGCATCTGAAGATCTGCAGGACAACAGGTCACAGGTGTGGAGACCCAGAGGAAGGAGTTGTATTCAGCTGAACTTTTGTAATGAATGTCAGACAGAATATCGAATCTAGTCTAAATAAGCATGTTTGTAGCTATTGGCAAATTTGCTGTCTACTCACAAGACAAAAGTGTCTGACTCTGCCCTACTGTGCCACCAGTGGGAGGTGAAATGTTTTCATTTGGGCCTAATTTGGGCCTTGCCCTGCATTGTAATGATTGCTCTTCATCAATCAGTCAACCAATTAAGTTATGTTTGAAAATAGCTGGTAACAAAGCAATTTCCATTTATCAAAGGCCCAGCCAAAAGCCCTTGTGCCAGTCTCGTGGGGTAGAGTGTAGCCTATATTGGCAAGCTCAGAACAAAAGTATAAAAGTTTCAGGAAGGGTTGTGGGTTGTGGGATAATGGCATCCTGCAGAAGCAGGTGGGTCGATTCTGGGAAGCCAGGCACTGGGCCGATGGAGGTCCATCAGAACACTTCAAAAATGTAAAAAAAAAAAATTCACCATCAAAAACATTTTGCATTTATTAGTTCCACAGTAGAATCCGGCATGGCTTGTGGTTCTCTTAGAGCTGTATATCTTTCATGTCCCATAATTCCCCTGTAAGGTCGGGGTTTTGGGAGAACAGAAGAGGCAGCTTTGGACCTGCAATTAAAAGCCACAACTTAAACAGCAGGTTTAGAGCCCAGCTACCACTTCACATGCCGCATACTGCAAAACCGAGAGTACAGAACAGAGGATGTGGAATGGCAAAGGAACTGAGACCATGACAAAACAGAACTGATCCCACCTCGGTGTGTGCGATATCCAAAAATCCTCAGCATGTGTGCCATAGTGGATGGATTAAGACTGAAACAGTAACGTTAATGTCTGTCTGAAAGATGACGCACCATTGCGTTCATTCAATACACAAAGAGATTTATTATGAAGGGAAACCTAAAAGCGGTTGTTGCTTTTGTACCACAGAACAAATTGTCAGCTTCATCATCTTGTTGCTTTTCTGATTGACAGCTGTTGAGATATTAAACACCGTTCATCATCCATGGCTGTATGAAACATAAAGACTGCTGTCTGAACTTCAACTTCTCATGCCAGAAATGTGCAAATGCAGAATCATTGCTCTAAATGCTGTTTCCCGTTGGTTTCCGGTAAAATGGTGTCACCACAGCCCGGAGCTGGTGATTGTGGAGATGTGCTTGTATTTAGGTTTAATTAGCTGTTGTGGCATTCTTTAGAGGCAGTTCTGGGATCGCACACATTAATACAGTCCCATTCCCCAGCCTAGATTCTCCTTGAGCACCGGTGCATGAACAATACCAGAAGCAATATTATAAAGTTTATAAAAACAGATATAACAATTATGAAACGTTAACAGCCACCATGTAAAAATTCTAATGCAATTCTCTCCGTTATTTTGAACAGTTCACTGAAATATTTTTTTAGTTCTGTGGTAAAAATTTGTGAGTTTTCTTTTTTTTGTGTATTATTTTGTTTGTGATCTTACTTACTGTAGACTGTTAATCAAAATGAAGGTATCATCAGTACCTGCCTAACTACTTGACAATCCGCTTCATGAAAAGTTTTATAATCAGTTAGGCATATTCACTGTTAATATGCTGGTAATTAAGTATTAATTGCATTTGTTTTGTAAAATAATTAATTGGCCCTTAAAATTAAGTTGAATATATATTGGACATGTTGGCAATGTACTTGCTTCCTACACTGCATGATTTGGCCCAGAATCGCACAAAGCGGGAGAGATGCAGACCCACAGAGTGATGGAGGAGCCAGCAGTGTTCCATTAGGAGCCATTAAAACCCAGTTTCCATTTGCAGGCTTATGGAACATTCTGGACCCGTCTGCGCAGAAGGGCCTCTGGAAGGGCCCGCACCTCTGCACTGGTTCTCGGATTCCAGAAAGAACCAAATAAAACAAAACCATAACCAGTGTTCTGAAATTCGTCCCAGTTCAAGCTCCAAATCCAGCATTCTCTCGTGGCACAACGTCTCCCGAAAACAAGCCCAAATTCTTTTGTTCCCTTCTTCTCAACAAGATTTTCTTTTTTTTACAGCGGAACTGTAGGATTTGTCGGGGTCCAGCCAAAAAACCTCTGGAGAGGAAGACGTCCCGTCGAGAGCCAGCAAAGCGTTCATTAGTCAATCTTCAGCCTGGCATTATGCAGACTGAGTGAGTGGAGGTACTCATGCTTGGCCTTCGTCTTTCTTCTGAACTTCTGTAACTCATAGGAAAAGGATGTTCTGGCTCTCTGTAATATATTCCAAACCCCCCCCACCCCCACCAATGAAGAAGAGAATCACAAAAGCAAGAGGGCGGTGGGGGAATGAAATGAGAAAATGTAAATATGACTCTTTTGGAAAGCTTTTTTTTTTTTTTTTTTTTTTTGGCGCCTGGGTGTTGTAAGTTTCCTGATTAAATGTCACGTGGCATGACTGTGAAGTCCTTGTGGAGCCTTGGAACCTCCGATCTGTGAAAAATCCTGTTGGATCCATTGTGCGGAGGCTGTGTAGCGTAGCCTTCCACCAACCGGAACAATGCCCGGACAGGAAGGGTTCCTTCTTCCACGCTCGATGGCTAGCTCCGTGCCTCTAATGTAAATGGGGGGTAAAGCGCTCCCCGGAAAACAGAAAGGCGGTCCATCTCTCCTCTCTCCTTGGGTCGTCGTCGGACCAGCTCTTTCTCGGCTGCTCACGGTCGTTTGAAACGGTGTGGCGTTTTCAGGTTTCGTTAGCGTGGTAGGGTTTTTTTTTCTGTGCTTATTTCGCTGTTTTTTCACCTGTTTATCTGGACTTGGGAAAGCGGGCAAAGTCCGGTCGGATTCTGGGGATTTGTCTGTCTTTCTGTGTCTTTGCAAACCAGACCAACGCTGCAAGGAGAGTGCACAGGAGAGAAAATGGAGATTGTACATTCTTTCACCTCCTCAATTTGTCAAGGTAGGTCCCTTTCACCTGGTCAGTGAAGTTATGTTTTCTTCTGTCATGCAAGGGAATGTCTAGACCTGATGGGTTTGAGGCGGCTGTTATGTGCACAGGGTAATTTTTGGGAAAAATAGTTTAATAAACTCACCTAAATTAAAAGATGTTACATAATTTCGCTATGAGCAGGTTGTCCAATTTAGTACTTTACGCTAACAGTAAACATAAACGTACTCCGATGTGCACTGGTGCTTTCCCTTCAATTAGTTTAATTAGTTTTGTTTTAGCCTATCCTTAACTTTGTATTTTAGTGTCTTCCTTCTACTGTTATTTTGAATTTTAAAATGGGCATCATTTTTCACATGTTTTGTGGGAATAAAATACAACAAGCGAATAGGCAAATATGAGAGGGAGACGAAGGGGGACTGAAAGAAGGGATGTTATGGAAAGATTGGATGAGGAATGAGTAATGGAAGGACTTTGCATATATGTGCCCTGGAGAGAAAGACAGGAGATCTCTCCAGAATTAAAGGGCCTGCGATGCTCAGTAATGAATCCACTGGATTTCCTGAGGAAAAGAGAGAGCGCACCTCAAAGTGGCATGAGTTTAGTGCTTCAGCTGGCCAAGACACCCCAGCCAAGACACGGCAGGTTTATGCCCCAGTAATTTCATTAGGAAACTATGGCAGTGAGTCACAACTACCCTCTGTCCTCTCCAGCGAAACATGGGTTAAATTCAGCAGGATGGTTCTGTAAAAGCTACACCAGAACTCAGAATTTGTTATCCATAAAATTTTCTGAAAATTTTTGAAGCACACGTTTCAGCTGTCTTTACTGCTTCCATGAAAGCAGTTTGTCCCACGGTGTTTGCGCAGACAGAACTGATGATGTCATAATTAAGAATAATAGCTGGTGTCCTTTTGTTCTTCACATTCTACATGAGACTTTTGTTTGGTGACACTGTGAGACATTTATGTTACAGTTTGCATTTCTGTTCTGCCTGTGTTGGTTTCCCATAAATTCAGTATAATCATTCCATGCAAATGGCAATCCCAGTTTAGAATCACATAATAAAATAAAAATAAAAGAAGTAACTAACTTCACACTAAGACAACTTTTAGCCTTGACTATTTTCATATTTTGTTAATATTGTTTATGAAATACAGTTTTTGAATTATTAATTAGTACTATTCATTTTGGTGGTAGAAGTAGAATGTAGAGGTTATTTTAAGTATAATTTTGTAAATGAGTCCTCTGGTGCTTGCTAGAGTCACTGTATTTACTGTTTGCTCTGTGCTGCAATTGCTTCATGGTGCTAAATCCTGTAACCGTAGCGACACCCTCTTAAAATTGTGTTGTCTCACATCTGGTAAGTGAGCACAATACTTGTGTCCCCTGATCCTTTCAACATGCATACACACACACACACACACACACACACACACACACAGCAATATGTAGAGACCTCAAACTCTCTTTCACAGTAATATTTACAGTTTTATTCATAGATTACCTTGCCTACGGCCAAAAGCAATAGTTATCATTTGTTATTGATAAGGTAAACTCGGAAATCACAAATATTCACAAGCTAATATACTTCAGGCCAATTTTAATTTGCATTTAGGTAAGCAAGTGTGTGGGTTCTCTTAGCCTATGTGCATACCAGCACATGTCTGTCATGTTTTATTAATATGTTGTGTACACACATAGTTACGTTGCTTTACATCAAATTATTGGCACTTGAAAGACACTCTTACCCAGAATTGAATATATCAGCGTTACTATCGGAAATAGAAATGTGCAGTAATGTGTAGTAGGCAGTACCATTCTCTAGTACCAGAGAATGTGCCAGTAGGCCAGTAAGTGACCAAAGTAGTTGGTCAAACCAATAATTAGCTAATAATACTAGCATTGTTGCACACTTAAATGGCGTGTCTTCTGAAATTGTATGCTTGTGAGTGGTAGCTGTCTAGTTTCCCTTCATTTCAGGGCATGAAGGAAATATGAACACTTTTACATAGGGCAAAAATATTACCCTAGATTGACAAGTTATCCCCCTTTGGAAGATCCCCCCAATCGCATTGGATTTCTATTTACCTGTAATGTTTCATCCAGTTCATGCATGCATTATTCTGGGATTTTTGCTTATATTGGCGTTTAAAAGATCACCTAAACCTCAGCAGATGTGCAGTATACCCACCTATTAGCCTTATTACCATTAATACATATGGGCTTTGGAGTTACAGTATGTCCACCTCCTCAGACAGTATACTCACCTATTAGCCTTATTACCATTAATACATATGGGCTTTGGAGTTACAGTATGTCCACCTCCTCAGACAGTATACTCACCTATTAGCCTTATTACCATTAATACATATGAGCTTTGGAGTCATGCTCACCTCCTCAGTTGCCATTACACCACTCTATGAACAAGTTCATGAGACCAATGAGTAAAATCTGAGCATATTTGTGATTGCAAGAGAGAGATTGAGAGAGACCAGCAGAGAGCTCGCCGGTTTGTCTAATTATAGCTAATTTGATTGCATTTCCCATTAACACATATAGCTCTCTGTCCATAAAAAAATTAATTACGTTGGGATTGTTTAGTCCTGATGAGATCCAGAATAGATGCTATAAAAGAAAAAGAAAAAATTAGTCGCTCTCTATTCCATCACTGGAGGCCAGACCAGACCCCCTGCTAGAATGTTCCACAACGGTACAGACATCACAGCAATTATCACGCATGATTTTGGGGTTTATTTTTACATAAAGAGCCATACCACGGTACACTAACAAATATTTAACCTTCACTCCATCTGTGCCATAAAAATACATAGCATCTTGATTTTTTTACATCGTTGCACCATGCATGAATAGAAAGCTTGCATCTTGCATTCTCAATGTCTAATGGCAGTATTGAGACTAAGAAAGTTTATTGAAAACATTAGACTATCTTACTTGTAGTATATAACCTTCAACTTGATTTCTTCATTATTTCCTGAAAATTCATCATGGAGACAGATGTTTTTTTTTGTTGTTGTTGTTGTTGTTGTTGTCTATGATCACTATCATCTACCTGCTGTGTAATCCTACCATGAGAGTGGTGCTTTGATCACAACAGTCCCGTTTTTCTCAGCTCAAGGAATCATACCTCACAGCTCCCAAAGCTATTATTCAAACCGTGGTGTCAGGCACAAGGCAGCAGTTGTCTCAAGTGAGAGTAACTCTGAACAAAATGATTGGCTGATAGCTGTCACGTGATTCGTTAATAGTTGATTGGCCGATGGAGATGACTGCAAGGGCTATCAATCCCCCGAGAATCAGAAGGTATTAAGCCAAAAAATATTACAATGAAATAATTATTCTACACAGCAGGAGTCTTTTTAATAAGATAAGTATATAAGGTGTGCATATTAAAGTTTCCTAACCAGATTAATTGACACAAATTTTTTTATTGATTGAAATTTGCCAGCATGCATGGACTGGAGCCAGCATGGATCCCGTCATTCCATAACTAGGTGCTATAATTAAACCACCACGGACCACCACGGCCAGTGTTTCGACATGTTGCTTTAACATATTACCTCATGCTAACTGCCACTGGGATTCCACTCTTTCTTAGGTTTTATATATCACTACATGAGAGAGAAAAACAGCATAACAGTCAAACAAGGCAAGCGCTGTGTCGTACAGGTAAAGTGTGCAGCCAGTGTCAGTCTCAGGTCAGTACTTAACCTCAAAATGAAGCCCTACACGCATCCTCATACCAAATATGAGTGATCAAGGTAAAAAGAGCGAGGGATTGTGCAGCGGCAAGACTCTTAAAAAATTCAGCCACAGCCTTGATAAAATACTAATCATACTGTAAGGATGCTGGGTAGCAATTAAGAGCCCCAGTCCAATCTGCAAAGCCTTCTGGGAAAGCGTTCCAAGGCTAAGGTCAGTGCCGAGGCCGCAGAAGCTCGTTGGCGGCTAGCGTTGCCCGCCTCGTGACCCCATATTGTGAGTGAAAAATGCAGAACTCGGGGGCCGGGGAGCGGAGGGGAGTGGGTGGGTTTGGGGGGCTGGAGAGTGTTTAATTTTGCAGGATGACCAGGCTGTTCCTGTCGGAATGGAAAATAACCTTGAGCGCTGGATAGGGGGTCGTCGAGGAGCAGGAAGCAGGAAGAAAACTGCCTGCAGGCTGTTAGGATTCGCCCTGCGTAACGCGGGTCTTTTACACAGTCAGCCGAACACCGCCGCTCGCTGTGAGAGTAGCACAGATGTAGTTTAGCTGCTGTCAACGCACAAACCCCTTGTGCTTTTGTTCCAGTTGGAACTGAACTGTATTTCTCCTTTTTTTGTTCTACATTGTGGTTGATTAATTGCAGAAATTACATTGTTTTTATGCATGCAAATCCAGAATTAGTTTTTTAAAAAGTTACAAAATGACAACAGGTAAGCCCTGTTGAACTCTTGCACTTTTAGCACTCATGCACAACAAAACTGCTTTCCTGACCTGATTAAAAACGTAAGAAAATCCATCGTGAAAGATAAAACATCCATTTATGAACACCCCAAATTTGCTTGCCTCTGCTAGATTTGATCTACTTTCACAGTCGACTAAAAAAGCAAGTTGACGATTGTGTTTCACTAGTGACAAAAAGCAGCACTATCTAAACCAGAAAATTGCAAAATATGGCAGACTTTACAAATGCACTAAGTCTTGTTATGTCCATTTCCTCTATATTGCACAGATATTGCTCATTTTCTAAAGACAAACACAGACATGGATGGTAATTAATTTCTATTAGTGAATTGCTCCATCAATATCAGTCTCTAAGATTGCAAAAACACATTCAACTTCACTTATTTTATTTTTTAACATAATCTTACTACTGCAGACAGGACGGCTGCATCTCTGTTTATCTTGCGCTGCAGGCTGAAAACGGCGTCTCAGCTCAACTAATCCTTAACTCCGAGCATCTCCGCTGGTTTGGCTGCATTCATGTCGTCCGCATTTATCATTGTATCCTCAAATCCACTTTTTTCTCCATCTTTTTTTCCCTACTTGCACCTACAGTGGCACATAATAATAAGGAGCAGGTTGATGAAACAGCTACAAGCATTTGTCGCGACACTAACAAATTGGTACAGTCTCCATTGCCTAAATTTATCAGAAGTCGCACTGCATGAGAATACCCGCCCCAATAACCGTGTTTATGAACATTAAGTGAGTGATGTCCCGTTAAACATGTAATATCACTAAGCAGTAGTCACTAAGCAGTAGTCACTAAGCAGTAGTTATGAGGGGAAAAAAAGGCCTGAAAAATTGCATTTTTTTTCTTTGGAACTCTTGTGAAGATATCAAAAAACATTGCTTTTATATAATTAATTACTAAGGAGTAATGTACCGTCACTGGCATGGGTCACTGTCAGCTCTGGCATTTATTCACAAGACTTTATGGTCCATCTGCATGCTGGAGCAGATTTCAAGTCATTGGAATAGTACCTCTTATTATTGTTATTATGATTATTACTATTATTATTATTATTATTTTTGTTGTTGTTGTCGTTGTTTCAGTAAAATCTGCATTATGACTGCAGATTGTTGTCAGAGTACCTCCTCTTACTGATTAGGCTGCAGTGTTGCGGTTGGTTGACTGCAGCATGTAAAACTGCGCTTGTAAAACTGGCCAGAAAAGTACTGCTTATCTCCCACAGAGCATTTTTCAGGTGGGTAAAATGGAAAAAAGAGAACATCATCCCCTCCAAACTCATATCAAAGAGTCAGCGTTCTGTATCTGAACAGCGCTTGGCAAGGAAACGTCGCCCCAAGGATATCAGATGTACGTGCTCCGTGCCGCCGCCAACTCTTTCGTTTTATCACTTTTTTTCTTTTTATTTTTTTGAGGGGAAGACTTTATCGTTTTCCATGTTTCTGAGGCCTGTTTGTCTCCGGGCTCTACCTGAGGACACAGCTTTGACTTCACGCATGGCTTTGATTCGCCGGCTCTAGTCTCCCACGGTTACAGATGTAACCCCCTTATTCCACAGGCAGACCTGTAGGGTCCCATTCATCTATCACCTGTTGCCAGCTTCTGCATAGGAACTGCAGTCCTCTTGTATCCAATGAAAGATTACAATTTTAGACAAAGAAAACAATAATCCAACAATTAGATCTACAGATCTGGCAACAGGTCTCCATGCCATTATGGACGTGTGTGTGTGTTTTTTTCTGAAAGAAATATTACCTGTAGGTTCCACCTCAATGGATGTAAGATGCTGTTAGTCAAGCTGAGTGAAGGGAACAAGTGAGAACAGGCGTACCTGTTATAAACACTGCAGTGTCTGCTTTATTACTACATTTTTGCTGTAATTACTACCATATATAGCTGCTGTTACTAATCACCCCTTCATCAGCCAAATATGAGTAGTGAACATAAATGCAAAAATTGCAGCTGCAAAATGAAACTAAAGAAATTGCTACAAGCAGGGCAAACCCAAAACTTGCATATTATGTGTTTGTTGCATGTAGCAAGAGAAAAGTTTCATGAAAATGGGGATTTAGTTCCTTGCATAATTGTGTTGAGTTATATTAATGCATGTTAATGGTAACTCGGCAACTGTGTCAGTAGCACCGACATTATCAACGCCATGCTGATGCCATTAGCCATTTCTGAACATCCCTCCTCAATTTCATGCTTAAACAAAATGAGAAAACTCACACAAAATAGTAATTATGATATTTAACTTTTTGTAATGGTGAGATTTAATATCCCCTCTATGAGCGCTTCCTCTTAATTCTTCTATATATACAAGAAAAGAGCTGCACTTCACCAGCGTTTGCCTTGGGTTCAGTTACAGCTTAGATTTAATCAAAGCATCCTAAACTCTAACAATTAACTCATTTTAACTCTTAAAATTTTTGTGGTTTTATTTCTTCTTCCTCATAAGCTCATCACAAAAACTTTGTTTTATTTGCAACTTATTTGAAGGATGAAAGTTCACATGCCTGCATCTCTGTGTGCCTTTGACCTCGTACAACATGTACGCTACGATGTCGTCCAATCAGGGCGAAGTCTCTAGCCTCCATTTTTAATTGGGAAAGAAGACATATCTCACTCAGCGCCCTTTTGTCATACGCATCGCATTGAGGAGATAGCAATTTACCTTTTGAGGTTCTATTATGAGACTCATGCAGGGACAGCAGAAATTGTAACTTATAGCGAGGCCTTTTTTGTTCAAGGTGTTATTTTTTTCTGCTTCTCTGAAGGTTGCTATAGGTCCCTCAAACAGCGATAAAACACTTTTTGTTCATGCTCTCGCCTTGCGCGCTGCATGGGAGAGGCAGATGGCAAGGGACCTCTATTATGACATTGGATCTAGGCATTTCTTTCCTAATGGTTTCTCATAAAAGGAGGGAAAAAAACAGGGTTCAATGTAACTTTTATTTGGCAGAAGATGGGAGCGATGCTGCTCACAAAAGGCAGAAGTGTCTCAAGGCCGAAGCCCTTATCCTGGATAAAAGAATGGAGGAAACTGCCAGATAATGAAGAGACTTGGGAAGCCGTGGCATAATTGCCCTGCGTTTTATCGGTTTAACCATGAACTTGAACCAAGACTGTGATGATTCATCTCTAATGGGCCTGCGTAAGATGTCCTTTGTGGCTCGCGAAATAATAGTCGCATCTAATGAATATTGGACACCAGAATCATTGCTAAGTTAAAAAAAAAAAATCACGCCTCCCTATTGGTTAAGGAATTGAAGGACGCTGGATTTTATTCTGGACATAAGCCAAGGACAGATCTTGCATTGGCGGGATAAGGCATTCTTCTGCCGACAGATTGATTATAATGATGGCTGCTTGAAAACGTGGTTTTTTAAATAAGTGAACGGGATTATTCAGGTATCTTTCAGTGGAACATCCTTCAAAAAGAAAAGGAGGAGGGAGGTTCCACCAGGACATGGTTGAGGTTAGAGATTGAGAATGAGGTGTCACAACCCAAAAATATGGAAAAAATGAGTGAAAGCAAACACTCTGTCCCTCCATTATATAGGCTTAATTCACCAGGGAGCCATCCCAACCCCTCACTGACTACTAGTCTGTTCCCGAAGAGAATATGCCTTTGCCCATTGTCCTACCCTACCCAATCCCACCTGCAGTCTCTGTGTAAAGCAGACATTTTCAAAATAATTTTGAAATCCACCTTTGTGCTTTTGTGTGTCGACGCTGTACTGAGAAGAGCACACCTCACTGTGAAACCCATGATGAAAAGTCACAGCTCCTTTTCATTTGTGAGGCCTGTGGGTGCCTGCCTAGCCAGCAGGGGGCACCGATGAGCAATGAGACATGGGCATCCCCATTGACTGAAATCCCTCCAGTCCCTGGATGATGCCATGGCCAGTCACCAACTTCCCCACCCCCACCACCACCCTGCCCCTGTCAGAATGCTGGCCACAGCTGGCACTGGCACGGTGCTTTTTCAATGCCAGACCTTGGAGCTCATCCATGTACCGAAACAAACTTAATTATCTGGACAATTTAGCTTGATCAAGACCGTTTTTAAATGCATAGCCCATGTTATTCCTTACCCACCATGGCCTCCAGCTAGCCACAGCCACCAGGCTATCCACAGGAAGCTGCATTAGTGAGGAGCTGCGAGCAGTGAGTGGTGCGTCTGAATGCAGCCCACACAAAAAGGCTGCTGTACTGAGGACTGAACACAGACATCAGACTGCAGCCACAGCAGTGCAGGTTCAAATACATGTAATAATAATAATAATAGTGCAATAATAATAGTGCAATAATAATAATAATGCCCATCTCTGACCAAATGTGACTTCAATGTTCACAGTCCTGAGTGTCGTTACTCTCTAGCTTATTCCCAACAGAGAGGCAAATGAATGAATGAAATACCCACAATAACAGGATAGGGATGCGGGAAAGCTCATCTGCTCATTAATCCAGGGAATATCCTGCCACTCAGAGCATTTCATCCTCACGCCTGCGCTGCAATCCTGTGCCATTCGCATGAGACACAGTGTGGAGGCTGCCACCGACACTAAAACCTGTCTTTAATTCCTGTCTCTACACTCAGCTCTCCTTTTAGTTATGGTACAGTAATGCATTAAACAGATACAGAAATATTGCTATGTGTATTACAGGGGGATCCAGATGCATTATGGGACACCAGATGAAGAAAGAGGGCTGGCATGGTATTGGCTAAAAAGTAGAGGGGGGGGGAAGTGTGAGTCCCCTCAAACAGTGAAATGGACACAACCAAACCCCCCTCCACCAACTCCACCCCACCATCTTCTGAGCTTAATTACATCTGTAGTCCCTGAGCAGGCTGAAACAATATACAAATAACACAAAGAAACAAAGAAACAATACCTTTAGAGGCAATACAATTGCATCACAGATTAATATTGATCACTGTGTGAAATTTTGGCCACTAATGAATCATGTGTCAATATGCAATAATACATCATATTATGTCCAGGTTTGACCAGCAGGGTCAGAGAGAGTATCACAACCCGACCGCTGTCTGAACCCAAACTGTCCACCCCCCCCAAACAGCCACCACATCACTGACTGTGTCAGGGGGTGGAGGAGAACACCGCTGCCAGCATGTGCGCTGTCAGAAATTTCGGCAGAGCACCCAATGTTTCACCTTCTGCTGGTAATCCCTCTGTAATCTCTTATAATTTCACCCTAATCCATATGCGCCCCTCTGGTTAGGGGAATTCCTGTCTGTTGATTGGCTGGCAGCAGTTTAAAGGATACTGTAATTCACTCTGATTGGATGCAATAAAATTTGTTCATCACTTCTGGGTTAATAATGTCAGAATTTGTCAGTCTTGGGCCCCCTATTCTGTTTTTCTTGGGCTTTAATATAATAGCGCATACAGGTTTTTGGGAATGAGTGTCTCCTTGTCCTGCATGTCTGTCAGATGAATAGCTCGCTCATTTATATAGTGTCACACAAGCAGGAGACAGACTGTAGCTTTGTCTTCATTGTCCCTCACCCTTACAGTAAGTTCTCCATTGCATTTCTGGTCCTCTATTGCCCCCTAGAGGCAGGGAGGGAGGTGCTCCATCGCTGCACTAGTGACCCGAGCTCACATTGTAATCCCCCTCAGCTCCGTCTATTTATCTACGGAGGGTTGTATCTGACACATCGGCCAATACCTGGACTCACTTCAATCGCTCTCGTCGCGCTGAGGCTGAAACCGCACTCCCCGGTGGTGTTGTTGACAGATGCATGGTCTTTCACGGGCCGCCACGAGGAGCAGGCAGAGGCTTGCAGGCTCGTTCCGCCGTCCTCTGGGAGGGAGTCCGACTGCGCCGGTGACTGCGTGCGCGGCTCCCAGCTGACCGCTGCCTTTGTCACACCCCAATCCCGCGTTTGGGCCTGTCGGGCTGTCTGACACCCCCGCGGCAGGCACCGCCTGACCCCGCCCGAACGCCAGCCCGCACACCTCGCGTGCACACCTGCCTGCTCGGGGGTGACGAGTTTGGCCCCCATCCCTTTCACACAGAAACGGGGAAGAGACAGACAGACAGACAGACAGACAGATTGCAATGATGAGTTTGGTACACCTCTTTTGCATGTGAGTGGGGGTTAGAGAGAGGGAGAGAGAGAAACAGAGAGAGCACAACTGTACCAATGAGAAACACATCCAACTGAAACCCATGCAGAATTCTTCTGAAAAATGTTCCAAAGGAAAACTGCAAATAATGCATATAGGAAAAAATTAGGCAGATACTGATTGGTATTAATACCAATAAAAGGGTAGTGCAATTTTGAGTGCACCTAAAATCAGGTTCCCATGAGATGAAGATTGAAAGCACTGAAATCCCTACAGCTAAACTTTGACAAAAATATCCAGACAATATCCTGGTTTTGAATCTTACTAACCAAATAACACCTAATTTAAACCCAGATCAGATCAGGTCTGTCCATAATACACCTTAAATCAAAATAAACTAAATTATGAGGTAAATCAGAAACTCCTACTAGAAACATTGGGATAAATGACCAAAACAGTCCTATGAAGCTCTACAACGTGGCAGTGTCTCGTTCCTCCATCAGAGATACAGAGCAGAGACACATCCTGACCAAGCACAGGCGTAGTGACCACAGCCTGGCCATTGACGAAGGGAAGAACAAAAGATTCATGGCCCCTCAATGAGGAGAGGGTTGTGGGGTCGCCGTAGGACCGGAAAGGTGGAATCACAAATGTGGTTTCTCCTACAGTGTACAAAAGTAAAAAAAAAAATGGAAATACTTGTCCCAAAATTTAAAAAATTGACAGAACAACAGAAAGCTTTTAGTCTTGCTGGGTGAGCAACACAAAATATGAAGCAGTACCCCACAGCCCGAGGAGCAGTGAGAGGGCGACTACTGCACCTCACTGTTCCTAGTATAGATTTGTTTATGTGTTTTTTATGTTTATGAATGGTTATTTCCTAATGATCACCATCCCAAACCCTGTTGTCGTTGTTATTTAGTCACTGTCTGTTATTGTTTACATTGTTTTGTCTTTGTGTGCTTTGGTGATTCAGTGACTTTAACCAGTCCTACTAATGCAGCATCGGGAAAGAAACTGAGCTGGAGTGAGAGGACAAGAGAGGGTTGGAGAGGGAGACCTTTGATGAATCTTTATAAAACACTAATACTAAAGGAGACAGGAAAGCATCCCTAAACAAATCTCTTCACATCTGTAAGAGTGGAACTTACTTGTGCCTTGAAAGGCATAAAAGGTCAGTGTGTGAAGACGAGTGGTTTGGGGATGTTTTTGAAGGACACATACTGAAATAAAAGGAAGAATAGCGAATAAAATACAATCTTTTCTTATAAAAAAGATACCTTGTATGTTTGAAAAAAAAATTGCAAAATACGTCCAGCCTTCAAACACCAATAAAATAATAAAACATAATAATGGAAAAACCTCTGTGTTGTAGAAACGAAGAACCCAGGTCAAGGTAAGGGTGCTCATTGTGTGTAGTCTCTCCTCAGGCCACAGAAATATCTGAGTTAACTCTCAAAAGCCATCCAGCGCTCTCGCTATGACCCCTGGAAGTCGCGTGCTGCTGGAAAGATCTGCTGAAGGTCCACAGAATTCTGCCTTTGTCAACCCAAGAAAAAAATCATGCTGCCCTCCACAAAAAGGAGAGGTCATGACTGTGCATCGCAGAGCCAAGCAGATCATTCCTATCTCCTGCCAATGGGGGGTCTTCTCTCAGGGTCACCCCTCCTTGTGTCACTCACAGACACCACAGTCATTTTTATCATTTTCTTATTTTTGTTAATAGAAGTTAATGTGCCTCACTGTGCATTCCCACTGCTCTGGAGGAGGCAGGTGACAGCAGGCCCGCTGCGTGACCATAAAATCAGGGAATAACTGAAGCAGGGTCAGTCTCTCGTTCTCTCCCTCACGGACGGCTGTTTTGTAAGACATAAGCTGTGTGTAATTTGCATTTGTGTTGCATACTACAACTATGCCTTTATACTGTGTTTCTACATTACATTTTGGTAATTTAGCAGACACTCGCATCCAGTGGAATGTTAGCTTAGTCATCTGAGTTATGTGAGCAACAGTGCCAGACCTGGCAAACAGTATTCCCAAACATGTGAATGTATGCAGCATCAAAAGGCACAAAAGCAAGTTAACTATGCTAACCATAACCAAAAACAGAAATCCTGAACAGAAACAGAATACATTCATATTATTTTTTTTATGAGAGATGGCAGTATTTCCTTCAGACACAGTACTATGTCCTTACATAGGTTTTGCTTCACTTAATAATGACTGTTGTGCCCTCCTTGCAGTACACAGTACTTTGCATAATTACCTGACTGAAAGTTAATATTCTCAGCACAATTCCTATACTGAAATGTTTTTTTTTTGCATAATTGCACAAAAATGTTGTACCTTAAAGTGAGAATTTTTTGGATAATTGTAAAATTATGTTTTTTTAACTTAATCTCAACTCACTGTTTTCTATGAGTAAGTAATGAAACATGGAATACAATGATGAGGTTGTGCTATTTGTGATTTTCATTTTATGTACTGTCTCACATTTCATACAGGAATATTTATCCATAACGCTCTAAGACACTGTATATTTATATGTCATATTTTCGGAGAAGAACATGGAACGAAGGCCTCCATTTTGTTTGAAATGAATTCAAACTGAAATCTAATGGTCAGTTAAGTGTTCTACTGCTTTGGTATCAGTGGAATGAAATAATGTCTTTTTCAGTACTGGTCTATTCCCTGATAGGGAAACATCTTTCAACATCACAGAAGAAATGTCCAGCCAGGAACACCATTGCAAGAGCTCCCCACATGAGCTTCCAACTGTAAGTCGCTTTGGATAAAAGCAGAAATGTAAAAAAAAGAAATGAGGAGCATGTGCACACATCTTTAAAGCAATCCAGGGACTACATAATTCATTGACTGAAATCCACAGAAGCCTAACAGATTATATAAAAATATTTAATCTTTTTTTCCACAAAATCATTTAACACACAGGTGCATTTGATATATTGTCATATCATAGTATCATAATATAATATGTACTTAATATGAATATTTTATGAACACAGGTCCAATTCCAACCATTGCGGATCCCTTTACAGTCATCAACCACCGACTGGTCACATAAAGATGATGTCATCATCAAGACTGGGCCAGACAGAGCAAACACTGCTTCCTTGTTTAGGCTGAACCTCAAAAACACAGCCAGGGACTCAAAGATCCCCCTCTTCATAAAAACAAACTCTCAGAGGAACGAACATACATTGGTATAGGATCATAAACAAACAACCTTCATTTAACAAGCATATAAAATACAGATATAAATTATGTACATAATTTGAAACAGAAAAAAATAAAGACAGATCTACAGTAAACAAAGAGATTAAGAACAGATGCAATGGAAGTTTTTTCTTCTTACATATCCTTGACATACATGGTGAGATGAGCTCCTTCCTTTTTCACGGTTTTATTCAAAAACACATTTCTCTGCTTGCAAGCACGTCACGTACAGTATCAAAAAAAAAAACAGAGAGAAAGAAAAACAAGACAATTTGGATGCAATACAACACACAGTATACCTGTCAAATATGTACTAAAATAATACACATTTATTATACATACAGTCCAGTACACACATTAAGATTCAACAATGTCCCTTTGAGAAGCATACAAAACAAAAAGGAAGAGGATAAAAGTCCTTGGTAATATGTTTTAGAGGGGTGGAGGGGCGAGGGGGCAGAATTTGAATAAACACTCTGGGACGATGCTGTTTTTGAAGGTAAACAGATGTGTTCCGGGGGCCCAGGGGAACTCCAGACAGTTTGGTGACCTTGCGCACGGACAGGTGAGACAGAATCAAGGAAGGCGACCTGCAGGAAATCACCTGAAGTCTTTTAAAAGAGAGCTCAAACGAGGGGCATGCGGTGAGTTTGGGGAGGGGCCGGCGGAGGTCGCGCTAGCCCTGAGCCACCCAATTCCCAGAGGCCACTGTCAGCCCTCAGGGACACGGAGATACACCATTCTCAATCAACGAGTCAATCTGTTTACCAGTGAGTGTGTGTGTGTGTGTGTGTGTGTGTGTGTGTGTGTGCATGCTTGTGTGTGTTTGTGTATGTGTGTGGGTGTATGTGTGTGAGTGTCTTTGTATGACTCGTTTTGAGTCTGTGTGTGTTTGTGTATATATATATACAGTATGTATGAGTGTGAATGTGTATGTGTGTATATATGAATGTGTGTGCGTATCTGCATGTGTGTGTCTGTAAGACTGATAAACACTCTGAATGCATGATGAAAGTGAACAGACCATGTCCACTCACTGCCAGACTCCTCCTCCCGCTGGACCCTTTGGTCTCCTCAGCATAGTTTGCGAAAACAAGCATAAAATAAAACAGCAAAAACATTATAATCATGAGCAGTGTTGTGTCTCTTTTTTAAAATTTTAATTACACTTACGATGAGTGTGTACATCCTTTACAAAAAAAAAAACATAAAGATGACGGAGGGAGGAAAGACAGTCAGACAGAACCGAGCTGATCCAGACCAGCAGGAATGGAGGGGGTGGACCACAGACTACCCAGGATTGTTTTTCTTTCGTTTGTTCGGGCTGGAACCAGGATCCAGTTTCAGCTCTTGGTACTGCACCTGTTAAAACATAAAGACCCCAGAGGGCCCCCCACTGGTCAGGTGAGGAGAGCAAAGGATGCTGGGATAGCATGGGAATCTTCTCATCTCCCCTTCTGGCTGTTTTTTTTTTTTTTTTTTTTTGGGGGGGGGGGGGAGCACAGCTGTGAGCTGTGAGAGGGGCTTAGACAAACAAACGACAAACGGAGGGCTGGACAGAGCGCATGAGAAAGCCTCGAGGAGCCTTGAGTTCACAGAGCATCATGGGAAAACACACAGAGCAGGAACTAACCCTTCACACACTGCACTGCACACAGGTGTGCTTCCTTCCAAAGCCTGTTGGTTGGGTGCTCTGCCATAAAGAAATAATCACCGGACACTACTTTTTTGAAAAGCCATACAGATGGACAGCACACCTATCCTTCACATGAGGATAAACATGAGCCAGAATGGTCTGAATGAATAAACAAGGTGACATCACCTCTTGATCTTTAATGAAGTTTGCTTTTGCTTGTGTGAAACTGATGCCATACACATTGGAAACAAACCACAATTACTCAAAGTAATATGGTTTATTTTGACTGTTGTGCCATGGGTTCTGACCACTACAAAGGAGACATAACTGTTGCTGTTGCACTAATATAACTGATTGGATTACGCTGATGAATCAACTAATATACCAACACACACTTCTGTTCGCTTAAGGCCCACAGGATTTTTATGGAGCAGGAAAGAGAAATATATCTGTGAATAAGGTAAAGTATCTCCAGGTCTGACGTTTTTAAGCACAACCTGTAGGTTTTTTGTGGCTCCAATGGGAATGCACTGTGTTTAAAGAGGTTGAAAAATGCATGTATGGTCCAGGTGTAGTGCCAGTCACAGGATGATGGTGCTATGAGAGAATATTGCCACTGTTACAGTAGCTGGGAAACACAGACCTGTCACCCAACTTCTTGTGTGAACTGGTGCATTTTGTGAGAGATAGCTAACAGGACACAAAGATCACGACACACTAGGGGAGGAAGTGGAGGAGGGAAGAATCCACCGTGGTGGATATCCATTTTCTGTTTTTGTTTTTTCTTGGTTTCTCTTTATTTAGACTTCTTTTTTTTTCCTTTTTTAAATCCGTCATTGAAATTTCCGGAGGGATGGTTTTTCTCATCTTCCTAAACTCAAAACACATGATGGAAAAACCACCAAGACGTACACAAAAGCGAGGAAACAGGGACCGTGCTCATAGAAGGCCGCTGTAGTAAACACACTCTCCTACACCCTACAGGTGCACCACGGCCTCCTCACTCTGAATCTGATAACAGTAAAATATCCACGCCTTTCACGGCCCACGTCTCTGTTTCAGCACAGGATACACACCTGTGCATCAGGTTCCTCATGAGAGTTGTACTACATACAACACATCGATCAAAGAACATAGCTGAAGAACAAAAGAGGAGCCAGCCGAAGTATTTCTGAATAAGTTTTTAAAATTAAAAAGAAGGTGAAGGAAAGCCACTGCACAAGACGTCCTCGAGTACAACTCGAGAAAGCAAGCAGGCGAATGGGACCTCGGGCAAATGTTTGTTTTTTTTTTTTTTGCTACGGTTTTTATAGTTTTGCCAATCCAAACAGACACTGGAGCAGGAACACAGTGGAAATTTTATATACACCCATCTGTGCACACAAACCCAGCTCACAGATGGACTGGCTTTTATTATCTGAATTAAAAGGACAATAGCAGACTATGCATAATGATGTAGTAGGGTCAAAACGTAGCCGCTCAAACCCCCAACCCCCCCATCACCGTTAACCAAGAATTTCAATTCCGGGTCTGACTTTTCCTTTCTGTTATTTATTTTTCATTTTTCTTTTTTGGTAGGGCGGGGGTGGGGACAGAAGACAGCCTTCTCTGACCAGACAGTGAGTACAGAATACCTACAGGGACATTTCACCACAATGACATGTCATAGACCAGCCTGTTATTGTCAGGGAGAGGGTAGGAAGGAGGTCAAGATCCGCAGGCTGTCCATTCTTTCTCTGTGCTGTGCTGCATTGTGTGGGAGAACACTCTGTGCCACAATGTGGACGTTGCTATAACACGTCTTAATTAACAGTTTATAACTTCTTGTATAATAAACGATTTATTTATTTTCATTTTTATGTTACCCAGCTCCATTTCAACCTTGTGACTGTCCTCCGTTTCACTGATAAAAGTTCCACTGCTGCCAAAGAAATACATATAAAGTAGAAACAAAAAGTGGAAACACAAGATTTCGGAAATCAGAAAATTGACTTTATAGCCTAAATACAGCTACATGGACCATTGTGCTACATAATTTTCCACAGGATGAGAGGTACAGATGGAAAATGTCGGGGAGAGAAAAAAGGGCCCCCCAATCTGCAAGTCTAGCGATGCTGCAGCCAGTTTTCCTTAAGTGTCTTCAGCAGCTTCAGACAACACCGCGACCTTTTCCCCACTCTCCTCTTTCCTACCACTTCACGATATCCTGGTTCCATTTGACCCCGTGACCTTTATGTACACGGCTGGTTATTAGCCGCCTGTGTTCCGTAAATCGCTCTCATTTGCATTCAGTTAAACGCATTCCCCGCCCGTTCATTGCCCCTGATGCTCCATTTAATTCTGTCAGTCTTGCTGAGTCGTCGACAGAATCGAACATTTTCATAAAGGTCAGCTTTGTAGAAAAAAAAAAATGTGTACTTCCAACAGAAGGTGAGAAAGCAGGCTGTGAGTAGACTTCATTTGCTGAAGCTTGCTCTTTACATCTATTCTTTTTTCTGGTGCTCAGTGAAGCTGGTCAGGTCAGTTGCTCTACTCCTGTCTGAGATTTTCCATTAATTGAAGCTTCTGATTTGTACATAAGGGGAGATCATTTTCCCAATTATGATATTTCCTGAGGGAGATTTTAAGACCATCAATACTTTTGGGGCCAACAATACTTTTATTGCTGAGCATCCCTCTTGCTCCTGCTCTTAACTGTCAGCAAGCAGAATTTGCTCACATATGAGTATGTGACATATTGAAGACTGGTACTTCTAGTTATGACACTTATGGTCTGAACACATTTCCTGATTAATTAGGAAACACTGCGCCAAAAAAATCTCATCTTTGACATGGAATATCAGAACACTAATCTGGTCCTGCAGCTTCCCCTGGGTCACAGGAAGTTACTGAATGAATGAAAGGGTGAACGGAGGTGAAAGTGTAAGGTCATTACTACTCTGTCTCATTACCGTATGCCAAAATACCAGGAAACAGGAAGTGATGTCAAGTGCTGAAATAACAACACTTGCAGACCAATGTCAAAACAGTACAACATTGCAGAGAGTGATGGAAATTATGGGAGTGGGACCATCCAAAACATTACAGTCCTTCCTTTTTCCACAACACATTCCATTCATAAACTTGGCAGGTCATTTGTTGACTTGATAGAAATTGTTGATTAGCAAGTTGATTTGATGTAACTGTTTGACTAGCATTTATCCACTATCCACTATGAATGACACTTTGTATTACACAGTTCAAGTAAGACAGTTGATTTTAAAAAAATCTGAACTCTATTGGTCTGTCTTCCACTCTGGGCCGAATCAGGGATGCTGCAGTTTCCTGTTTTCCCTGATTGATCCGAGTGTTTCTCTTTACCTCTGAACATTCTCTCACACTTTCCATGCTTATCAGCGGTCAAAAGGTCACACTAACATCAAGTGGTCCTGGTTGAGACATGGAGGGTTTATTTGAAGTTATGATTTTGGGTCTGAAAATTGTTATTTCCACATTAATAGGGAAACATCCTTGAACAATGACATACTCCAATGTCATTTATCCGAATATGCCCTCCTCATATTCTGCGGAGGATTTTAAATGTACCTCTTCAGACTGTACCTAACCCCTTTCTCTCCACAGGCACTCGTAAGCATTGCTAGTGCTTGTTTATTGCAGCATCACACCGACGCATGCTTTGCTAGGCCATGATTTGATGCTAATGTACTTACTGGAAGCCACTTTGAATTAAAAGCACCTGTCAGATGTAAATGTAGATGAGATGGATGTTTTAAGCAAAACAGAGTGAGAACCAAGAGGGAGCGCGAGTGGATGTTTTAACAGAGCTGATAGCAAAGACATCATAACTCTGATGTCCTCGTGTCTCTCTCCAAACAGGATCTTCAAAAAGACTGGATGATCACAACAGCAATTTTGAAAAAGGCAGAGAGATCAGAATGACGGGTTAGAGGCGCTTCACATGAAAGCGAGACGGAGAGACAGAGGCTGTGGGAGTCAGTGTGTCAGAATCAGTGAAGAGGAGCCTAGTGCTCTCCCTCTCTCTCTCTCCCTTTCTCTCTCTCCCTCTCTCTTCCCCTCTCTCCCTTTCTCTCTCTCTTCCCCTCTCTCCTTTCTCTCTCTCTCCCTCTCTCTTCACCCCTCTCCCTTTCTCTCTCTCTCCCTCTCTCTTCACATCTCTCCCTTTCTCTCTCTCTCCCTCTCTCTCCCTTTCTCTCTCTCTCTTCCCCTCTCTATCTCCCTCTCTCTTCCCCTCCCTCCCTCCTGACAAGAGCACAGGGTGGTGGAGCGGCCAGCGGCGGCGGGCGGCTCCGGGAATAGCTCATCGTTTGTCTTCCACGGGATCTCACCCGTGGCTACAGCCGAGCAAAGGACGAGGACACCCACTTCAGCCCTCATGGAACAGGGGAGTCCTTTTGTCTCAGAGAAGTTTCGTGCCTGAAACAGTTATACCTAAACGCCAAACCCAGAAACGAGGGCAGAGGTGAGGGGTGGGGGGTCTGGGACGAGGAAGCACATGTTCCCCCTTCACCCCCGCTCCTTCTTGTGTTAAAACCGTTACCAGCGGTTACGGAGCGACCCGCTATGTGTGTGACAGGAAGCTGCTGCCTCAGGACCTGGTGCCAATTACCTGTGAGAAGCAGGTCGCGGCGGGGTGCGGCGGGTTCAGCTTCGCTCTCATTAGGGCCTATCAAAGCCTTCCTACCTGCCGGCTCCGTGCACTCCAGGTGCGCCAGGTACACCTGCCCCAGCGGAATGGGGGCACCTTGTGCTCCATCTGAGCCACAACTACCTGCCACCATTAGTGGTTTCAGAGTGGTGAGTCAAGAGAGAGGAAGAGAGGGAGAGAAACTTGATTTTTATGTCTCCTCTACCTGATAGTGAAATAGGCTCCTTAGGCCTACATATATTTTTTCAGACCTCTTAAAATAAAGTAAAATACATAGAAAGCTGTAAAATAAAAATGAAAATAGTGAGAGAAAAAAGGAGAGAGAATGAGAAGGAGGGAGGGCAGTGTAATGTAGAAGCTAAGAGAGAGAGAGAGAGAGAGAGAGAGAGAAAGAAGAGAGAGGGAGAGACGGAGTCGCCGGGGGGCAGGGATTACGGCCTTGTAAAGATCAAAGCTCTGCCAACAACTTCTGATCAAAGGCAAACAGGGACCAGCTAATGCGGCACAGCGCTGTCCCCGAAACACACGCATCACACGCCCAACAGAGCCCAACGGAGCCCAGCCTGGGTGCTACCGCCGGGGGCCCGACGGGAAGCCCACAGGTCACGCTTGGTTCTCACTCTCCAGGGGAAACAAACTGAGCGCACCGGACCTGAACTGTTACAAACGTTTGGCCTGACTCGCGCTCGTCACGGACTTTGTCTGTCCGGATTCAATAAATTTGCGCTGTTAAAGGTTTGTGAATCGAGGTATGTGTGTGTGTGTGTGTGTGTGTGTTTTTTGCGTCTGTGCGTGTGTGTGTGTTTGTGCTTGTATGTGTCACACACACATGTGTACGTATGTGAATGTGTGTTTGTGCGTGTGTCTGTGTGTGTGTGTGTGTGAATGTGTGTGTGTGTGTTATGCAATGTTGGCACACCTACCACTTGCACATCCGACGGGACCCTGGAGAGGAAGTCCAGCAGCTCGTTGTTATCTATTATGTAAGGATCACGCAGTTTCTTTGTGAATTTATTCACACCTGAAAAAAGGAGTAAGGAGGTCAGGTAATTAACAGAGTGGATGCAGAAAAACAAACCAATAGATCCACAACAGTAATTAAATACATACTTGTGAAACATTTCTATACAGTCTGTGGGATAAGCACAATTATAATTTTACCAATTCTGCAGGGAACACACTGTCACTATTTGTAACGTGTAATTTTATGTTTGTGCAAGGTTGTTCAATAATCCAAGTCCAAAAATCGAAAACAGTGTAAGTAAGAGTAACTGGCCTTAAAATGATTTTCCATATGCTAAGAGTATATTTTGGCATAACTTAAGCTGTGAAGGTTATCCTGCAGAGTTACTGAGAAAATGAAAGGTCATTACTTTTCCAAATAATCTGAAGAACGTAAAGTCCCCGCTGCTCTCTGATTCTATCTTATTTCCTGTGGTAAAATCAGGAGGTAACTTCAGCTAGAGTAGGTCTTTAAACCATGCAAAATTAATTTAAATGATTACATATTTAAGAATTCAATACCCTGGTACCTATAAAAGCAAACAGAAATAAATTAATTAATTAATCACAAAAAAAAAAACCTATGATAGCTCCAGTGACAAACCAACGTACTGACCCCAGGCCAGCACGATGTATCTGAGGGGGATGAAGTAGATGACCAGAGTTCCCACAAACAGCGCCGCGATGGCCAGCCAGCTGAGGAAAGGCACTGTCCAGTTGAACGTGCTGCTAGGAGAGAGATGAGTAAGACACGGAGTGGATCTGAGGATTCGGATTCACTTCAGACAGAGAGCGTTAAAGCATACACTACATCAGGGGTGTCAAACTCCAGTCCTGGAGGGCCACAGTGTTTGCGGGTTTTTGTTCTTTCCTTTCGATTGGCAGCCATTTTAGGCCTTGGAAACCAGGTGTGTGGACTCTTTAGCCAACCAGTGATTTTAATTAATCAATTAAGTACTAAAACACAGCAAAAACCAGCTACCATTGCGGCCCTCCAGGACTGGAGTTTTACACCTCTGCACTACATTAATAATATTTATACAATCATAATCCAAACGAACCCTCTGTCAATTCTGTTAAAAATGTTTGTAATACAAATGCAATGTCTAATAAAATAAATAAAATAAATCTTTAAGTATATCCCAGATTTGGGGCACATAAAGCATATAAATGTATCCTGTGGCTCCCTGTCGTTTGCCGAGATGTTTCTGGTTTTTGTTAAACCCCAGATCTGGGTTTGAGTGTGAGTAGTTAAAGCTCCTGGGCCGGAGCACAGCCTGCATGTGCAGATTTCAGCCACACGCTTTGATAAATCTGCACCCAAAGGTGTCGTTTTCTGCGGACTTTTATCATTTATTGTATCTGCTCTTCACCCTGACCGCAAATCAAGACCCCACGGTGGAGCAATCAAGAACTGAACTGAATAAAACTGAAGTGAAATGAATTAAACTGAATTGAAAACTACACCCTTCGCACAAAGAAATTAAGGCACAGGAATGGACCTAAGAGGGTACAAATAAATCCTTTGTTGCTCCAGCTGTACCCTAGCAGGGTACGAGCACTGTACCTTTGAGCATTGGTACATTTGATTTTGCACCTTTAAAATTAAACAAAGGTCCACAGTTATCACCTTAGGCACCATTTCCGTACCTTACAGGATACTTTTCTGACAGATGTACCTTTGGGTACAGAAATGATACCCCCATTTCTCTGTGTGTTTCTCTATGAGTTGTGAGCTGCAGTCAGGGTGTTATATGGCAGTAAAGAGAGTCCTCCCGGTCGTTACTGTACGCCCTCTGTACTGAGGAGGGGTGG
The DNA here is from genome assembly GCA_022829145.1 of Albula goreensis. NCBI lineage: Eukaryota > Metazoa > Chordata > Actinopteri > Albuliformes > Albulidae > Albula > Albula goreensis. The sequence goes on from CM040741.1 coordinate 65,627,503, forward strand.
ACTCAAGTCCACTGAGCCATCTTACTTCTTTATCCTCTCTCCATACGAGGCCACTTCATCCAGCGCGTTCTGCACACTGATGCACACGTCCTGGATGGCGTACAGCTTGTTCATGAAGCCCTTCCTCTCCGAGTCCTGCGGAGCCAGACAACAAAGAGCCCGGAGCTGTCGGAAACGCGTGCCGGACCAGCGATGACAGTTCTGATGGGGAGAGGGCTCAGACGCAGTGCTGGGGTCCAGAGCAGCTGGACTCACGCCCACACCCCCACACACACACACACACATGCACACACGCAGTTACACTCACACACACACTCACACACAGACACACACATGCACATACACATGCACACACGCAGTTACACTCACTCACACATGCTCACACACACACGTACACACATACTCACACACACAGTTACACTCACACACACACATACACGCTCACACACACGCACACATATACTCACACGCACAGTTACACTCACACACACATACACACACTCACGCACGGTCATACACACACGTACTCACACACACATACACACACGCTCACGCACACACATGCACGCACGCACACGGTCACACACACGCATGTACACACACACATTTACACTCACGCATGCACACGCACACATACACGCACATGTACACGAACACACACACACACACACTCAGACATGCACTCACATACACATACACATACACATACATACAAATGCATTTGAAGAAAGAACTCAGACAAGGGCCTTTTTAAGGATTCCGTTATTTTAAAAAAACTACTTCGACCCACCCTCCATTAAACCTTCTGATAAGGTACAGTGCGTGCTCTTGGGGTGCTCTTGGTACCATGGCACTGTAAGCATGCTTTCCTGGTGGAAGCAATAGGATACTATTTTATTGTGAACATTAAAATGGTACCCAGAGCCGCTTTTCCATCTCAAATTCTTAGAATCATCATATAATTATCATAAAAAATTTTGATATGGTTGACTGCTGATTTTTTGAAAAACAAATACATGACATTTGAAATTGTGCAGGTCAACATCAATCCACGCAAACTTGAAAGTGGAAATGTATGCACAAAGAGACTGTGTTTGGACCTTTATGACATTCCTCGTCAGTGGAAATCCCCTCTTTGTTGCTCAAACATTTGACAAAGAATTATTCTCCTCTTATTCCCTCCACTGTGCTTTCCTGTTGAGTCAGATATTTAAAAAAAATCCCAATACTGTCCAAAAAAACTTCACGTACCCTCTCTGACCTAACACAGCGCAAAACAAACAGATGTAATTAGACAATGTCCCTGGGATATTTTCCCTTTTAAATGCTCGCTTCTCTTCTTTTCATAAGGCCCATCTGTTTTATGTTATTGATTAAACGAAAACTATGCGTCCGTACGTCCTGTTGTTGCCGGGCTGAGAGAGGGAGAGAGCAGAGGAGGAATGGTTGGTAAGAGAAAGGAAGGAAAGAAAAAGAGAAGGAGAAAGAGGTGAAGAGAAGGGGGTCCAGGGGTCAAAGGTCAGGGGTCACTAAAATGTAAACTATTCCCACATGCACACCTCCCCCAAAAAAAAAAAAAATCTGGGCCTGGTTTTTATAAAACAAAAGAGGGGGGTGGGGGTTGCAGGCTTCAATTCACATCTCCCCATTCCAAAGGCTGTAAGTATACACCTAAGTCACTGAGTTTCATGAGTCGGAAAAAAGACAACTTGAACTGATTCTGAGAAACAACATCAGGGCCTTGTTCCAGAATGTGACTTGTTTAAACGGTAGCTTTGGTTAGAAAGGCCTGAAATATTTTCATTCCTCTGTGAAAATTAAGAAACATTGTTCAGGAGAAGAAAGAAACAAAGAAGCACTGTTCGGAAAGGAGAAAAGTAAACATTTATAGTGGTACTCGAGTGTAGAAGGTGCTCATTGAAAGTGGTCCATGGACTCAAGATAATTCCAAGTCAAGGCTCAAGGCACTCTTAATAATGCCTTCTTAATACAGGTATTCGCAAAATTACTTTCTCTGGAAGAGTGCCTTGAACCTTTTTTTGGAAGTATTTTTTTTGCTCTTTGTACAGTTTTTACAGCTCCTCGTATTTCCCTGAACCATTTTTATTGAGCATGCACAACCATGTTTCCCTAGCAACGTACAGTGGGCTCGTTCACAAGAACAACTAGCCAAGAAAGTCATGCGATGCAGTGTTAAAAGTCTGCATTTGACTTTCTGAAGCATTCTTTTCATGCTCCTATATCCTGCTCCACTCGATGTGGCGTCATTGTAGAAGTTGAGTGAAATGGCTTGCAACCTGGAACCGTAACTCAGAGGTTGCAGGTTTGATTCCTAAGTGGGGCACTGCCATTGTACTTATCCAATGCACACATTAGTATAAGTGGCTCCAGATAAGACTGCCGGCTAAATGCCTAAAATCTAATGTAATATAGTGATCTCTCATGAGGGAAATTTAGACTATACTGCAGATGCCTGTCACTCACTTGGATTCTTTTGTCTTTTGGAAGAGACATTAAACTGAGTTCTTCGTTCATTGTGGTCAATAAATGTCTCTCAGCACTTATGGCAAAGATTAAGTGTCCTCAGTGTCCTGGCCCAAGTCACTCAAACTGGCAACCTTATATCCCCCATTTTAACTGCATATTTAGACCGGTGCTTAATATTTCCCTGCCTGTCCATCTTATCTTATGATATGGGGTGTTCTGCTGAACAATGGCTGTCGTACATCACCTCTGCGGGTGCAACACATCCACGGTGGCTGAAGTGAGTTTCCCTCTCGAGTGTGAAGCACTTAAAGAGCAAGAAAGGTCCCACATAACTTCAACATAACCTTTACTTTAGTCTGAGGAGAAGACAGCCACACGTATTGATGTGTGATTGTTGTATCGAATTGTATTATTATTATTGAATTCATGCAAAGTAGCCTACCTGCTCATTATAGCTGCTGGCACTGGACCAGGAGAGGCAAGTCAGGGCAGGTCACTGTAGCCACGTCCCAGTGCAAAGCTATTTACACATCAGTGCTGAGGCGCTGAGATACCCGTGTGAGCTAGCCAGCACTCAGAGTGCGATGCAGGGGGCACAGCGCGTAATGAGTATGTGAATTCCAAGGCAGCGGGTGAGGTGGGATCAGGTGTTTATTGGTTGCCGTGGTATCACAGCAGGGGGAGTTCCCTAAAGAGGGGGTTTCGCTCGTCTCCCTTCAACGTCCGCAGCAACACCCGCTGTTTAAAATGTCCGCCCCATCCTCCGCATTTCTCAGCTTCGTTCTCGCTAATTCGTTCAAGGAAATGTGCCGTAACAAGTAAGCCAAGCCCGTTGTTTTTGGCCCAGGCGCAAGACTCTGGTTTCTAATGGAGCGTCTTTATTATCGAATTCCGTAGCTGATATAATTAAGCTACCTCAGCCGCTGTTACTTTGCACAATACGAAACAAGCTGGATTTTGCTTCAAACGCACGCACCTTCCCTTTTATCCTACGCTACGGGGAATTCCTACAGGACAAAACCATTCTCCAAGGCCACAGTATGAGTTGTTTAGAAATATGATTCATCTGCACTTCTGTTTCATTTGCATTCAATTATTTGTGCTTAGGAGACGCAGCAGAAAAGAAAAAGCAGAGGAGATAAAAGATAACATACATGATTCACTGAATAAACAAACTACATTTGTAACTATTTAACACCGCAATGTTGTGATCCCTTTTGTCAGTAATGCGGCAAGTGGAATCAAACTGAGTTTATCTGTATCGCTCATTTTACAAAACATTTGCCACAGTATGCCTAACAGTGTTCCCAGTCTAAGCCCTCTCTAAAGCAAACCTGTGGGTGACAGTGGAAAGGAAAAACTGCCTTCATTGAGGGGAGGTAACCTCAACACTTCAGGACTCCAGGCCGGCGCCCCACTCAATACTCAGGATGTGGTTAGCGGTGCACCATAAAAAAAGGAGAAGAAAATGCATTTTAAATATATTCTTAACTTAAAAAAAAACCCTCATCCACTTTTTTCACAATTTAAGATAATTAATGGTGTGGCATATGATGGTTTAATACACAGGAGACCACCACTATCTGATCAAATATGACCTTAAGTCTAAGATCTATGTGTGCAGCAAAGCAACAATGAGCATGTTCTTCTGTGTGGCTGACAGAGCCAGGCCCCAGGAGTGCAGAGTCTGGGGTATTCAGCGGTTCTCATGTTCAGTCCTGGGGACCCACTGTGTGTGCTGGTTTTTGTTAAAGCCAATCTCTTGATCGATTAAAGTTGCTGAAAGCATGTGTTTATGTTTTTACCGTAATTTTTTCCTTAAACTTATTTTAACACAATGCAGGTTTGGCTTGTCTCCATTTGCTACGTCAGTGAACGCTTCGCTTCACGCAAATGGTTTCCTTTCGGTGACCAGGTTTCCACACTCCCAAAAAATCGGACCCAGTCGATTTCACCCTTAAGTCTATAAGTGCATCAATTAAAAAATTGGGCTAAATTCAAATGTGATTATTTGCAATACAGCACAAAAAGAAAAAACTATTAATCTAACATAACAAAATGTGAATATGGGACATTTATTTTCATGGAAAAAGTTATTTGAGAAAGCGTTGTCACCTTCAGACATTATTTGATCCTTCAACAGACTTGAAAAGTGTCTAATTAGGAGAATTTAACAGCAGGTTATGGGTCAGAGGTGGATATCATGGTTAGAAGGAAAACCAGGATACACAGTGGATCCCAGGGACCAAACTTTAGCTCTGCCACTGTAATGTATAACTCTGGAACAGTCGTCGTCAATCACCATCCTGGAGAGCCAAAGTGTACATAGGACTTTAGTACCCAGCACTCCACTGATCAATCAAACCATCTACGGGCATAGTTTAATTAAATCACCTGGTTTCTTGGGTCTGGATCGGTAACTGTTTTAAGGAGAAAACAAAACCCCATGGCTCTGCAGGACCAGCGTTGAGGACCATTACATTAGAGTAATTTGGTAGACATACTTATCTAGAGTGACGATAAGTGCATTCACCTAATTAATATGACAGTCCAGCAAGTATATCTGTAACGTCACTAAAGTACCGGTGCAATTAATTATGCTAATCCAAGCTAGGATACAGCAGATGAATACAAGCTAACAAAATATTCATAGTAAGAAGTCATACTAATACCATAGTTTAGTATGCCCAAAAACTACCAATATTTAGTCTGAAAAGGTGAGTAGCCTATTCAGTCTACTTAGGAAGATGGTGGCTAAAGACCGCTATCCTGACTTCAGTGGGGGGCAGGGTGGGGGTTCATTCCTCAGCTGGGGTGGGAAGTACAGTCAGTAATCATACCCGGGTGGAGAGACCACGCAGCGTGGGGGTCGTTAGTCACCCTGTGGAGCAGAGATATCCGGGGGGTTGAAGATTTTCCACCACTCCAGGAAAAAAAACGGCAACATTTTTTTTTAAACAAGAAGTCAACAACAGGACCAGGCTGCTCCGACAGGCTGTCAGAGGCTCACAGTGGAGGTGGGAATGTGGTGTACTGCATTCATTAGACAGACCCCATGCTGAGGACAAAGGGCACCGCATCACCAAAGCGGCCACAACACCGCATCATTCCGCAGGCTCTCTCATTCACAGTGATCTATACACATTAGACTTTCTTTGCATGCAACCCAATACACTGCTGGACAATTAGTACTTTGCTCTAGGGTTACAACCTCTGAGATACAAGCCAAGCTTAAGGCCAGAGAGCCAGAAAGTCCCCATAATACAAGCGGGCATCAGTGAGTGTGTTGAATGCAGAGAGATATCTTACGGAGCGTTGCAATTCATGCAGAAGAAGAAAGAGCAGAGCAGAGGTAGTTTGTTGTGACCTAGCATTACATTACAGTCTTTTAGCTGATGCTTTTATCCAAAGTGACTTGCTGTTGATTAGGCTAGCTAAGGGCCAATCCCCCCAGGAGCAATGTGGGGTCAAGGGCCTTGCTCAAGGGCCTCACTGCAATGGTGTTCTTGCTGTGGTTAGACTGGGGCTTGAACCAATAACCTCAGGGGTCACAACCATGTACCTTAGCCACTTGACTACAGGCTAGCCTGCAGGCTAATACCTGCTATTCTCCTGGCAGTTTACAGTGACAAATTCAAATCCATTCTACGTGGCATCACAATGGTGTAGTGAACTCGCAGATTTAAGGTGAAGGTGAAGATTCAAACCTGCAACTCAAATACTATACAGCTATAATAAGTGTTTATCAAATGTGTCACACTTCTACAAAACGGCCACTGAGAATCTGACTACTGTATGAGCTGCTGTGCCCCCAGCAGTGTGATCTCTGCTACAGGAAAAGCTGTTTCAAAACAGCATGGAGAGATTTCAGACCATGTTGATGTCTGACTGTCGGGGGTCTCACATTGGTCACGGCCTTACATGATGCAAAACATGAATAGGCTGATGAAAGAACGATAACACGATGAGAAACATCAAGAAAAAGATGAGACAGGCGACACACGTGTAGGCCGTCGGAACGCTTTCTTTCAAAGAGACAGATGTGCTGAAAGCCATTTGAGGCCAGACTTCTCACAAACAGAAACACACGGCCCCCGATTCCATCCAAATCGTGGGGGTAGCTGCCCCGAATTTGATCCGCTCACCCTCCCATTAACCATTCCCCTAAAGTTCACAGACTTCTCTTACCACATTAAGAGCGTCTGTATCAAAGACAAACATCTTTGGGGCGATGGGGGGGTGGGATGGGGGGGCACTCAGCATTCTACTTTAGGAAACAATCACAACCTCCAGCCAGCTGCAGATAACTTGCCATTTGGCCCTTCACCAACGTCGCATGAAAGAAAGCTGTTTTTTTTTTTTTTTTTTTTTACTTGCTTTTCCTTTGAAACAGAGTTTAAATAAATTATTTAGTTAGCAAGGAATCTGTGGGTGAATATAGGGAATACATATTTTCCATCTTCCTTCCTTTTCAAAACCTCATGTATATCTGTTTAGCCCGGCATGGTGTGTTGGACTCGTTAAGCTCTTCTTCCCCAGCCATTGGTCTTGATTGAAGCAGGCTGGGACTCAGGGTTTAGCCAAAGGTGCGCAGGCTTTGACAACAGCGGCGCACTTACAGACAGGAGACATATCCAGACATATTTAAATCAAATATATTACTGAGATCAGAATCGATCAGGAGTGACCACCCTTGGTCCTGAAGAGCTCCAATATGTGCCGGTTTTAGGTTTCACTTTTAAAACCAGCAGCCAGTTCTGACCCAAGAAACCAGCTGAGGTGAGTTAACTCAGAAATCAAGCGCGCCATTTGATCAATTAAGTGCTGACTAACAACAAAAACCAGGTCATACTGCAGCTCTCCGGGGCCAGGGCTCACCACCCCAGGAACAGATATGGTAAGGCTTTATAGTATATGGGTGAACATACAAATTACTATGTTTTTTTTTTAATATATTGCAATACATTTTATATATACTGTAAATATATACTGTAAAAAATATAGTTGCAACTATATGTTCCCCCAAAATGTCCATACATTTATAATACATTGCAGTGTATTTATTTCCATAAGGGTGTCAAGGCCTGTTAATAGCGCAGGTGTTGGGGGGTTAAAGACGGGCAGAGAGTTTAGGATGTTTCCTCCTCAAAGCGGCCTTCACTGGCCAGAGTGGCCCCTGAGCGCTCGGCTGTCCGAGGATAAATGTCCACATTAACAGACCGAAATAGTCGAGCGTGTCTATTTCCAGCGTGACTCTCATCCTCGGCGGGACAGCCTCCTAAAAACAACCTCAGCCATCCTGACAGGCCCATGGGGTGGCACCACAACATCCCCCCAACACACACACCCCCAACACACACACACACATACACACACGCATAGAGCCCCAAGGTTATTAGAAGGTCACCCCCTCACTCCCACAGCCCACCCCTGCCCGCCGTCCTCTTTCCCACTGTGACCTCATCACTGCGAGACGCTCCCAGCCTCCCCTCGCTCTCCTTCGCTCGTCCTACCCCAGGTCCCCCTGGGTGCCCGTTCTGATAAATGGGACCCAATTATTTTCATCCTTTGCTGTCCCGGATTCTCGTCCGTGCTCTCCATCTCCCCAAAAAAAAAACAAGGCCATCAAAACGAGCCCTGGCGCCTCTGCTTGAGCTCCAGTTTGTCACAGCATGTCAAACGGGGGCGACGGTGGACAAACTGTGCTTGGCTAACCGGCGTGTGGATACTTATGGAAGAAAAAAGGCTATGCTCTGTTTGCCTTATGAGCTTTGCTGAATGGGAGTCTGAGCGTGAGATAAGTCAAAGAGAGAAGCAACATCTACTCGCTTATAAGAAGAATGACTGAGAAAGGGCTGCGCTGGGAAAATGCAGTTTCGCTCTTGATCCCCTGCCCTTTATTAAATTTAGCATTTTTATAACTTGGCCTTTTTGAAGTTCATTCTTCTTATTTTGGATACCTGTGAAGCGCACACCTGAATATCAGCAATTTTAAAAGAGACACTGGCCAATGTCCACAGCCAGTAAAATGACAAGGTAATTTAAGTGTCTGACTCCATGAAAGGAGACTGCCAACATAGTGCTGCAGTTTTCCTTCACAAAGACATGCTTTTGCAACTGCAGATGAAAAAAAAAAAACGTGCCTCTGATCTCTTAAGCCATTGCAGAATAATGATCAATACGAAACCAAAACCATAGATAATGAAATGATAAACTTTTTCAAAGACACCATTGTGAGGGAGCGGATTGTTCCCTTAAAGGGTCACATTCAAAATACATTACGCTGCATTACCATGTACGCATCGCTATGTGGCCCGAAAGCTGTATGCAACACTTCAGTCAGAGGAGCAGAAGAATGGACCACTCTCACAGAAATACCGCTAACATTTCAACACTTGTGTGCGGATGCTAACAATGAACTGCTAATACAAAAAAAAAAAAAAAAACTTGGGAAAGAGTCCAACTCAAGGTCCAAAAGATTCAATGAACCCCGATGACTTCTGAGTCAAAGCAGAAATGAAAAAAGGAATTCATTTAGATGAGGTTGAAGTCTCCGGCTTCAGCATCTCAATGGAACCACAGAAGTGAGCTGTGGAACAGAATGGCCCATTGTTCGACTCAGACTGTGGCTGTGAACTCACCGGCAAAGCATCCCAGCAGAGAATGTACAGAATGCCTCAGAAAAAAAAAACCCTCACCAGACTTCCCGATACTGTCTGACGACTGGTGACGTGCCGTCTCCTCCTGAATGTCACTGAATGTTCTGGAGCCAAAAAACCAAACCCCAACCAAAGGAGCTGTCCTCAAGACTGCACGGCGGGCCAGCAGTGTCGGTCCTGGGCCCCCAGCCTTAAAGGGGTCTCTCGAGGACACGGGGACGTCAGGATTCCTCTCACTAACCGAGGGGTCTACGTCGATCATGGGGTCTGGGTGGGTGGGGTTGGATTGCTGGGGCTCTTATCGAGGCTGACTGCCTCAACAACAAGAGTAACGTCACGAGAACTATGGGAGGAAGCTACCCTGTGTATGACCTCGCTACGACCTAAAGCAAGGGTGTCCGCTCTCATCCAAGAAGGGCCGGAGAGGATGCAGGCCGTTTCCCTAAGCCCAGAGCCTGATTCACTTACATTAGACCTAAGATTTATCTATCAATATTGCATAGATAGCAGAAGCCCTAATCCAGAGAAACTTACTCATCTCTTTTACACACTATCCACTTATACTGCTGGACTACTACTAAAGAAACTCAGGTGGAGTACCTTGCTAAAGGTAAACTTATAGTAAAACCTCTGAGTTAGAAGGCCAGCAGCCTGACCATTATACCACACTCTTACATCAATCAGCCATGGTTAGTTGCATTAGGAGATTTAATGCTGAGCAGGAGCACAAACCTACACCCACACTGACCCACACTTTTGGGATAAAGTTTGGACACCCCTGATTTAAACTGACCACTACCTGGACTTACCACCATGGCCTGAATCCAGTCCAAATTCCAGGAGGCCAACATGTCCTCCCCCTCCTCCTCGCTGTTGCCGGGCGGATTTGAATCCTCTGATCGGGCAGTCTCTGGTATCTTTTGGACCAGAATAAATTCATGTACATCTTTTTTTCTTATTTTTCTTTCAGTCAGAGGAACAAAAGGGGAGCACTGAGACAAAGCCCATGAAGGAGATACTAAGATCACAGCTCAATTCCTGAGTGAACTGTGTCAATGTTAACAGAGCAATGACTGAGGACCAGGTCCTACTTGACCTGAGTTAATTTAGCATAAAGTAATTTGCTACTTCATATTTAAATTCAACGGAGGTAATAACTATGGCATCCATTTTGAGCATCCAAACACAATTTCCAGGAGCAAAAATGGATCTTACTATTGAAATCTACCTGTCCCTTAATGTAGCAAATACAACCCTTCCATTCACTCTCCAGGAATTTATTCACCCTGAACCGTCTGGTCTGGTCCTTAAGTGCTACATTGATAGTTGACCAAGGTTACATGAGCAGGAGAATGTTTTCTTTCAACTCATAGGAGACAGGGAGAAAAAAATACAGTTTGTAATTTCTATAAGCAAGCCAACTTTTCAGAGAGCGGGAAAGCTTTCCAAGCGGCTCTCTTTGTGCTCCGTCCTGTTAGCTAAACAGATTAAAAATGCGGATCTTACTAGGATAGGATCGCCAAAAAAGAAAGCCAAAGTTTTTTTTTAAGTGAAAAGCTTTAATGCTTTAGACACAAGAAAAAAAAACACTTTCTTTAAAAAAATGAGAATCTTGCTGCCCGGGGGCAAGCACACCGAATCACCAATTTGATTTGCTATTCCAAGAATAAGACTTGCTCTTTTTTTAAGGTATTAAAATAATCCCAGCACACCCTTTTAGTCCAATTACACACTAAAACATTGCCATCGGCAACATAGGTATAAATCTTCTAGAATAAAATGTATTGTTATCCATCACTCAAGCACAGCTACCTCTGTGTGTGCTATCTTTAGATAAGCTAAACTGTCATTGTAGATTTAAACGCATGAATCTGCTATCTAACTTGTGCTTTCCATGATCTTATAAGGTTTCGTTTCCATTTCTTCTTTAGCCAAGACTGGGAGTAGGTGTTGAAATAAGACTTGAGACATCTGCTGCTGGAGAGTGTCCACTCTAGGAGTCACAGAAATGCAGCACAGTAAGACCCGGCTGTGTTATAACTGCCTGCGGAACGATGTCCATATTCGCAAGACAACAACAGGTCCGGCATCAATGGGAATGGCAGGGGTTAAACTGGTTAAGTCTGTTGGTCTCGTCTAGTGGCCACTCCTGGTCTCCCTTCAAGAACCAAGTACATGCTGGCTTCATCATCCTTTGACTACACAGGCATTGTGGGTCTGGTTGTGCATCTGCAGTGTGGAGAGTAGCGACAGCGTGTGAAAAGGAGAAGCTGCATTTAAATGGCCGTCTCCATCAGAATCGGCCAGTGAGGGTCCCAGTTTGACATGATTCTTTTAAGTTTGGGAAAAAAACAGGAAAAAATACACCAAAAAAGAACAGTCTCAGTTTTATAAGACTTTGGAAGCTGGGAATGCACTGCCATTGCACCTGCTCCACTGTCATGGAGTTGGTCTGTTATATTCACCAGCAAAGACCTAATCCATAGTCCTAACTCATGGATTAGGTGGGGGCTAGATTTAATTGAAAGCACATAGTCATTTTAAGAGCATTTGCTGTTAACCAGAGAGGACGGAAGTTTTTTTCTTCAATCAAATTATCACTGACACCCAGTGCTAGCAGGAGCAAGATTAGGAGAAGACAATGAAGAAGAACCCCTAAAACACCAGAAGCAGCACCCTCTTACAGCACAGTGTCCCCATCGCTGTGCTAGGACATTAGACTTCCATTAACCCCAAACAGAAGAGGACCTCTTGCTGGCCCATCAGCATTTCTATGAGCAGCAAATTCCAAGTTTCCACCAGAAGATCTCCCTTTCAAATAGAGACCTCGCTCATACCTGCTTAATCTCAACAGCAGGATACAAGATGGGCACAGGGTGGTAAGGCTGCAATTATCATTGCAGAGGATGCCATTTCAGGTCCTTTTCATAATCACAGACCATGGTTTAGCTAAACCAGTACAAACCATCCATCTGAAATGCTATGACTACTGGGGCACAACTCACTCCAAAATCCAGCTGCCTTTTCGTAAACACTGTCAGCAAAAAAAAGTTTAAAGGAAAATAGGATCAATTTTATTTTGGTAGATCAGTTACAGCTTTTTTGGAAGAGTTTTCTGGCAAGAAAGGAACTTATGAAGCGGGACAGACAGCCATCTGTGTGTGTAGCTAGCAGTCACCAGACGGCAAAGAAAAACAAACAGAGTAGCGTCTGGGAGAAAACACAGACAAAAGGCCTGTCATCATGTCCTCATCGATGGGGGTCACATGGGAGCAGACGCACAACAGGGGAGAATTTATACTTAATGACAAGAGTACAAAAGTACCTAGGCACCTTGGCCTGTAGCCTAGCGACTGCACATTCCATTTCAAGGAAGAACACTGCTGTTCTAGAATTTAAGTAGTATTAATGTTCTAATGTAGTTTAAATGATCTAATGAGACCCCAATTACCAGTTGCTTGATTGTTATGTAATTATAATTAAGTTCTAATGGCTATAACATGAGTAGCCAATTAAAATAAAACACTGTGACAGTAATGTATATAATCGTTTCAAGAAATAAGGTACTCAGACTCTTTAAACTGTTGTCACTTTCAAAGTTTAAAGCGTTCCAGAGTTCTGAACGACCCCCTTTTCAGATGCGTTTATATCGCAGAGGCTCGACTGCGTTTGGAACCATAGCAGCTGAGAAAGCCGAACCATTTCAATTTCGTTGTTTACTCTACGGTGAAGCAGACCTCGCCCGGCACTGGCGTTGTTCCAGTAGCCGTTGCTTTCTATTACCTCTTGATTGCATGCAGAAACTGTCTTTCTTTTTTTACCCAGTTAATTGAATCACTGCAAGTCTGAGTATTTTCTCTGTGCATGCGGTCACTGTAGGTGCGTGAAATATGTTTTGAATAGGCATGCACCTGCTGTAATTTTCAGATGTGCATCGTCTCAAAACTACAAAAGATCGTGGTTATATCCCCGAGGGAAAAATCTCCTTACATAATCACTGCGCGCTCCTCCACAGGTTATATCTGTTCCCCCTCTGCCACTGGAAACGGCCAATTTAACGTGAGGAAAATGAAAAGTGCTAAAAGCCTGCGCAGACGTGATTACTGAATTAAAGCCAGACAGTGTGTGCTCTGGTGTCCAGACCCAGGTCTCCTCTTGACATATGCTAATAAACCAGGGAGGGGGGGCTAGGAATGAGGAATTAGCCTTGAATAACAATGCGGCGAGGCTAGGCCAAAGCCTAACCTGTGAGGGGGAATGGAGCGAGAGAGGAGTGGGGGGACAAATGACCAAACCCAGCATGAGTTATGATGTCCCCCCTGCCTTCAGGTGGCTAGCTGGGTTTAACAGCTGAGCCGTCCCCATCAATTAGCTTAGGCAGCAGTGGAGGGCAAGTGACTAATATCTACTCCGCCTTCCACCCTGCCCCCCTCCCCCAGCCGCCACCACCACCACCTGAGGGAGAGTCGCTCTCCGCATTCGCCCCGGCGATCCGCTAAGTGAAAACACATGCGGAGGTTTTAGGCGAGAGGCCTGCCCAATGGAGAACAGGTGTCTTAGTTCAGTGCCATTTAATCGCCCCGTTTAGCCGCCAGACCAAAGGTTATCCTGCTAATAGCTGCCTTGTGGCTGGCGGTATATGAGATGTGCGCTAGCCTGGGCTAAACATCTGGGATATATTGTGTGTACCAGGAGCATGTGCTTCAGACGCAATTAAAACCAAGCCTTGGCACATTTATTGACTCCCCCCCCCCCACCACAACCCAACCCCTCCCCCCACTCCCTTTTTATCTCCTGAGGGGTTTCCCCTGGACTGACCCGAATATTTCACGACGCGAGCGGACCGAAAAGAGCTCACCCATCGCCCGCGAGCAAAATGGAGGAATGTGTTTGTCTGGCTTTGAGACTCGATTTACGACAACTTTCACTGAGCCACTAAATTAGAACAGTGAAGAAAAAAAAGTGTTAGAGTGTTATGCACTGTGTGTGTGTGTTTGAAGGAGAAAATGCAGGCAAGTGAGATAGTGGCAGAATAGCAGAGGCTAGCAGGAGAGATGGAGGACTTTTGACCTCACCAAGTGCTCTTTTGTCAGGTCCCCCATGAAAAAGAGATGTAATCTCAATGGGGAGTCCTGGTAAAATAAAGGATAAATAAACAAACAAACAAACAAGTAAATAAATACAAAGAGCATAACATGAATCACTTAAGGGCTCTATTTTGACATAGTGAAACCTCGCTCCCCATCACTAGTTACAGTAATATGTTGCGTTTTGACGTTTGGCCATGATTTCGGATCATCAAAATAGAGTCACAAAATAACTGGTTCGTGCAAAGCAATGCAAAAATATTTCTTGAATTACTTGTGTTACACAAATATTTCTGTTCCTTATTTAATTGTTCATTAATTTCTGTAATATCAAGGAAACAAAATCACACAGCTACTTTGGCACAAGCCTCTTCCAGTTGAAGATCACAAATAACGCGTTTAGGTGTGTTTTTGCAGTCTGCTTCATTATTGTGTGTACCAGTTCTTTTTCATAATTACTGTTGGTTGTACACACTACCACACACAGCTGACGCAGATGGTATCAGCCTTCTGTTGAGCTTAAGCAGAGTGCAGAAAGCCTGCATTCAGAGTAAATGTCAGTGTTTGTGGTCCTCCTCCTGCGGTTTGTAGCGACCTGCACAGAGACTGCGGCCTCGTTTTATGCTGGACAGTAATCACAGGCTCTGATTCTGACTGAAGGGATTTGAAAGCAGCGCGCAGCTTGTCCCCTTCTGAAGGCCTGACAGCATGGAAAGTCCAATAACCCGAATGGGGGGGGTGGAGTAGGGTGGGGGTGGGGGTGTGGTAGGGTGGGCGTGAGGTGGTG
The DNA here is from genome assembly GCA_022829145.1 of Albula goreensis. Lineage (NCBI taxonomy): Eukaryota > Metazoa > Chordata > Actinopteri > Albuliformes > Albulidae > Albula > Albula goreensis. Next base: position 65,642,523 of record CM040741.1, read on the forward strand.
TGGTAGGGTGGGGGTGAGGTGGTGGAGTAGGGTGGGGGTGAGGTGGTGGAGTAGGGTGGGGGTTTGGTAGGGTTGGGGTGAGGGTGGAGTAGGGTGGGGGTGTGGTAGGGTGGGGGTGAGGTGGTGGAGTAGGGTGGGGTGTGGTAGGGTTGGGGTGAGGGTGGAGTAGGGTTGGGGTGTGGTAGGGTGGGGTGAGGGTGGAGTAGGGTGGGGGTGAGGCAAAACAATGTTGCACTTTAAAAGAATGGCTTTTTAACTCAAATCAGAAAATGTATGTCTATGGTTTCAATAGATAAGTTGTCCCTCCAAGGCCAATTGTGCTTTGTCAGTGCTTGGCCAATTGAACTGCCTGCGCCCACCCAAAAAAACGCCTGTACCCAAAAAAACGCTTCTTCAGCAGGGATGGGTGAGCTCACTGCGAAACATTAGGACATTTACATATTCTTCGCCAACAGCAGTTGTAAAATGGTCATCGTTGGGCAACTTCCCAATCACAACCATTGTGCAATAATTTCTGGAACGACATATCAGAAGATAATGGTGGAGAATTGCAGAGATAATGGGGAAACTGCTTTAAACCAATCCTCTGCGCTGTGAGTAAGGCTGCGACGGAGTCGGCAAACAGGGTTTTCAAAATGTCCGGCGGGGTCAGAGACCGATTACCGCGGCCGCTTGCCGCGTTAAATACCTCCTGAGCTGCAGAGAGCGAGGGAGAGGAGGGGGGAGAGTGGAGACATTTCCACCTGTTCACAGGCAGTCCTCACCGCCCGACTGCACCACACACGTGATGGAGAATGTATTTACCTTGTCGTCTTTATCGTCCTCATCTTCCTCATCCTGGAGCAGGTCCTCCAGCGCTTGCTAGTGAAAGAGAGAGAGAGATAGAGAGCTTATTTTAAATGCTCCATCATATACACAAACTGCAACCTCCCCCATCAGTGCAGAGCGGAGCAGGCATGCACTTTCCCTCTACCCATACACATGTTTGGTTTTTTACTGCAGTTCACAAATTAAAGTTGAACAGACAGAAGCTGGAGGGAGAAGCTCCATATTCAGCTTTGTACATCCAAATGACAATCAAATATGTGATCGATATCCACCACCCACTGTATGAAAAACAGCAGAAGGTAGCCGGTTTGAAAATTGGACCAGAGTGTGCAGGTATGGATAAAAGCTGAAAACAACCTGGTCACTGCAGTGTTTATTTAGTGCCGTTGATTTGTATCATTGCTGTGTGTGACCTGCCTGATGCCTTTGGCTTCCTGAACTGGACTCCTGATAACTTTGAATTTCACAGAAGGCATAGTCAACACGCGATTGTCACAGCCTGACCACACAGTTCAACTTATGTAGGAAAAAAAAAACCGTAGTGTTTTGTTTTGCGATGGATGCTAGCAGAGGTTTATGGGGCTGGGCAGAGTGAGCACCAGGATCGGTTTGAGCTTGTGTGGACAGACAGAGCTGGTCCCGGGGCAGAGCTGCTACGGTCCTTCCAAGAGAAGCTTATGTGGCTCAGCTGTCCCGGCACTGCAGTGTTTCTGTGGACAGTGAGTGGGGTCGTGCTGGCCTCGGCCCGGATCTGAGCACACCCATTCAGCACCACAGACCCGAGGGGAGGGCACAGAGAGAGCGCGCGGGTAGAAGCGGTCACATGACCTCTCAAAAGTACCGTGCGCCAATTCCGTGAGGTGCCCCCTGGTCACGGGCATCATCGAAGCGTTGAGGTCATTTCGCCAAACTGAACCCGCGGCGCTGACACACTCTTATGAATTAAATCCTAAAACTCTATTCAGAATTAGCTGTGTATGTAACCCTGCCATGAGTACGGAAAATCTTTACTTAGGAAATAAACAGCTTTTTTCTCTCTCGCTCTCTCTCTCTCTCTGTTTTTTTCTGGTAAGTATCAGTGGCATAAGCCGCTTATGTAAATGCGGAGCAGAGAGAGTTCATGAGCAGCCCTGCCATGCCTCACAGCATGCTAAGGGTGAAATGCAGCTCCATCACCTCGGTAACGGCCGTCCATCATCACAGTAACAGAACTCCGTCATCACAGTAACAATGGTCCATCACCACTGTAAGGCCATTCGGCCAGATCTAAAACATGGAGCGGATCAGCAGCGAATCAGGCTTGTCACTGGAGCAGCACAGTGAAGCCGGGGCTAGTTACACAACAACATGGATGTCAGACTCCAGTTCTGGAGGGCCAAGCGGTCTGCTTGTTTTTTTTGTTGTTTCAGTTGAAGCACCTACAGCAAGAGCCTCATTTCTGAGTCTCAGAACTATGATAAGCTCCTGTCTCTGTTGTGATATAATGTCATCCCAACTTCAGAGAAGTTCAGAGGTGTAATACATTAATGTACCAGAGTGCCACTTCCATCCACTGCCATTGATCGCCCTTCACTCCTCAATCTGTTATAAAATGAATAGAGCAGCCCTCTTTCTTTGATAGTTCATAAAAACAGGTTTGAATGTTTCTATGAACTATCAAAGACATGCACCTACAGTTCAATTTTTTCATAAAGAAAAAAACAGGGTATCAGACAGAGAGAGAAAAAATAAAATTATTGATATTTATGAAAATATGTTTTGTATCTCTTATATCATATTTTCTGTCAGGTAATGGTGGTTTACCTGTTGTGTCTATGGGGAAAAGATAAGCACTTATAAAATACCTTCCACACAATAATGCAATATTTTGCCTAGTTCTAGCACTCTGTTATACCCAGCTGCACATCTTTACCTATGCAAGCCTACATCACCTAGCAACGCCTGGATTTGTCACTGAGTGACTGATGTGGTTGTCATCGGCAACTTCTATCCTGCTCAGGGCGGGCATCCATCGGTAGCCTTGAATGGAACCACCTCTCAGTGACCAAAAAAAAAAACACTTTTCATGCATCCTTGACATTGAAACACAAAGCGATAATCATAACGACCGTCAAGAAAGAGCTGTCACAGCTGAACTTCAGTCTGAGGGCCGTGAACGTAATTCCTGAGCCTTTGTCCACTTTGAAAAACACAGATTCGGAAATTAGTCTTCCCAGGACATTTGTGGGACATTTTTTGGCTGAGGCCTACAAGAAAAAAAAAAAAACCTTCTTTAAATATACCGAATGTTAATTACGCACCCCTTGACCCCCCCCATCTCGCCCTCTACGGTTGAATGGAAGCATAAATCCCACATAACTGGGCCTAATTGCACCCTTTTCACTGAAAGAGACGTTATTATGTCCCTCCTGTATGACAATACACAGTCTGTAATTACCACCTGCGTAACATGTGGTGAGTTTCGGGCCCAGACGGCGGTCGGTCACGCCGGGCCTTCCAAGGCCAGCTCTGTCGCCTGGAGGCTTTTGCTTTCCCACTGAGCTCTCTGAGGATAAACCAAATCTCTGTGTTGGTCGGACCCAGTGCATTGTGGGTGTAGCTAATCAAGAGCAGAGCTTTATTCTCCCCCACAAATCGGGGTGAGAATCGCCAGGGACTTCGCAATACAATATTATGACAATATGTAGGGCTGAATGAAATTTCTATTCTATGAACATTGTAGTTCTCTCAGCATCGTGATTTAATACTGCCATGTTTTGCTGTTAAATATTATGAAACAAGGGTTTTAGTTTTGTTTGACCACTATAATTGGCATAATTTTCCTTAAGTCCAAAATTTGGTTAAAATCCTAAATTGTGGGGAAAGTTAATTGAAAGTTTCACAAAATTGAAAACCAAAATATCTGTGATGTCACCAACTAAACCATCATCATATATTTGAGAAAAATAATATCATGATTGCATTTTTTTCCTCATGAGGCGTTCCCATGGAATCCACACATGATTAGGTAGATTAGGTAGATTAGGTAGCCACAGGTAGCGGAGCCAAAAAGTAACCACCAGTCAGACAGGGCTATTATATTGGTTGTTACTTATGTAATCTGAAAATGGTAGAATGCGAGGACATTGATGAGACTGGTGAAAATAAAAAATAAAACAAATAAAAGCTAGTTCTTTTTATGATTATTTAGCTGATACTCAGGGGTCAGTTCCTCCCGAGAGCAATGTGAAGTTAAGGGCCTTGCTCAAGGGCCCAACAGCTGCACTGGGGCTTCAACCACCAATCTTCCAGGTCCGAGTTATTCACTGCAGCCAGTAGGTTAAAACCTAGCCCTATGACTATGTATCGTCCATGCTGTCATAGGAACACAAAGTTTAACCCCGAATTTTCCAGAGTGCGGCTGAGCCATTTGTTGCCACTCTAGTGCGGACATCCATTCATGACTAGTAGTGATGCGGAAAAATAACCCAATAACCTATCTATGTCATGGCACGTAGGCGGTTTGTTTTTTTTTTTCTTTGTTTGTTGAGATGACCCCCATGCATTTGTACTGCTGGGATACGGTGCAGTCACTGAGGTGATTCCAGTGGGAGGCAGAGAGGGCATGGGGAGACTCAGCAGGGTGGGCTTTCAGCCTCCCAATCCTAAAGCGACAGGTAAATATCTCACCTGGACATGCCTTTGGACATGTCACTGTGCGTGAAAGCAATGGAGGCGTGCCAAAACACACGTGCAAAACCTACGGAAGGGTATGTGGGCCTTTCAGCTGTCGCCAGAATATTCCAGAACTCCAGAGAGACCGGGGATTCCCGAATCCCCCCCCCCGACCGCCGACCTCTCGGAATGAGCCGTTCGTCCTCATTTTGAAAATTGAACGCATCGTTTGAAGCTATTCTCAGCAGGGTGTTTCAGTGCTGATTGAAAAGCATCTGTGGTTGGGGGGGGTGTTTAGCTGCGTAAATCCAGCCGATCAGATCAACTCTGGCTTCATGGAATCTCGAGCCGAACCCTGCTACCCCCCCAGCCCTCTCCCCCGCCCCCTGATCCTCAAAGGAGCAAGAGCCCAAACCTCTTCCCACCACATGGGACTCTGCCACACAATGGAAATGTTTCTGAAAATAAACACAGAGATGGTTCAGCAAATGGGGGGTGGGAGGAGTGTTGGGGCTGGGGGGGGATAATATAATTTACGTTGTCCGCCATCCTCAGTGTGTACAGATGCTAATATCTGGATGTTTTACAAACCGAGATGAACATTCCCAGCCTGGGGGACTGAGAAGAATTCCGTCTCTCTTGTTTTCTCTCCCTCTCCCTCCTTCTCTCCCTCTTTCTCTTTCTCTCCTGTCTCTCTCTCTCCCCATCTCCCTCTTTCTTTCTTTCTGTCTCTCTCCTAGTCTCCCCCCACCCGAAGAGTGAAAGAGATCTGGAGTTTATTTGGCAGGGTCTGGTCCCCCCTTGTGAGACAGTGGCATGTGTCTTCGCAGTAGGGGGATTTACCGGCCCCAGTGCCATCACAGATCACAGATCCATGCTCTTAACGCTCGTCACGCAGTCACACACTCACACGGGGGGCTGGACCCCCGCGCTCTGAGTGAGGAAGCTATCTCAGGTCAGGTGATCAGGTCAGGTGATCAAGGCAGGGCCACACTGTTCCCCTTCCATAAGGCTCATATCCCAACACACCATCCACGTTCAGCGATTTCACTTCCAGCTAGGCAGGAAACACAATCGCCCACACACTATTTCCTAAAAGACGTCTAAATATATTCATATTTTTAACCAGCCAAGTTCACAGCCTTTCAGAGAACACATAAATCAGAAAGGAAAACTACACCAGTTCCACCCAATATAAAACCTATCCCACCCAGTATAACAGTCAGCTTAATAAATTAGTAAGTAGTTAGTTACCTTAAGATCAGCATCCCCTAATAAATACCTTCAAGGAACTGAAAGTTAAATGCCTGTGGCACTAAGATTTCAGTCATTTCTAACCCAAACCCTGTCCTCGGTTCCTCCATGGAGTTCACGGTAAACTCAGCTAGCGCACCCCACCCCCCCAGACCCCCCTCCCGAATCCCCTTCATTTAATTAGTGGGAAAAACAAGTCTCCCCCGTCAGACGGTTAGCGGTTAATGGGAAGCAGACTCCGGCGTTTGGAGCATTGTGCGGAGGAACAGAGCCGCCCATGACCGCTCATCTGCTGCGGTCTCGCGGTCCTCAGAAAGCAGGACGGTGGCGAGGGTGGTGGGGGTGGGGGTGGGGGGAGGGGTTCGTCTGAAGTTGATTTAGCCATTCCCCATCCTCAAATGTTTTGCATCAGGCTGAGAACAAATATTAAGTTTTGTAACACCTTAGGGTCCAGCGTGAACTGTAACATTTATACACACACACACACACACACACACACACACATACACACACCATCTTGGCTGGAAAGGTGTTAACAGTTCTGAATCTCATCCAGTATAACAGTCAGTGTAAAATACATCCTGGCAGAGTACTTTTTACTCTGACATGCTACATCTTCTCTGTTTTTTTGACTGATTTTGTATGATTGATGCTACAGTTGAGTGCCCTGATTCAGTGCCATGACATGCATTACATGCCATGAAGACTTGTTTTAATTGAAAATGTCTATGATGAAACAGTGAATGAAATTGTCAATATACATGATTAATAATGGATCAATTTTTGGAAAGAAAGTAAAAATCAATAAGTCAACAAGAGAGCCAAAATATATATTTAAATATATCATTAAAATACATCATTAAGAAGCCGATATATCTACCTGGTCTTTAATATTTGCACTTTATATAAAGAAAGTAAATTTTAAAAAAGACTTTGAATATTTCTTCAAACTATGTCTCCACCTACAGGCTGGAGTGAGACCTGCGGTGCAGACAGAGTGTCAGTTGACAACTATTGACATGCTTCACTGTGTTGGGCTCACAGGTGCTGTACCTGTCACAGCTTGGAGGGGAGGATTGGGGGGTTCCACACACATTTTAACAAAAGATAACAGCAAGGCCCGGGTTACTTAGCCAAAAATCAGTGAGGGGCATTTTCCTATTTATTTTTTTGTATTTGCATTTTGAGTGGCCTCACATGTCTGTTGTAAAGACATAGTCATGGTTGATGAGAATGTCACACCGACGGCCTATTCCCAAGTCATGTCACATGACATGAGACAGCCAATCACAGAGTCTCCTCACCGCAAGCCAATGCATTTTGTCAACAGGTACGTTTTACCCATTTGGTTAACTCTGCTAACTTCTCTGATATACATTTTCTGGAATACTTTTGGTGCCAGCATATTTGTGACAGTGGATCTGGCTGGCTAAGGTAGTTAAAGTACACGATGTATTGAGAGATTTGGCAGAGGTCGTAAGTGACCATTGGTATATTAGCAAACAGTATCCCTGAGTGGTGAGCTATATCATGTGAGAGTGAGGAATTAGTCAGGCTCTTACACATGAACCGGACAGGTGATAGTACAGACCACCATGTTCAAAGCAGCATGCTCCTCCACCGCTCTGCGCAGAGAGGCCCGCGCTGGGAACACTTCACACGGGTCCCTTTCATGCAAACACCTCCCTGCTGCTCCACCGACAGCCTCCGAGCTTCTGACGGATCTGGCCCCAAGTTCACCCAGGCATTAGAGCATGACCTCGCCCGGAGACGAGGCGTTGCACTACGTCTGTGCCAAGGAGGACCGCCGCGCGTTCAAACCACAGCGCATCCAATTAAAACGCCTCACGCTAAGAACCCCAGCTCCGGGAATTCAGACGGCTTCTTTCATTTCTGATGCTCTCAGACAAAGTGTCCATGTGAAACATTCTATGGTCATGCTAAGATCATAACAGGTTACTGTAAGCACTCCTGTGCTCAAGCTAGGAGCATAACAGGTTAAACCAAGCACTGTATCCACAAATCTTTCCCAGTTTTGACTATCCCTGTGCCATTTCATCAGGAACATTCGTCTTCTTAATTCATTCCTCTTCCTATGCCTCTACACATGACACAAATCAGAATTAATTCCTTAACTGCACAGATGAAAATTAAAGTTTTTTTTAAACAAGGGGAACCAAAAACCTGCCTGTAAGGCACTTGATAAGATTAATCACAGAGCTGTTCATGATTTAACTTTCCCATTTGCAGTTTTTTTTTTAACTCACCAGCTCATTGTGAGTAATGCACACTTTGGTGGAGCTTTCCTTGGACATTATTTCATTTGGAAAAATGGGAGGAAAATATAATTTATTTTCCAAGTCAGCAATTTATTCTAAAAACTGCTGATTTTCAGCAGTTACTTCTTCAACATTGAAAAAAAACATCCAGCTAATTCTGTATCAGGAAATAGTTTCCACAAATGCCCTTTGAAGTAAAATTATAAAAAGATATTGGCAATCACAATAAACAGTAACATTTATTCAGGGCTGCTCATAGCACAGCACTTAAGGTGAAAGTGGCTTCTGCTACAGATTTTAAATTGAATATTGCTGTGTGCTGTAGCCTCCAATCTTGGAATAACACTTTAAAATATATTGTGTCCAGCCCACAGCAAGCCAACAATATAGACAGTGAAATTATATGTAGTAGAAAACTTTTTTTTTAAAATACAGTTATATATTATGCAAAAACCTTAATTATGAAAATTCAAGATTTAACAAGCCATTGGGTAAATTTGTAAGTAATCTTTAAAAATAAATTAAAATAGAGCCTGATATAATTTTTTTTCCATATTTTAAGATCAATTCCACAAATAATTATTCCCCAAACAGAAGATTTTTTTTTTTCATTTTGTGAAGAGCATATCTACTGTTCAGCTGAGCTTGCGTGTTCCGGAGCCATTGTGATAGGTCAGTGCAGGGCGTACTCACCACATCCCCCTGCCTTGTGTCCTTCCCCGAGGCGATAAGAAAGTAGTTCCACGCCAGCAGTAGAAGCAGACTCAGTGGAATCATATAGAGCTCAAAGTTCCACACGACCAGGAGGAAGAGCTGACAGACAGACGGACAGACAGATGGATAGAGGCACTGTCAGAACCTTCAAGACTCTCCACACTCTTGTCATGCAGCAGTAACCAAATGCTTTAGTGAAAAATACACTGTGTGTGTGTGTGTGTGTGTGTGTGTGTGTGTGTGTGTGTGTGTGTGTGTGTGTGTGTGTGTGTGTGTGTGTGTGTAAGGAATGTACTGTATTTTCTTCTAATCAAATTAAATGATGAAATAATACATGTTTTCACACATGTTAAATAATCATTAATAACAGCAATGGCACACACTGGAAGGTCAGAACACATGAAAGCAATATAAAGATAAAAAATACAACAAGGAAGAGACATCTCATGATGTCCGTTTCCACTGTGTTTAACGCGCTTCATTAAGAAATATTCATTGATTTGGTGGCAACACTTAGGGATGAATATTTTTACATTATCACTCATACTAATTTCTTTTTGCTCACTAGCAAGCAACATTGCTTGCTAGTGAGCAAAAATTGTAAAATTGTATTCATATTTATTTAATTGTAAAAAGTTACAATTAAATAAATATGATTATTTAATGATGATAATTAAAATAATATGAATTGAATATGAAATCATAACATATTTAACACAAACAAATTTGTAACATTATGTTCTCTGAAGCGACATCAATTATCACATGCCAACAGAACTCACAAACCTGTGTGTATATATAACCTTGGCTTGTTGTGCTAGATGTAAAATTGAAATAAACTTCATCTCCACTGATGCAGTGCTTTGCATGCTGCATGTTTGTATGTTGTCAAACGTGCTGTACGTACCATAGTATATTATAAAACCTGTAAAACATTTACTTTACAGGCATTTACAGGATGGTCTTACCCAGAGCAGCACATGGTATTTTTCAGACATAAACACCCATGTACACTGTATATGCGCTAAAACAGTTCAGGGCTAAAACCTTGCTTCAGGTACTATTACAGTATCACAGTGTGGAAAAGTACCTTCAGAATCGGAGGTCAAGTTCCTTTACCACTTCACTCCAAACTCAAATAGCTGGCCTATATATTCATTTATTAACAATGATTTCATTAATTTATTTTTCTTTTATTTCAACAGGGACAGATAGAAAAAACTGTTCTCATGCACTTTGCCTGGTAAGTCGCTCTGGATAAGAGCGTCTAACAAATGCCCATAATATAATGTTAAAAAAAAACCCCAATGTCACAGTGGACAAACAGATATCTGGTGCTGTTTGTCCCAACAGGGTGTCCGTAGTAGCTGTCCCTAAACAGGCCTAGGTCACCTAGCTGTGCTGCTCACTTCACTGTCTGACATAATGTACCTCCCGTATGGCCCACATTTCAACTGGTGTGACCCAGATCAGGTGCTGGCGGGGAGGGACAGGGCCCGGGTGTACCGGAGGGTCTCCCGTGCCTGGACAGGCCGGTCTGTTTGAGGCAGATATCGGCCGACGGCGCGGCCGTGGTGGTGGGGGCGGGGGGCTGGGGGATAATTGCACTTGCGCCGTTTGGCATGGGAGTGAGTGGTGTGAGAGTGAGATAACATTCCGTCGCTAACGTTATCCTCTGCTCCTCTGTGCTCTCAGGTGGGTGAACTTTCCGCTGAAACGCACAGAGAGGCCCTGTCCTCTCCCCATTGATGACCTCCCCCTTCTGCCTACTGCCATCCCAAAATACCCCCCCCTTACCGCTGGTACTTCACACTGTCATCACAGATCAGAACAGATGCTGTGGTCCCTCTTATTGTTAGATATGGCTTGCCGTTATATATGCTATCTGTGTGTGTGCACGTGTGTGTGTGTTTACCTAATAAAGAATCAAAAATATCACTTGACATAATAACCAGGCCTACAATTATTAAAAAAAGGCTGCACCAAAGATGTCTATATATTGACAGAAACACACACACACACACACACACACAACACACAAAACACACATACATTGTGGATAGGACAGGATCGTTTTAGGATCACTGTGCCTTCAGAATTTCATCTGTCTTATGTGTGGTGAATTTATGAGGGTGAAAAATAGGCAATTAATTTTTAATCCTCAAGCTTGTCATTATCTATAAAACTAACAAAATACACAAAAGAAAATGTCATAATAACATAATAACAGCTCATATAATTGAACATACATATTTTAAACTAAAAAGTAAAATTTTAAAAAAGAAAAGTAAAAAACTGAAAAAGACTATCCCCAAATTACAATGCTTCATGTTTTAAATATGCTCATGAATTTTTAAACATGTGTCAAGGTAGCCACTAATTAAGCCATTTAATTATAAGTGGAACTGGTATGTGGCCAAATTTTAAAGTGCACTAGCTTGTGCTCCTCATTATCTGTGTGAAACTGAGTAGAGGCGTCAGTATTAAAATGTAATATGTGCTAAACTCTCAAGAGCAGCCATTTCATGTTATATTTCCCTGGTGTTTAAAATAACCATGAAAGGAAGGCTTAATACGAACCACTTACAAAATGAAAACAAACAAAAGTGAGGAATAAACCGGGAAATTGACTGCTTCTTCTTAAGCACACTAATTACTCCGGAGTAGCCGTTGCCTTCTTCTTCAATGAAACAGTGTGCACTCGAAAATTCTATGGTTTTATTTTGCACTCAAAATTAAATTGCACTGGAATGTACAAGACACATAATTGACATATCTTTACTTAAAACATATATTAACTACATCTTAAGCATGTTAAAATGGTTTAGAATTAAAATTGTATAACTTTATGTGATAATGACTATTAATGGTTACAGCCAACACATAAAATAGTCATGGTGGCTTATTTTAATTTAAGATATTATTATTTTCCTGAATTTCAATTCAGTAAAAAACTCATTATACTATGTACTGAAATATATTACACTGAAATATATAGAAACTGAAATACACTTTGTCTTGTTTTGTCTTGCCTTGCCTTGTCCTAAATAAATAAATATTACAAATGGAAAAAATTAAGAAGTTCCATATAAAAAGTTAACAAGTGAACAAAGTTGATTTTACAAAATTTTGAGAACAAAAGTTTATTTTGGCCAACAAGTAATCATTTCATTCCAAATGTCCACACTGTCAACACACACATACAAACAAACCCACGCAAAATGCAAAACAATATATGTGTGTGTTTGGGTGTATATGCAAACAAACCACAGTCATAAATAAAACATAAAAAATGAATTAAGGGCGCATTTGCATAACGCTCCAAGGTAAAAAAAAAAAAAAAAAAAGAAAAAGAAAGAATCGTTCCACACACAGTGTCCAGTCACTGCCTCCTACATTACAGACTCCTCTGAAAGATTGTTATAAAGCTTCCATTCAGGGATATGGGGAATGATCTTCAATAATTCATCACTGTTTACAAGTAGAGGAATTAGCAGCCTAAAGCCTACCTGCCCCATTCAGCGGCTTTGAACCCCCCACTCCCCAATCTCCTCCAGACTCCTTTGGGTGGGCTCAGTGCTCAGTGCTTTCACTTATGCATTGTCTCGCTGCGTTTATCTGAGACAAAACCCAAGCGTAGCCACTCTCTCGCTCGTAGTGTTTCACCAAGAAAAAAAGGTACACACACATACACTCACGCGCACATTATACATTGTGTGTTTTGCCCTGACCATAAACTGTAACCTTTTTTGTCAATTAAAACAGCAGGAGAAAAAGGGCTCATCCAGAGGTTAAGGGAGAATGAGTTCAACTTTTTTTATTGATTTACCTCAAAACTACACCCAAAACGAAACATTCATATTTTCCATATGTTAAACACTAAATTACGCAGGCTCGCAATCCTTACAATACCATACTCATTTGTGAGCAATGCTTATAATTTCATCATTAAATTTGCGCACGCTAATTACAATTTCGTTTAATTGGTGATAATTCGATCTGTGCGTTCCAATTACAATTAACACAATTACAGAGCAGTGTTCATGGTCTATGACACAATAGCACATCTGCAGGGCTGTGTGCCTGGGCCAACAGACCTGCTATATTGGGGCGATTAGGACTGTGAATCTACTCCATTAGGGCTGTCATTCTCTGCATCTCTTTGTCTTTAACGGTTCCTTCTGCACCTTTTTTTTCTATTCTATTATACTTTGTTATAAGACTACTTTTAACCTGGAATAACTATCATCATCTTCCCCTTCAACATGAGGGGGACTTCATCGCGTTTTATATTAGGTTCCCCTTAGAGCCTTTACAGTCTTCATGGGGTCCTCCTGGTTAAGCTTCAAATCACATAATATACATCATAAACATAAAACCATAATAATAAAATTATCATATTCTTAAATATTCAAGAAAATTATTGTGGCTTGTTTGCATTCTGGGGATTTTTGTTATGGACCAGAGGTTCAATTTCATCTGAAGTAGGCACTTGGGAGCAAAGTTTATTTTAAACTAAAATAGATTCACAATTTTTTGTTGTTGTTGTTTTGCCCCTAAACGATTCGTCGGTCTCTTGATATCCTCCCTGCTGTAAGTAATGAGGGAGGGCCCCGGGCTGGGAGTGATTGACAGGTGGTCGAACCCAGGACCCCAGGCTGCCAGGTGTGACCCCATGGCCTTTTCAACAGCCCCCAGGGCAGGCCCCAAGACATGATGGAGGGAGAGAAAGAGGGGTGCGGCAGGGAAGAATAGCCCCGATCCAGATCAAGCACGGTATTCTAAAACAAGCGTTACACCTTGTCGCTGAGCAGTCAGGTACACATAACACTGATCACCAACATTCCAGTGTCTCCCAGTAACAATTCAACTCACACACCCACCTACGAGTGTACTTCCCTATGAGGGCCTGATCCTGTATAGTGCAATACTATAGCCACAATGATTTCCAGCATTTTTTCCAAGAATTAAGCTTGTCAAAATGGTTTGAATGCAGAAAGATTTCTGTTCACATCATTATACAAAATGTCATATAAGATAAAGAATAAAAAAATACTTGTTGAAACATGCATGTTGAAACATATTTAATGTACAAGAGTAGAGTTATTTAAATGGTAAATGTTAATCTTGAATAGAATTGAAGACTATTCAGAATAAAGTGTGTTATTTGTATGTAGTCAATGAATAGAGTTGCCATTTTATTCAGCTTAAAACTGTTGCTGCTTTATTCATCTGAAACTGACATAGAGAAAAATATTATTTGCGTATTATCAGTGGAAAAAAATGAATTGTATATATTTATTCATTAAAAACTGCCTGAGTCATTTTTATTTTATTTTTAATTTATTCAGTTATGTATTGTCTGATTGTTGTATTTTTTTCTATTCCAGTGCTGACAGGTTTGACAGGAATGTCTGGATGAAGCTAACTGTACACAGTAAAAGCAGCGTATACTATGCGATATTTGGCAGGGAGTGTTCATGGACAGACAGTGCCAGGGACATGCAAGAACAGCCCGTCAGATTTAAATAGGTGAACCTGAGCCCGTCTCCGTATCCACGCGGCTGAATCCCGCAGTCAGTGGACTAACACACAGCGTTCCAGCGTTAATATCAAGAGCAGGAATTACCGCAGGACAAGCCGAAGATCAGGCACAGAGTCCATTAATATCCGAGAAACAGGTCAGACTCCTGACGCAAACCTCCACAAAAATGCGGAAATCTGTTCATGTAACAGCTTTAACGACGAACATCAAAATCCCCCATCCTATGTCAGAAACCAGCGTCATTCTTTTCAAAATATTAAAGATGGATTATGTTATACATAAATATGAGTAGCTTACACATCATAAATATTACAGACACCCAGGCAGACAGACATTTAGATAGATGTGAAATAAATAAATTAATTAATTAACATAATGGATTAATCGTTTTAGGCACACAGACAACTAAAAAAATTGCAACATGTTTTGTTTTATTTCCATTGATTTACAAAAACCTTCAGATGATCCATATTAACGGTGGTTATTAAAATACCACTCGCTTTCTCAAAGACACTTACAGCAACCAAGAATGGTCCCACATATTTAAGCATCTAAATTGATTAACTGAATGTCAGATAAACAGGAAAAAACAGCACTTATGCTTTAAACTATATTTAAATTGCACTGTTAATTGTTTTGTCTGGCCTTAAAAAATGTAGACAAGGCATGAACCCAATTAAAAAGACGTCATTTCAGCAGTGAAACGAAGTGGCACAGAACAAAATAAATATTGATTGAAATGAGAAACAAATTCAATTTAATTTTAAAAATTATACAGTGCCCCTCTGTTGTAACCGAACTTGTAGTTGACTCTCTCATGCTTGCTGGCTGGGCGGGCCAAGGTACACTTAGCCATAGACCCATCACAGAACTTGATTGGTGCAACAGGGACCCCTACTGCTACCTCAGAGAATTGCAGCCAGCATTCAACAAAACACTTTACAACCCATATCCTGCTGGATCTATTCCTCTCCTTTCACATTAAACTTAAAAAATAAATATCACCCATCTACATGAATAAAACATTAAATAATGCATTTCATATCACCACAATCATTAAAAAAGGCAAAACCACAGCGTACCTTGCAGTCTGTTTTTAATTTCAGCCTGTCTTGTGCCCGTGACCTTGTTCGGCATTCAAAAAAAAAAAAGTTCACGCTATGCCCCCGATGCAGGTCTCCGCCCCCCTCTCAAGGTCAGACCAAGCACCTGGGTTCAGACAGGAGTCCTCTCTTTATGCGGGAGCCAATCAGCATCGAGGCCGTCTGGGTCGGGATATTGGGGAGGGGGTTGGGGGTAGCTGGTGGGGTCACAGTTTGAATGATGCATGTATAAACCTGGGGTTGTTTCTGTGCTGAAACTGAACCGAACGCAGAGGGTCTGTTGGGTGCTCCAGTTTCCAGGGAGCAGAAGAGGGGGAGCGCTCCTTGTCTCTGCACTCCCACTGATAAGAGCCCTACTTTGCTAGTTACACATGAAAGCCTTGGTATCGTTACCCCCCGACGCCCCCCTCCTACCCCCCACCCCGCCGCCGAACAAAACACCCTCTTCTCCCCTCTCCCTTTCCCCCCGCCACCAAACAATGCGCCGTCTATTTGCGCCCGATTCAGATAAAGTTACTGGAAATTTGTTTGGACGAAACAAGCGCCCGGGGCCCACGGCCCCAGAGGCCACGACAACCTTTCTGTGGGGTCGGTTTTCGGAGATGTGGGGAAACTTGGCACCTGCCTGACTCAGAGCCACAGAGCAGCCCCCACATCACCCCACCCCCGCTGTCCCAGGTAACAGAGGAGAAGAACCAAGGCCTACAATCACACACACACACACACACACACACACACACACACACACAGAACATTCTTTTTTTTTGTGACAGGCAAACATGCCGTTTGGAATTTGCTCTTTTCATTTTAAAACAGAAACGCATACTCCCTGACTCCACCGATTCCACTGCAACTTTTCAACCATTTTACCTGAAAGAAGCCTTTTAAAACCCCCCATCTACCATTGAATACAGCAGGCTGTAGTACATATTTGTGCTAAACTTTACCAAGGGTTGTTTTTTTTAAAAGGTGTGTGTTAAAATGTTTCAATTTGATGTTTTAGCCCGGATACCATCAGAGAAAAGAAAATCTGTTATATATTTACAGGGGTTCTGGAGTAACACTGCTCAAACACATGCCTTTAAATAACGGAGGATGGGAGAAATTAAAGAGAAAGGTGTAACTTCAATTTACTCCAACACAAATGCTGCAAATGTTATATACATTTATATTAAATACCTGTCTATGGAGCTACTGTGACCGATTTTTTATCACTATAATAATATCACTATAATAGTCTCTATGATGTCTTATAAAATCTCAAAAACGTCATCGGGTACAGTCGGCGTACAGCTGACCAGAATTACAAAATAAAGCTTGCTCATCAATAGGCTGTCCCTATTCCTATCAATGAGTTATTCAACGCCGTTTAGCATGTAGTTAAGACTTCATCGACGTGCGCCGTTCATAGTAAACTGGCTTACTCGTATCAGTAACACAACCGCTCCTGAAAACACACTGAGCGCAGTGACAGCAAGCTGTGTGTCTTACTTTCCAGTGTCACAATGATCACTCTGTTTTCATGATGTCACGACATACAGCTATAAAATCCACAGAACTAATACGCATTAGCGTCCAATCAGATCTGCTCCAGGCGTTTCTTCAACCAAGTTTTGAGGGCCATCTTCCCGCACGGAAAACTTTATTCATAAATCAGTTCTTTTCCTGTAACTTAAACACGCAAATCTGATTAATATCTGATTAATTTATAAATTGCCTCAGGCATAGTTTTGGAGGCCAGATATTTTTAAGTTAAATAATTAGATTTTTTTTTTCTACTTTAGAAAGTAAAAATATATGAGTGCGGAAAGACTCTACCAACAGGCCTAGTTTATGTGTACGTGGGGGAAGGAGGGGGGTGGGGGTTTGTCTCTCTCGCTTTTTGATGGGAACGTCATTCAATGCCTGTACTAACTGGGTGACCTTTTGAGTGACAGACCCATTGAACACGAGCTCCTCCCCAACCATCAAGCAATAAAGGCCCCAAGACATTTTTAAATGAGATCTCTATGTTTGTATGAATAGTGCTCAATGCGTGTAGGACAGAATACCATCCAACACTAGTTTTGTATTTTGTATTTCTATTTTCAAAGGCAAACTGAGTCCTTTTGAAAATGGTTACGTTTTATTATTATTTCATTATTTTACTATTATTTATTGTTTATCTCTAGACTAACAGGTAAATTACTGGAGTCATAATTGGGCACCGGTGTGGTCACTTGCTCACTGAAACTAAATCAATTCTTGGTAATTGACAATTAAAAAAATAATAAATAAAAAAATAAAAGTACTTTGAAAAGTTTTCAGGGAATATCAATTCATCAGGATATGTAAGTAAGGCTTCAAAAACTCCAGCGTTCTGAAAGTCAGGAGAGGCGGCCGCATTCATCTCTCCATCAATATCCCATCCTCAGGACGCCATAACTCACAGCGGCAGAGACTGTGAACGCGGAAACTCTCTCCCCTCAGCTGATTTATGTGTTCTGCTAAAGAGCGAAAAGGGGAGAGAAAAACACTTTGATGCAAATGAAACAGATCGCTCCTCTTCATTTCCTGCTTTAAGAGACGGGGGGTCACTAAAAGTCCAGACAGCTCCAAGGCACTTCTTTTTTTTTTTTTTTTTTCCTTTTTTTCTCCGAAAATGAAGCTTGAAATTAACTTGTGAAAAAGAAAACAGTGCATGTCCAGACTGTGTGTGGCGAGATAGGACGATCTTTTGGCTCAGCGAGCCTTTATCAATTACTCATAAGAAGGTCGTCGACTCCTCAAGTTCCTTCCACTGACCGTCCGACCAAGTACATTCTCTGGGTTTCCTTACAGAAATACGGCTTTCTGCAACGTTATGATGAGTAAATTTATTGCATCATCTAACCAAATACAATCTTTTTCAAGAGTCATTTTATCACGGTTTCGTGAATCTATTTTTCATTCCTGAGAACCAAACTTAAATCACTCACATTTTGCAGTGTATTCTGTTTATGGTACATGCACTGGTGATTTTCTCCACCAATAGTTAACTTGGTGGATGGGATATAATAAACACATACAATTTTACTGATAAAGATATGTAACTCCTTCCAATATACTGCAATATCTAAAAATGAAGTTACTTCCCTATATATTAGTGTTCCCTATATACCCCTATATTATATTTACATTGTATATAGTTTGTGTATGTAATTTTTCACCCATTCCATTTCATATATTGTTTATGTATTGAATTTACGTACAGATTTCTCAGGGCTAAAACAGTCTTTATAGGAGCAGGAACTGAAACCTGCTGATCAGTTAAACGTCTCTCCCAACCAGAGAGCAGCTCACGATAGACACCCTTATATATTACTGCTGTGGCCCCCTTAGCTCAAAGTCAACCAACAAACTGTCCTGATCTATGAGTCAAACAGGTGTAAGCGATAACCTTTTCCCTCACAAACGCTGTCTGGTGGGTCCGTTTTGAAAAACGCCGCTCGGTAAGGGCTGCTCAGTCTTGAGTCAAGAGCTTTCCCCGGGTTTCAGTGTGTGAGTATACAGACTCAGATGGGTGCCCTTGAGAATCACTGCTGCAGTCCCACAGCCCTGTGACAGCTTAAGTCAAGAACATGAAATTACAGCGAACTCTACATTCTGTGGCAAGACAGCTCTTCCCCCGTCACTGCCGGTCTCCCTAAATACACACATAACCGCACTGGGAGGGGAAACAACCTCAACTCAATGTGGCTGTTTTCAAATGGGGTCACTTTCCTGGTCATGTCACCAAGAATATGTTCCTTTTTGAGAACAAACAAAAAAAATAAGAGGGAATAATTAAGATTTTTAGACAGAGAACATACTCACGGAATTATGCTATCTGTAGTTTAAAAAAATAAATAAATAAATGAAGCAGAGCGATAACAGATTCTGAGATCTCTGCGCAACCCCCCCCCACCACCTCCCCGAACGTTGAGCATACGCGGTGACCCGCGCTGGTTCCGACACCGCGCAGACATGGTGGTGTGTACTATATCAAATGTTAATGCTAAATGCTGAGCGCCCGGGGAAGCCGAGGCCACACTAACAGACAGCTCCAACAGCAATTTATGCAGAATCACACCAAAGATTTTTAACTTTGTCTTGTAGTACAACGCGCTGAGAAAGGGCGTCCTTTCTGTGACAGCTCGGTTGTCCAATTATACAATTTTTTTTTTCTCTCTTTCTTTTTTTTTTGCACATAAAACAGACCAGCAAAATAGAAGCTTTTCAAATGTCAGCGGGCAAGGGGAGAGAAGAAGAAGAAGAGGAGCCAAACGAGTGTGAGAGAGAGAGACAGACCAGAGCGCGATCATTAACTGAAGATGTCCAGGAATTTACTCCAGAATCAGAGTGGCAGTGTCTGCTCCATTTCAAATCACATCTTCACAACAGCAACTCTGACAGTTTAACCCTAGACAAGAGCGCTGTAAAAGCGGCTTTTCTGGTAGGAGTCATGCTTATCCTATGTGATTCACTTCCAGAATGTGACCCCATGACACACTTACCTCTACGCCACATTGCCTTCAATCACATCCTATCAATCATGAGTCTCCGGCGCTGCCATCTTTCAGCCCGGAAACTGAAAGTTTCTTCAACAATAAACTAAGCGCCATCGATCAGCCTACTACAGCCTGCGGATACGTTCAGCACCTGTCAGTCACTGAGGCGTGGAAAGGGCTCTGTGTCAGTGCGTCGCACGCTCACCCCAACCCTAAGTGTGACCTCTGACCCCTCGCTCACCCCCACATCCACCCTATCCCAAACCTTGACCCTAACCCTAACCCTAACCCTCATCTCTCCAAAGGGCTTCTACACAAGGAACTGCCAATCACAACAGTAACACTCTAACACAACTGATTTCTTGGATCTACAGCCACTTACTTTCCTTTCTCGGGGGCTCAAAAATACTAGGGGGCCACTTTTCCATAACCCACCCTTCCATTCAACCACTCATTAAGACTGAGAAAAAATGCAAAATGGATGAGCTCCACGTACCATGCAGAGCTGCTAGATTTGCCTTTGCCACCAATAAAGTTTTCTCAGGAAGTGACGTCATAAAAACTCAGGAAGTGACATCATAAGTGATATCTGTTTCCACTCAGTAGTATAGCAAGCATTTTCATTTTATATGAACAAATTCATATAAAAAAAACGGACAAAGCATTTGTGAGTTGGGCAACCCCATTGGCTGATGAGACAGACGTTTGGAGAGAGGACAGAAGTGAGACTCCATTGGCTGACGGGATGGAATTTGGGGGAGAAAGATTTCCCATTGGCTGAGCTCTTACCAGGAAGGCACAGATGCTCCGCTGAGGCGACTCCCACTCGAAGCAGCTGTTGATGTAGCAACCAGTGTTGATGAGGAAGAGGATGCAGCGTTTCACCCGGTTGAAGTTCTGCTGCAGCAACTGCAGAGGTACAGCACAGACAGACAGACAGACAGACAAACCGACAGGGCAGTGAGATGGAGCAGCCAATGGCAAAAGGTTATAGGAAGTGGACAGAAAGGAGGACGGAGAAGGAGAGAGAGACACCGCCTCACGATCAAGAGGTCGCAAGGACCAGACAAGAGAACAGACAAGACACGCAAACCGACAGACACGCTAATACACAGCGTCTAAAGAGGGAACAGACACCAGCCAAGAGACTCACAAACCGACACAGAGCAGATGAACAGAATTAACTTTAGAGGGAAGATACAGACAGACAGGCAGACAGACAGACAGGAACGTAAAGTGGAATAGACACCCTGACACAGAGGAAGGATGAGAGGGAGAAAATAGACAGACACGCAAATATATGCAGTCTAAAAATGGAGGAGACAGACAAGAGTCCAGCAAACAGGTTTCAAAGAGCAGACAAACTAAATTAATTTTAGAGGGAAAATAGAGACAGGCAGACAGAGAAGTGTATCAAAATCTCAGTGCACCCTCATCCTGAGTTTTGATAAAGTTTGATATAGTACATAAAAATCATCTTCCTACTGACCTGACATCAAAACTCCTACATTTCAATGTCAGTGAATATGTCTGAGTTTCAAAAGAGCCAATGCCAATCACAAAATACTCAGAACTTCAGCCCTACTTACTATTTATTACTGTCTTTTTCAGAAACGTGGATAAGAGGAGTCGTGACTGTGAGGGGCCGGGTGTGGAGAGGGGGTCCAGGCTGTCAGGACAGAGAGCCCGGTCAGTATGTCTGTTTTAGCCGCAAGGCACTCCGCGGCGGGTCTGGCATGGCCTCCCCCCGGGCCCTGAGTGATTCGGCCCTTTGTCACAGAGGCGGCGACACAATGCAGTGAGCGGCAGCGGCTTAGCGGAGCACTGGCAGCTTGACGTGTCTATTCAGCGCGTGGCAGACAGGCTCAAACGGGCCTCTTTCACAGCCCGGGCTGTCACCACCCCCGCCCACCCCACCAAACCAACCCCCCCACCCCACCCCTTCCAAAAACACCCAGGGTGGTATTTAGGCCTAGGGCTATGGTCTACAGGGCGGGTTAGCGCAAGCGGTGGTCGTACCAACTTTCTCGAAATACCCGCGCTGGGCTGGACAGTTCATCTACACAGTTCAGTTCAACTATGTTTTTGAGTCATTTACATAAAAAAATCTGATTTTATTTTGAAAGAACTGGTGCACTATCAATTTGAAGACATTTACAGATTTGTGCGGTGTCTGTGTCAGGAAAAAGCTCAATTCATAGCTGTTTGGAAAGTGACCGTTGCATCCATGCGACTGTCATATTCCACTTGTATAAATAATTACTTTAGGTTCGAACTTCAGGACTTACTCATGAAATATTCCATGAGTATCAAAAAATATTTACAGCACCTCAGGGGTTACTGAAACACACTAAATAACGCTTATTTACATGTTTAGAGACTTTGGGCTCCTCTTCAATGTACTTCTGTTCTATTGGTACAAGGGTTCGGAGTCCAGCCTTCACCTGTGGAAAAAGACAAAACAGTTTGGGTTCCACATACACAAATAACTACATGCACATAAACACACATACATACATACACACCCACAGGGTCTATTGTAAAGCATGTTTGTGATAAATGTTTGTGATATTTATCGATATACAAACGATATACAAATACGTTTCAATTTATTGGATTCATCACATGGAATCTACACAGCTCTGGTAAATAACACACACGATGTCAGCTCATGGGGTTCGGTATATGTGTGAGAGGGGCGCAGAGCATGGCAGAACCTTAACTGGAATCAGACTCCATGCAGAGCAGAGGACTTACAACATTAAAGATCACGTCCGTCTCCAGGAAGATGACCCCCTTGGTCGGCCCTGTCAGCTCCTTGTTCTTCAAAGCGTAGGCTTTCCGTTCGCCATTTTGGATCTGCGGGGAAGATGACATGACAGCCGCCCGTCTCCGAAAGCCCTGCTGAATACGCTCCCTCTCTGACCTTTGACCCCACGTTCCCCCCACACCCGCTGCATGATTTGACAGGAGGCCCGAGACTTCAGCGGCAACTCTGACAAGTACCTGCTTATTACCAACTGTCAGCGAGACGCGGTCGAGCTCCGGGGATTTCCGCTTTATTTTCATTTTCCATTCCCTGTCTCTCTATCTCTGTCTTTCTCACAACTAACTATCTCTCCCTCTGTCTCTCTCTTAAATTATACAGTTTCAAAGTGTATAATGTTATAACATGAAATCGTATGAAAATATATGATGATGACAACAATGATGATGAGAAAGCAAAAGACATATTTTGCTCTCGCCCTTCATTTCTTTCTCTCTTTCTTTCCTCTTATCAAAACTTTTACATTAAAACTTGTTTTTTCTTTTTTTTAATGAGGCAAGAAAAACACAAAGAAGGCAGACTATGGTGGAAGCACAAGGTACAAACTTACTTTTAATAAGGGGACGGCCACTTTGCCCAGGAAGTCTGCGCTCCTGTCTCTGTCCTCATCGTAAACTGTGACCTCCAGCACCGCGTGGATGTCTTTCACGTTGCTGCTCAAAGGAAGAGTTACAGGCAGAGAAAGGGGTTAGTCCCGACTAAAAATAAACATCTCCGGGATCTTTGAAGTGATGACTACATTAATACATTAAACTTTGTGTGTGACCAGTTTTTTTATGTAAAAAAAAAAACAGGGCCATTAATTCACTTTTTTAATGATATCTTTGAAAACCAGCTGCCTGGGGAGCTCCGCTAGAGGAATTGAGGTTATTCTTAAAGACGAGCTCGGGCGAAGAAACGAGCTGCTACAGCCTCACCGCTTTCGCTTATTCTCAGAGAAACTTCCAGTCATGCACCTGGCTCATCAGGAAAGACCCATACAGACAGAAGGACGCTGGGTGTCAGTTTTAATACATGTATATTTTAGCCTCTGTTTTCCCAAACCAAATCATTAAGCAAAAGCAGAGTTGTGCTTAACATTAAATGTAATGGGATAGAATAATGGTTTGCCTGTGCACGCATACAATTTTAATATTTTTTCAACTTTTATTTCTGTATGATAAATCACTGTTTTGCAATAAAGAAATACTGAGAAATCTGTAGGTATGCAACAAAGAAAGTGGTTGGGCTTGTGTGTGTGTGTGTGTGTGTGTGTTCATGCAGGTGTGTTGAGGTTCTGGTACACAGTGTGTGTGTGTGTGTGTGTGTGTGTGTGTGTGTGTGTGTGTGTGTGTGTGAAGTGTCTGTGGAGTGTGTGTGTGTGTGTGTGTGTGTGTGTGTGTGTGTGTGTGTGTGTGTGTGTGTGTGTGTGTGTGTGTGTGTGTGAAGTGTCTGTGGAGTGTGTGTTTGCACGTGTGTGTGTGTGTGTGTGCATAGATGCTCACTCACAATGTGAAGACCTTGTTCCACTCTGGGTTGAGGTTCTTGTACACAGTGTGGGTCTGCAGGCGGTCATTACTCAGCTCCACCACACAGAAGGGGTCACTCTTTCCTATGGGAGGAGCAAACGGCACGGGGAGAGGGAGAGTTTGCGTTACAACATCATTTTCTTTCAGTATTCTATATTTTATTAAAGAAAACAAAACATGTCCTTTGGAATGTGTGTTTTTTCATTCTACAAAAGAATAGCATATGCCCTTAAAGAAACTTCATTTAAGTATGTCCCGGTCTCAGTCATTTTAATAAAGGGACCCAAATTACAGTTTGATTTTAGACCACTTGTGCAAACAGCATAACATATTGATATTGATTTCTGTAATTTTCCTAAAATGTTACAGCCAAAGAGGGTTATTTCATTGGCAGACAATATAAATGTCACTGCAATCAATTGAAAGCCACTGCTGTCTACACTTAATGTCCAGCCCTGACAAATATTGATTTGGTGGCACACAAGAGAATAATGTAGATATTACAATTCCACCCTGCAAAAAGTGCATTTATATTATACATTCAGTGAAAGCATACATTACAATGCAACCATGAATGAAAAGATTAAATTAGCTTTTCCAAAAAAAAAAAACATGTTTATTTGAGAAATCGTGTTGCACATTATTGTGAATGGAGACAAAACACGTTTATAGTATTATATGATTAAAGTTATTTTATTTTCTATTTTATATATCCTTTATTTAACCAGGTTAGGTCTAATGAGAATTCCGTTCTTTTTTTCAGTAATTACCTGGGGATTCAATGTGGGAAGGGATTATTTCTGCAGCATAGCAGTGATAACGTGGCCACATGTAGATTTTTTATGATAATTTGGCCAGGATGTGTATAGGATCGTAAATAGGATAGTAATATTCACAAATAAGTCCAAAACAGTACAAAAACACAGTGGCGCCATTCCAAACAGATGACTTAATTAACTGTGTGGAGGTGAAGAGAGAGAGACAGAGGAAGAGAAAGAGAGGGAGAGAGGGAGAGCTATGAGGAAAGAGAGAGCTCTTGTGTGTTTGAATCTGAGAATGTGAGGTCTTTATTAAAAAGTGTGGTACAGTCAGAGAGTAACCTCTGTCCCTGACACCTCTCCCACCGTCCAATCAGAGCGCGGCGTGCTCTAAAGGGCTTTGTCTCCGTGTCATCGCTCGGGGCGACGGTGACGGCGAGGGCGAGGGCGACGGAGGAGTGTGAAATCAGAGACCGCGGTGCCGGTCGTTCCCTTGGGAACGACAAACCGCATACAGGGTCAAAGCCACGGGGTGAGTCATCTGAGATGGCTCCATTTTGGAGGGGGGGGGGGGGGGTGTGACCGGACCTGCTGTGCTGGACACCTCTTAATTCGCCTGAGAGGACAAACCCAACGCACCATCCCAATCGCCCAACCTTTTGTTCATGGTGGAAATTCTCCCGTCTGATTCTCAAACTGACACCCTTTTGTTCTGGAATATCTCACCTGGTCTGTACATCATTATTATCTATAGTGTCTATTTACTTTTATTTTTCATTTAACCTTCATTATGCTAGGTTTGTCCTACTGAGATCCAAGTCTCTGTGCCCTTCCCCATCCCAGCCTTAATTTCCTCACCTCTCAACATGATGGCATTCATTTGGAAAATGCAAATTTACAGTATTTGCATTGTGTATGGAGATTTTCCTGTACATGCAGATGAATCCACACACACAGGTCACATAACTTAGGCTATCAGGGCCTGTTTTCATAAACATTCTGTCCAGGATCAGTTTGGCCCACTGACTCATAATTTATAAGTTCTCATTGCTGTACCCTGTAAGTAAAAAGCAACACATTTTGTTCTCCAAAGAGCACATTTTTTGTAGCCCTTTTTTTTTGCAGTTTACGAGGTAAAACAGTGGCGCAGTGCTTTTGGACTGCATGTCATTTTACCTGTAACATCAGCTGCCATGAGACCTTCGGCCCCGATGACCTTCACCTGGACCATCCCAACGTCCTTCAGGTTGTGAAAGGACCGTAGGAGGCTCTGTGTATGACAGACAGACAGAGAGAGAGAGATTAAAATGCCTTTATTGTAATTCATTTCTGATACTTATTGTCTGCCGATAAGAAAACCATCATATAATATCATTTAATAGAGATGTTTCAAGTGAGTGACAAAGCTGTGGCCAGCCAGGACTGGAGATGTCCTTGTATAAAAACCCTGTGTGGACTTGATATCCAGCTCGAGCAGTGGTTTACTTTAACTTATCAAGACAAAGAACCCAGAAAAAAAAAGAAAAAATACAACAAAGTCGACAATGATCTAGAAGTAAAATCACTGTCTCAATAATAATGTTTTGTTTTTATGTGTTGAAGTCCGACTTTTTAAAAGTTAAATTCCAACTAGCTACAGGTTACAGGAGTCATTTATTGCATCTCTTTATTAGTTGCATTTCCTGTAAGTCTCTGCTTCTATAAACTTAAGCTAAACACTTCAGTGGCAATTGAACAAAAGACGTGAATTGACTGAGGAGCGATGGCGAACAGCATGTGAGATGCCATCACAGCCTGCCACGGACCCCTGGCTTCCTGCTGCATGCCTGGACACAATCCCTGAGTCGCATCGGAAAAGGACCCGGTGAGTGAACATGCGCTCTCGGACCTTCCTTCCCCAGCAGAAATGCCTAAAGGTGCAGAGGATTTCAGAGCGGGCGGGATCAGGCGTATTTTTAGACGGCTCAGGGTACGGATCGGAGGCCGCATTTACATATCACTTAATGGATCGAGCCTGAGACGGTGCAGAGCAGAGAGGCTCATGGGAAATGGCTCTTTGTGACCGATGTGCCAGAAAGAGAAGCCCTGCTGTGGCTTCAGCTTCAGAAGAAATATTCACATGTGAGTAACTTAACACAAAAATGCATGCACATGCAAATACAAACACACACACACACACACACAAAGCTGATACATGTACTCGAGGCTGATAAATTTCAGGATCTACATGGGGTTTCTGTCGCCTGTCTTATTTACCAGATTCAGTAGTCAACCTACTAAGAAGGTTTCATCTTGATTGAGTTATTTAAAACACACATAGACACAGGCACACCCATACCTGATCTCACACACACACACACACACACACACACTCATTCACGTGCACAGCCGTGAATTTGTTTACGCACATATCCACATGAATACACATGTACACACACATACACACGCTCACGCACACACAAACAAATACATACAAAAGTTCCATGTCAGTTTTTCAGCGGCAGTACTCAGGGCCACATGTTCACATGTCTTACATCCCCTGTGAACAGGAAGCAGAGATCTTCGCCCGTGTTCCTTTAAGGCGCTGGAAACACACTTCCATCAATTTACTTTCCTCCCCGCTCTCCCACTCCCACATACCCAGAGGAGTGATTATAATTTGAATTTTTTTTTTTCCCCGAGTCGGAGTCGGGGCCGTAGACTTAATTCATTTAAAACTCCTGTAAGATCCTGGTACCGGCGATATTATTGTCAGGTACCCGCGGAGGCACAGGGCGGAGACAGAGGCGGGTGGGGGAATGAAATCACAGGAGTTGAATAGGTGATCTCTCAGTAGATAGAGCGGCTCGTTATTTATGGTTATTGGGGCCCTGGCACTGAAAATGGGGCTGGTTACTGGAGGCAGAGCTGGGGGCGGGGCGGGGGGGGGGTGGGGGAAGGGGCGGATGGAGGAGGGGGTGGATCAGATATGCGAAGCTAGCGCTGCAAACCTCTCCATAGACGAGCGAGACGGACTGAAAAGCCCCGGAGATGAGACCTCTTTATGTCTTTAATGAAAGCCTGAGGAGTGCGTTGCCAAAGCGCGCCCCCCCCCCCCATCGGGCCGCCCTGCCTGTCAGGGGGGAGAGGCGGGCGCTGCAGTCGGGCTTCGATTTTGGCGGGGGGGGGTGGGGGTGGGGGTTTGGGAGAGCCTGTGAGGACTGACAGCCTGTCACCGTGACGTCTCACTTCGCCTGCCGTAACCGGGGAGAGATGAATGCCACGGCGACGAGCGCGTGGCATTGGCTGTCACCTCGGCGCGGCTCACCTTTTCTCTATGCTCCGGGTAACATTTCCAGCCCCGCCGTTGCCGACGACGATACCGACTTCCTGCCGGACAATCAGGAAGATGCTGTTAACGCTGGTGACAGATGTGTCATTAATAAAAGCGGAATGCTAACAGCTTCCCCTTCCTGACACCTCTCCTCACCCCCCTCTCTCCCTCTCTCTCTGTCTGTCTATTCTCTTTTTTTTTTGGGACAGACTCTGAACAGAGAGGCCAGACCCCTTCCTCTGATTCGGCCCAAAACCCCCCAGTCCCATTAGCCTTCCTTCCTCCTCTGGTTCAACGGTTACATCATTCTATCGTTTTTTTTTTTCTTCAATATTTAGTTTTTCATTCCCACAATGCACCACCAGCACTGAGCAAATGGGGTCATCTTATTATTGCTTCTTGGACTCGCTTTCTGACTGACAGAAGGGTTGCCAGAATTGGGGAATTTTACCCCCAAAGGGGGGATACTTGAAAAACCCCATGCTAGAAGCATGATTTTAAAAGTAGGTCTGGGGTAGAAGTCTTGCAATGACAGTTACTTAAAAGAGATGGTGAATAATGAGAAGCATCCGATAAAATTACCAGACAAAGCAGAGAACCCAATCGATCAGAAAACATGGGTGTCATGTGCGTATGCGGTTTTATTTGCAAGTGTCTGGCTGTGATCATGTGTGGTTGTTTACATGTGTGTGTGTATGTTTGTGTGTGTGCGTGTGTGTCTGCGCCCATGTGCGCACGAGCATATGGGTGTGTTTGTGTGTGTATGTGTGTGTGCGTGCGTGCGTGCATACGTGTGTGTGTGTCAGATGCACATATATGTGCGTATGAGTGCATGTCTGCAGGTATGTGTGTTTGTCCATGAGCATGTGTGTGCGTGTGTGTGTGTGCAGGTATGGGTGTTTGTGTGAGTGTGTGATTGGGTTTGAGTGTGCGTTTGTGTGTATGCTCATGCACACACTCAGTCCCACCATCCTCTGCAGCAGGCTGATCTCATACAGATAGAGAATATGTGGGAAGCTGCTGCGCGAAGCCAGGCGGCTCCTGGCTAATCTGCTTGAGGAGCATTTGCTTAGCGTTAGCGCCGAGCCAGCCACTTCATTTCTCTATCAGCTACTCTCTGCCTGCTAAGGTGTGTCCTCATTAAACCCGCTCACTGAAAGGATGTGGGCCGGGGGAAGACGAACAAGCAGATACTAATAATAGTGGAAAATTAATGTGCCCCCCACCCTACCCCACTCTCAACCTCAACTCCACCAAAACCAGTCAGATGGTTTGGCCTCGAGACTGAATGGCGAATGCGAGGGGGCGGGGGATTGGGTTTGCTGAGAATGGGGGTGCTGCTGAAGTGGGGGAGCGGATTGTGTCTATCCTCTACAGCCGGGGAAATGGCCCGGAGTCGTGTGGAGAAATAGGTTTTTTTTTTCATTACCCAGAAGCCCTTACTCCTTCTGTGTGTGTGAGTGGGTGCGAGCGCGGGCGGGAGGGCTAAGGGGGATGGGGGGTTGTGCACACGGTCCCTGTCCCAGACCGAGAGCTCCCCGCTCCGAGAGTTTGGTGGCACTGCAGTCGGGAGACAGCCTCTGTTTCATCCTGGCCAATCAGAAGCCTACTCTGATATGTAGGTCAGACGTCCGATATTCGGCCTTCAGAGTATAACACACTGTGACTGAACAAATACGCTTCCCAGCATGACTTAAAAGACTCAATCGACATGCTTAAACTTGCATTACGGACACATACCACACACCAACAAATGCACACACAAACACAAACTCGCACACACAAACACAAACTAGCACACACATACACACACACACACACACTTAAACATGGGAACATTCTATTCTAAGGCTAAAAATCTGACAACAAAATCTGAGACCAATGCTGCACTAACACAAAACCGCATAAGATGTGAAAATGACTGCATTGTTAATTGCGAGATGCACCTTCACAAGTCCTTCCGCCGGTTTTTCACTTTAAAAATCCTCAGAGATCAGTGAGAGAGAGACAGTATGAGGCGGTGGACATGAAGCATTGAATCCTGGGGGTCCTTTGTTTCAGTGGGCACCTTCCAGCACCAGCACTGTCATTATCCGCCAGAATACGCTGACAATAGCCTCACAGTGCGGGTCTTGCTGTGTCTGATAGCTCCTGGAGCCAGGGAGAGAGGGGTTAAAGCGGGGACAAAGACAGGGGCAGCGGGCATTGTGCTGGGAGTATGGTCTAAGGGGCAGAGAGGGGCACGGGGGGCGAGGCTTGGTGACACTGCCAGCCTAAAGGAGCAGGCATTCAGCGCCCGGCGCCACTCAAAACACACTGTCAGAACCCCCATTTTCCCTCTCTTTCTCTCATCTCCTCCCCTTCTTTTATCTCTCCTCATCCTCTCTTCTCCTCCCCTCCTCCCTTCTTTCCTCTTTCCGACCCTGATTCAGAGGTTTAGCTTTTCCCTCCACTGGGGTGCAGCCCAGCCCGGCTGGCACAGGAAAATGCAGCGAAAAGCTGAATTTGTTTTTTAAAACAATGGATTAAACGTTATCGAGGTTCTGCTTCGCCCCTTGGCCTCCCCAGCCATTCAGCTAGTCTTTAGCATGCAATGTCCAAGAGCCACCACTAGTGGGCAGCTTTACTGTCATAATATTATTGCATTGAATCATTTATCTGAGACATACAAAAGTGCATACAAAAATGTTTGTGCAAAGACCAGACCCAGTGTCCAAACAGAGAGCAGCAGTCATTTCACATACATCACAGCATTTGAAGCTATCTCAGGGTTCAATCTGTGAGTCCCAGCTGCAGTATCTGATATGAATATTTGATTCCAATACAAGGATAGGACTTCATCCTGACCAACAACAGCACCTAAATTTATCACTTTGATAAATTTTATTTCATTCACACAAGCACCTGGTTCTTGGGAGAGGGTCACACATGTGCCTTACAGAAAAAATGCAGGTTTCTTTTCCCCCAAAAACAGTTTTTGTGAACAGTGTCTGACAGCTTTGTGATTTTCTTTTTTTTTTTAGATAAATGATAGGAGCTGGAACAGGTGAGCTTCACATTTTGTACGCTCTTTATCTCCATAAAGCTCGCTAAATTTGCCAACCATGATAACAAACTTCTGCCAGACCAATTTGTTCAACAGAGACTCCGAAAATAGTCTCGACTGTGAATATGTGGACTGCTAAAGTTGATTGGCATTATAATTAAAATGAAAAAATGCATATTTTTTTATAATGAGGAATTTTTCCACAGACTGTGACGAGCTCCAGTGGTATGTCGATGCCATATGGCTTTGGAGGTTTGTACACTGCAACACAATTAAATCTTAATGAGTGTGATAAACTTGTCTTACCTTTACTTTTTTACCCAGGGCAATTCATTCAGTTTACCCTCAGAAAACATTAGTCATCTGATTGTCAGTACACGGAGGACAGAAATAAGGTAATGTGCATCATTACTTTTAAAAAGCTATAGGTATAAGAGTATTATGGATGTGGGGACATCACTGCCCCCACAATTTTAAAAATGTACTTTTTTATGTCCCTGATTGTTATTTGGTTTAAATATCTTATTTTCGGAAATGGCAAAACCCCATCAGTGCTGATCCTCCAAATGCTTCCTGTACTCATGGTGGGGGTGGGGGTGGGGGGGGGCAAAGGCGATCCAGTACTCACATATCGGCTGAGGATTTCACAGCGCTCTGCTGGATCGTCCAGGATGTTGACGGACAGGTCGGAGATGGAGACGGCCGCAGAGGCGGTCAGGGTGACCAGAAGCACCAGCATGCCCTTGTCCTCCTCCAGGGGCAGGTCCAGCTTGTGGGTATGCTCCTTACTGAGGCCGGAGAGGTCCAACAGGGCCCTGAAACACACACACACATCCTTACTGAGACCTAAAACACACACACACACCCTTACTTACCCTTATAAAGCCCTCAAGTTTGTCCAACTTGAAGAAATACTCATGAAACCGAAGCAGACAGTGGTGACAGGAACTAGATAAAAAGTAAAACCCTGCCTTATTCACTCAACAACTTCACAACCAGGACAGAAAAATCACATCTATAAAGCATTCAAAAAAACTGTGGGAAAACCATTTTAGAAGGAAGTCAGAAAATGTACCTCTATGGCCAGATTACTCACACTTTCACTGACATGTCAGTTTTTGGTTATGGATCATTGTGCAAAACCATTTTCAAGTTGCAGGATGTGAAACTTCAGGATGAGTTTGAGAGTGAGCCCTGACACCCTTCAGTTTCAGCCTTAATGGCCACCTTCTCCACCCAGACACACCCATCAGTCTACAACCCCTCACGTCAGGACAGAACTGGAAAAATACCCCCAACACACCTATGGCAGACAATCGCAATTTGCAACACCTCATGACAGGGTAATGACCTCCTAAAGGGGAAATCCATATAGACCCAGAGAGCAGCTTGGCGATTAGACGTTAAATGGCTCATAGTCAGAACTGGCATCTTCAAATAACTTTTATTAGTAATTAATTTTAATAATAATAATATTAAAAATATTAAGAGGGAGGGGACGCATAAACTACAGACCAGAATCTTAAAAGAAAAGGGCTGTGGCAAACAATCGATTTATAATTTTAAAATGTTTAATTTTATTATTCATGCATACATAAATATATAATACATGAGAATATATATGTATATCTACATAGGTCTACCTGTAATTTGTTTCTTTCTTCTGTTAGCGATTGTATGATAATGTTAATGAAATGTAATGGGCCTGACACTTCAATAAAGCATTTCTGAACATCATAAAACTGCATTCCATCAGACTACAGGTGCTGGACGGCACCCCCCGTTCAGACCGCGTTTCCCATCATCCATCAGGCCCAGGACATGCGGCAGAAAGCAGGGCTCTGATTTACAGAGTCATCGCTCAGGATCAGCTCACTTCCTGGTGGGCCACAGATCTACGGTCTGCGCAGATAAGAGCGAGCGGAGACGTCCAGACTGATAAAGCGCTGCACTGCGCCGTAAAAATGGAGCATTAGGGTAGATCTGCCACAGGGCCGTGCTCCAGACCGCACACTGCGGCAGTCCATCATCCAGCTCTCACAGGGACAATGCTGAGTGTCACATTTGCTGCTCTTTGATGGGAGGGTGTCTGGTATGGGGGGGAACTAAAAGCTGGAGCTGACGTTTGCCCGGGGAAGATATACAGCAGCGTACCACCAAGTGAGCAATCTTCATCCAAGCTCAATATTAAGATGCATTGCCTGAATGGCACTAGTTCTTTTCCCATCTTTTTATGTTTAATCCTTCAGATGTGAAACTAGTGGAAAATAAATTTGAGCAAAACAGTTACCATGTACCATCCAGATGGGGGCCACGAAGCAAGACATCCCTTCTCAGGGATGGGCATTTCACCATTCTTGACGGGTGAAATGCACCATATATAACGCATTTTGTTCCACAATTGATTGCTTCTCGCACTGTTGCTCTGTTATTATGATGTTCAGAAGTATCAGAAGTTTGAGAGCTGATATGTGAGGGAGGAGACGGATCTACTGCGAGGTTGGCCTGATCTCCTCATGGCTTACAGTGGACACTAAAGCTGAATGGCTCATCAGACGGATGGCACTGCCTACAGCACAGTGTCCCCATCACTGCCTTGGACCCACCTGCCGATGAAGTCGTCCCTCTTCCCAGCGTCTCTGTCCCAGACAGTGATCTCCAGGACACCCCCGTTCTCCTCATACAGGTGAAAGTCAAACTGCTCCCTCCACTGTGGGTTCAGGGTCTTGGGCATTGTCTGGGGTAAACAGGAAGTGAACAGGCCATGTGACAAGAGTCATGTGACTGCATGACACAATAGCTGCACTCAGGAAGTATGGATTGTGTAGCTGGCTCAGGTCTGCAATGAAGTCGCAGCAGAAATGCTGAGAACGCAGCCTCTGTCCTTCATTTTAACTCTGCACTGCT
Organism: Albula goreensis; assembly: GCA_022829145.1. Taxonomy (NCBI): domain Eukaryota; kingdom Metazoa; phylum Chordata; class Actinopteri; order Albuliformes; family Albulidae; genus Albula; species Albula goreensis. Next base: position 65,676,767 of record CM040741.1, read on the forward strand.
ACCAGGAACTAATTTTTAACAGAGCTGACAATTTGGGCAGTGGTTGCCAGGTTATGTATATATCAAATTCAGACAGTGATCCGATCTTTTGTGTGAAAGTGTTAAAATCAGCCACCTGTCTAGCTGTTTTAGTAATATCTGCTAAATACACACTAGTACTCATGGTAACAAGAGAAGCTGTGAATAAACTTGTCTTTTAGTAAAAGCATGTTTTAGGTAAACGGAAAATGATAAGGTCTGCATACATGCATTTGTGAAAGGGGTTTTTCCTACGTGTGAGAAACAGTGATGCTGTAGTAACCATGGTGACAGCAGCACCAGTACCAGTGGTGGGTACCTTGCTCTTGTACTTCTGGTGTCCCAGGCGGAACTTGACGTAGGGGTCGCTGAGGCCGTTGGTGTCCATGGGGGTGAGGTTTCGGCCCTCGATTAGGCTGATGCTGACGATGCCTCGCCAGAGCTGGGACTTCCTGTGCAGCTCTGACAGCCGCAGGCTCTGCTGCTGCTGCTAGAGCGAATTAACACACACAGTCAGAGATAGCATATACATACAGTCCCAACTAATACATACACACACAGTCAGAGATAGCATATACATACAGTCCCAACTAATACATACACACACAGTTAGAGACAGCATACACATACAGTCCCAACTAATACATACACACACACAGTCAGAGATAGCATATACATACAGTCCCAACTAATACATACACACACACACAGTCAGAGACAATATATACACACAGTCCCAAAGAGTATATACATACAGTCCCAACTACACAGTCAGAGACAGTATATACATACAGTCCCAACTAATACATACACACACAGTCAGAAAGAGTATATAGATACAGTCTGAACTAATACATACATAGACACACACACAGTCAGAAACAGTATATAGATAGAGTCCAAACATATACATACATATATACATACAGTTAGACAAACAGTATATACACATACATACATCAGAACTAATACATATATTCATACACAGTCAGAAAGAGTATTAGCAATACATATGAGCATACACAATCAGAATCAATACATACACAAACACACACATACACACAAACACTCACAGAGTGCTGCAAAACAATTGGTACAGTCCTCTATTGATCACATGATTGTTTTTAAACTCAGCATTGATCTGTTATGTACACAAACATTAACCATGGATAAATCCCTAATTGCTGATCATTTCCAATCAATTACTACACATTTCCACATCAGTTCTTTATTAATGATAGCTTATATCAGGCTATAACATGCTAAAACTGGGACCTAATAAGTTCTCAGATATGATTGCATATATTCAACATAAATACATGTTGAAAAGAACAGAGCCTATTCCTCTGAACACAGAAGAAAATGAATCTGATTGAGCTTGAGACATCTCATGTAGCAGAAAGTGAATGTTTAACCTTTGCAGGAGAAGTGCAGAGCTTATTCAAGTAAGTGAGAGTCTGTTCATATTTGTCTTACAAAAAGCAGGCTCTGTGCTCGGCCCCAATTAGAAGCTGATTTGCATTGTTTTGTTTAAAATTATTTCCATTAAACTTTGGGCGAACTCGACTTGCATTGCGAGGCTTTGATCTTGCGTTAGGCCCAGATCCATATTCTTAAGACGTTAAATAGAGAGAGGCTGACTGCAGCATAACAAGCATGTTTTAATATGTTCACAGCTTCATTCTGTATGTAAATCACTGCTGTAAAAGTTGCTTGTACAGAGATAGTTCATCTGCAAAATAAATGCTGTAAAAGAATCGAGTCTGAACTGCTTTAGGAATAGGCAACAAATCAGCTAGAAGGATATATACATTGTTGAACTTTGCAACTTTAAAATTAAGTAAGAAATAAGTTTGTTTGGGTGGATGTGTGTGTGTGTGTGTGTGTGTGTGTGTGTGTGTTGCATGTGTGAGTTTGCCCCATCGTTCTGTTTGAGTGTATGTGTGTGTGTGCGCATGTGTGTGTGTTTGCATGTGAGTTTGCCCCATTGTTCTGTTTGAGTGCGTGTGTGTGTGTGTGTGCATGTGTGCGTGCGTGCCTGCGAGCGTGTGTTTGCATGTGTGAGTTTGCCCCATGGCTCTGTTTGTGTGTGTGTGTGTGTGTGTGTTGCTAAATGGCGTGGAGGACTCTAAGCCCAAACAGAATATTTCTGTTGCTGTATTGTGTTGCACACATTGCAAACAGCACGTGTGTTATAATTAAAGGAACATGTTTAAAAATAAAGCCAATATGCTCAGAAGTATGGTTAGCTAAGAGGATTTTTAGTCTTTCCTCTAAATCCCCTGTCGAACCCCCGACTGGGAGACTTTGGAGCCTCAAAGATTCAAACCATCGAGGACACAGCAGGGGAGCCTCTCTGCGCTGTGGAGAACAGCTTTCATGAAGCATCTCACTTAACAAGTTACACTACGGCCCGGCACAAACTTACAAAGAGAGGCTCCAGTTCGGCAAACACACACTGGAATGACAAGCCCACCCAAACAGCTAAATAACTGTCTGGCAAATTAGAAACGGTGGAGAGCCCAGGGCTGCTCGACAAATGCAAAAAAACAAAACACAAACCATACAGAAAAGTGGTATAGAAACATGATCAGAAACACACTGCCTGTGAATTAATGGCTATGCTGAATATTCACATAAGGATTGCCTGTCTCTTCCATCATATGGTTTTTTCCACCAAATTGCACACTGGAGTAAATTTGGTAATCGATGAGTTATTTTAAAAACGGTTTTGACTGACCCACAGATAGTATGGGAATAACCATTGTGGGGACCAATATAGCTGGCGTATGAAAAAAATACTAAAAGCTATTGCAAATAAAAGAACAGACAAAAATAATATAGGATCTCCTCTATAAAAACCATGGGAACAGACATGGGAGACAGAGAAAAATATAGAGAAGTGAACCGCAAGACATGATGGGAGCTCAAACAGATAAGGAGGCGTACCTTCTTGACCAGTTTGAGGTAAGAGTTCAGAGGTCAAAGTTCAGAGTTAAGATACAGAACTGCTCTAAATTTGACATGACATCTCTTTCCCTATTTGAGTTGTAGTCCATTCATATCCAAAGAAAATGAGAGAAGCGTCATTCATATGAACCAGTAATTATGATGTTAATTTCAATTGTGTTTTTCTTTCAGGACTGCTACTGAATGTTTATTTGTATTAATTTGATTGTTATTTGATCATTTAATTTCCCTGACAAGTTAATGAGGTTGAAACTGGTTTACAGTTGAATCCCATGTTTTCTGTGATGATAATTCCCACCTTTTAGGTAATTCTGCACTTCCTCCCTGATGATTGCGCTAGTCTTTGTGTTGTAAATAACTCTGGATGAGAGAATCTGCTAATTGCCTGCAACATAGTCAGCTTCCAGTGCATTACTGTCTCAGACAGACATTCAGAAGTAATGAAAGAGCACCAGCTAGTGGAGGAATGATTCCTCTGCATTCTGGAATGCGTATCAAAGGCAGTCTCCTCTGATCTTTCAAGACAATATAACAGGCGCATATTTCTTATGACCAAATGATTCCAACAGAATATATATTTTTTTAATTTGAAGTCTCTCTGGGACCACACACCCCTCCTCTAGGGTAGTGCAGCACTTCAACCCCAAAATGTGCTCATGTTTTCAGTCACTCTGAATAAGAGACTCATATAAGAGATCATAAGAGAGAGCTGAGCGACTGTAATGTAACACAATTGAAAAGATATGTTGGCACGCTCTATTGAAGTACACAGTTCTAAAGCCTACACTAAACATTTTTTGTAATGGAAATTATAGTAATATCCTTATGAATTCCCACACAACCTTTTCAGAGAATGCTTCAGCAGATACTTAATATTCTTATTAGTATTCAATTTGATGACACTTGAAGAACACATTTTACCACATAATATATCAATTCTGAGTTTTTTTTTTTTTTTTTACATACTTTTAGAAAAATTATGGCATATAATGTATTTGGATCTCAGTGATGAAGTTCATGCTCATTAATTGCCCATATTTCATGCAACATGTCTCATTCCAATACATCACAATCAGCACAACTGAAACACAACTGGACCACAAAATATGAACTACAAAAGTAAAAATGGTGACGTGGTTTACAGGAGAAACCCAGCCATCATCATAATGTGAGGACATTCTGGCATTGCCAGTATATGGGATGGGTATGGTAAACCACATGCAGGGTACTGAAACCTTAAGAGAACAAATGGGAAAGGCACTGAAAATTTGGGTGAAGACCACTGTGGATGACGGTATGACCGTTTGACCAGAGAACCAGATTACCATCACACGGTGACGCTGGATGAGGGTACAGGGTGAGGGATGAAGGTACGTTCACATTAGCATTGGCATAACAAGTTGGCAGTTATTATTTCCAAAAACTGAACCGAGCCGCAACAATGGGTTTGCATTCATTTCAACCACATTGAACCTAAGTTTGAAATGTGATGTACATCTGTTACGTAATCCCCAGATACCTGTCTGGAGGGTCTCCAAGTATTTCTTATACTTGTTTCTATTTGTAGGAGGTGGACAAAAATCCGACCTCTCTTCATCCATGTTTTGGCAGCATAATGTGAACGTACCAAAGGGAGGCTGGGTTCAGAGGGGCGGGACCCAGGTGTCACTCAGGGAGGGGCACACAGGCGAGCGCACACTGAGTATTACCTTACTGGACCGTTTCCAGCTCCTTCTCAAAAGCATAGTCTGTGAACAAGACAGAGCAGTTTATGCGGATCAACCCAGGCAGGAGGGGAAAGGTCAGGGAGGGGTCAGAGGTCAGCCCAGTCTCACTTAGCACTAAGGGGTCTACCCACACTCACTGTTACGCCCTACTCAGGGAATACATACACGCATGCTCTGTAGAGTTACCTATATGTGAGTACCTAACCAAGCAGATTTACCTGCCCAAACAATCTTTCCTCTTTTACAAAAGTATCATATAGACATTTTGTTCAATATCTAACCTTAGCTTTCTCAATTTAGCACAAAAATCCAAAACATTTTTAATCTTAAGAAAAGCATGGTAGCAATTGAAACAGGAATATATATACTTACAGTTGAAACTCATGCTTCAGAAAGTACTAACTGAGCAAGGTCTTCACTTTCATCAGTATATATATATAGATATAAGTTATTTAATTTTTAAAAAAAACTCATAAAACTATATATTAAAATTACATTAAATTGTAACAATGGAACACCACTAGATGGTGCTACAAACCAGGAAGTCTCAAACTGAAATATTTCAGTTAGCAGGAATCAAAGTTTTACCTAATGCAGTTGTATTGTTTCTGTTGAAAAATTCATTCAATAAAGACACTATGATAAAAGAAGCCTTGGAACACAAAGCACTTATCCTTTTTAACATCAGACTAAACAAAACATAAAGTATTCTCTTCAAATGTTACACTGTAAATTGGACCGAAGCAGTTTTTTTGAAATTTTTCATAAAAAGGAACAAATAACAAAATTTAGCAGGAGTTTGATCCATGTGTCTGTAATCTTCATCTTGAATAGCAGATTTATTTTGACTGTAAAAATATTTTATCTGAGGTTTGGGCCATCTCTATGTTTCTGCTGTAGGTATGTTGCCTCAGAAAGCTTACCTGTGTGTGACATAATATCTTAAGAATAGCTAGCATTAACTTTGATTCAGTCTGAGGACTGAAACTACATTTCCCATAACCCCCAGGCCACTGAGCAACATGCTCAACCAAATGTAGCAAGTAGAAAGACAGAAATGCTGAAAAGTTAACACAAATAGAAACACCACATTCGCTAAATTTGGAGAGAATGCACATAATTAATGATGTCATCTTTTCTGACATGCCGTGCAGAGGAACACATAAGACATAACAAGGTTTGGGTAAGGGGAGCAGCTAGGCTAGCGGTAGCTAGGTGGACACTGGCTGGAGACGCTAAAATGTACCGTGCTATCTACAGGGTTAGCACCGCTACTGTACGAGCTAATGAATGAGAGGACTCACTGTCGCTACGTAAGGCCTCCAGCGATGCGTTTTGAGCCCTGTTCTCTGTGGGAGGGGACACATATTCAGCATCTTAGTGCCATATTCTCCATTGGACAGGGACGTTTGGCACTGAACCATTCTCCATTAGGCAGGATTGCCATTCTGACACAGAAGCAGGCTGCAGTCTAGTGGTTAAGGTGCATCACTGGTACCCCTGAGCTTGGTGGTTCTAGCCCCTGAGCGAGGCCCTTAACTCCCACACTGCTCCCAGGGGAGGGATTTCCCCTTTGGAGAAAAGCATCAGCTAAATGACTGTAATGTAATGACTGCAGCTTTAAATAACAACAAGCAGGCCTCCATCCCGGTCTTCAGTGATAAGTCAGAGCAGGTAACTGCACAGGTTACTCACCTCTCAATGTCATGGGTTTGAGCTGGTTGGGGAATTTGAGGCGAAAACAAAAAACAGCACACCCTAAAGCTCTCCACAAGCAAGACAAAGAACAACTGTGTAATGAAACCTATTTTATTATCTTCTAGTTGTATGCTCTTTGAAATATATCTCTGAAATATTGTTGCACACACTTTGTATATTGCACTGGGTAACAGCATCTGTTGTATAATTAAATGTAGGATGTAACTGTAGACAGGGCTGGATGCGCACTTTGTCAAAATTCCTCTGGGATGGAGTTAGGTTCAGAAACAGACTGCCGGGAGACGTTAACTCAAAATCAGAGAATTATTTGTTTGCTGATAATCAGACAATCCCCATATAATGCAGTAACAGCAGAATTGTATTTGTAACCGTTGTTATTTGTGCTTGTCCTTCTTTTAGAGAACAGTAGGGAATACACTGCTGCCAATGACACCGAAGGAACACACAAATGCCTATAGGGTTCTGGTAAGCTGTCCCAGGCATTGACAATCCTCTGTGTTTGACAGAAGCACAGCCCCCCGACTGCCCGAACTTTGACCTTTCACCCATGAGCGAGAGCCAATCAGAGCACAGACACAGGGGTGAGAGTGAGATGCACTTACAGCCTCTCTGAGGTCTCCCTCCTTTGGGGACAGGGTGACAGCCAGCTCCAGAGAACCCAGGTCATGGTCGGGGTAGTGGGGGTCCTTCAGGTCCAGAGTCACATCCAGGGTCCTGCAATAGGAGCACACAGTTCAAAATGGTCAGGATGTGGTTATAGCTCGGTCAGGGTGCGGTCTCCACACGATCAGAACACCGTTTGGGTTTGTTCAGTCCAGCTTAAGACTACGGTACAGCACGATCAGGACATGGTTATAGCACAGTCAGGGCATAGCGAAGGCACAATCAGAGTAGCCTCAGGCTAGGTTGTGGTATGATACTGTTTGACTTATTATGGATCCATTACTTGTACATAAATGAGCATTTTAGGTCTGCTTAGCACAGTCACCTTGAAGTGGTGCTTTCGGGATGTCACATGTTAAGTGATGTCACATTTATGTTCTCACTGGTCTGGGAATGTTGATAGCCAGGTCTGGCACTATTGCTCATTTAAAAAAGTAACCAGGTGAGCGCATTTCTGTCCTCATTTTGAGTCACTCCTGGTGAGTACATCAGCTATAGGGTTGAAATGTAATGTATTGACTGCGACAGAGGTGGAGAGAAAGGGAGAAAGGGGGTTGAGGGACAGTGCAACACTTACCTTTTCTGCTCCAGAGACTCCAGGTAAAGGTAGGCAGACCCCATGAAGTCATCTTGAAGTCCAAAGTCATAATCAAACACCTGCAGGGGAGGTAAACACCCAGTACAGTAAATGCCAGTACAGAATATGATTGGTCATTTTACCATGTTACATTCGATGTCATGAGTAACACAAAATCCTGTTTAAAGGGATAAAAATACTGTTAATATTTTTACAGAAAATAAAAGTACAAGCAATAGAAATTCGTACACTGTATGAGTCTTTGAGTTTTGAAAAATAATGGACTAACAAATTATACCTATGACCAATTACAGCCACTAGAGGGAGGCAGTGTTCAGCAAATGACAGTGTTCAGCAAAAAAACTTGCATTTTTGCATCATTTTAATCTTTGATCACAATTCAAATTTCCATTTCAAAGAAATCACATTTTATGATTTGACTGGCTTGTTTGCTTTTCAAAATTGCAAAGTGCAGCCATGACAAAAATACATTTCAAAAAATACAATTTCTTTCTCAATGCCATTTTTTCTGAATCCATCATGGTAGCACGAGAGAAACCAGTTGAGAAAGCTGATAACTAAAGACCAAGAGCCAGTTTGAGTTATTACCTCTCTCACCTTCATTTTATGTTTTTCTGTCAGGTAATATAAATAAAACAGAGCACCATCACAGCAACATTTTACATTAATTATAAGAGTTGCTTTGGCTTCTCTTCATAAAAACATTTATGTAATCAGAGCTATGACAAGCCCTCTAAAATAAACAAGATTAGTGGTTGCTATACCGCCTGCAAAAATGCAATGAAACCTGCTGGGAAATTCAATTATTGTTGTTTTCCCTCTTCTCAGGCTTGTGAGATACAGCTGCAGCTTTACTTATTGAAGAGCCCCTTAGTGTAGCGCGAGCTTTCTGCTGTTTGTTTTGAAGAGGGAGTCAAACGGAACCTTGCAGAATGAATTCACAGCCATTTGTGCAGAGACGCTGTGCTGTGCTCCTGACCCTCTCTGGGGGCGCTGGGCGGGACCCATTACATCACCCCAGGGGCCCTTCAAATATCATTAAAGACACTGTCTGGGGGACCCTGAGATGCGATGGGTGAGATCTAAATACCCTCTCGCCTTACTGTCTGCAATCGGGGACCCAATACAGGCGTAACGCCCTGCCAGACCAACGCAAGCTCAGACACTGATCATGTTCTCTGCAGTTTGCCCGACGCGTGATGTCTCTGACAAACAGCTCCTCTCACTACTCAACCACACAGTACACTGAGTTTCATCATTTACAGTTTAGCTGCTGGTTAGACCCATCTTCACTGCGCTGTTGTGTTTGAATAGAAAACGCTGGCTGAATCCTGAAAGCTGGCTGGTTTATTATGCTGAATTTCATTGCTTTCTCTGGGACTGTGGCAGAGATGTAATAGAGGTACAACCCTGACATATAGGGCTATTAAATACATTATATTACAGGAAAGACACCAGCAGGGGACTGTAACGAGCACCACAAGCCCGAAACAAGCCTACATAATCCACTGAGTTTTTGACTCTTTACAGGGCTGTATTATTAAAATGTAAAGCTCCACAGGTAATTTTCAAAATATTTCAGAAAAATATGTGATAAAATGTTATAAATAAAATATAAATTCAACCAGTGAGTGTCAGGTTTTGATGATCTTTGTGTATTCTGTGATCCCAGATATTAAACATCACAACATGCAGGATAGAGCAGATAGGATAGTCCTCCTTGCCTTTGGGGGCACTATACTCTTACCTTGATGTACAGAGGCTCCCGAAGGCTGTCCAGCAACAATGTGACCTTCTCGTCCCACACAGGGTTCAGGTTCTTGTGGATGGTCTTACTACGGAATACCTCTTTCCCCGAAATCTTGAACTTGACGTACGGGTCACTTGTTCCTGGATGAGATGAAAGAGAGAGGTGTATTTTAAAATCATACCAAAAACCATATAAGCCATTTCAACTGAACTGAACTGAGAAAGGCAGAGAGAGAGAAATTGTGAATTTTCAAGTGAACTCTTCCTGACCTCACAATTAGGTCACAACAAATTAGAATTAGACAAAAATAAGCAAGGTGAGTGAAACTAGCTTTGCTTTTCACACCCATCCCAGCTCCTGGAGAGCTCTCCGCTGGTACAATGTGTCAAGGTATCTACACAGCATATTATTTGCATTAGCACATATAGGGTTAACCTATTCACTGTCATGATATAGTATGAAGAACCAACAAACAATATGTCTGTGTAATTGGGTATTGATTACAGAATCAATTCATCCACAATCAGTTATAGTGCATTCTTGGTACTCAGTCCCTTTTCAGAACAGTTTGTTCTTGTGTTTGTTTGTTTGTGTGTGTGTGTGTATGTGTGTGTGGGGGGGAGAGGGAGAGTCCATGTGACAGCCAACAGGGGTCAATAAGCGCTGTGATATTCTGCCTTGGGTCAGGTGACTAAAAAGACAGTCATGTGACTTGAGGCCAGCAATAAAAACAAGCCAGCTATTTACTTCTGACTCAGAGAGAGCGACTCTGCAGTGGGTTTGGCTATGCACAAAATCCATTTTAATTATACAATTCTCAGTAATAAGAAGAAACTTACAGTAAAAGCTTATGGGATATCAGTAATCATGTTCTGAGCACTACAAACCCAAGTATGATGCTACTGATGCTTTGAAAACTCGACAAGTGCAATCACAGTCCAGCCTGAAGAGCATTGTGAGATGTGTTATTATTAAGCAAACAACACGCAGTAACTTCTGTCATTATTAAGCAAACAACACACAGTAACTTCTGTCATTATTAAGCAAACAACCCACAGTGACTTCTGTCATTATTAAGCAAACAACCCACAGTGACTTCTGTCATTATTAAGCAAACAACACACAGTGACTTCTGTCATTATTAAAAACTTCATAACAACTACCCTTTGGACAACCCAGTTCCATTATGTCAAAGACTCGTTTGACTTTTTTTGTCAAAATGTAAATATATATTACATCATTAGTTCAAAACGGTGTTTCAGAATGATCCATGTCCTAAAATTGACGTGCCAATTGAAGAATGAGTATTTTGGCCATAAAAGTAGATCTTCTGATTTTGAAAATTATTATGAAATGTGATTATTAAAATCTGGTACAGGCTGAACTGGTGTGCTACATCAGCGGACCTTTCCGATATGCCATGCCTCTTCCCAGCCTCTAGATGGCGCTGTCTGTCTGCAATACTACAACAGTGCACCATACAGAGGGTCCATCATTACTCTCCAGCCAAGACCACACTGCAGGGAGTAGAGGAACTTGACTTTATCAGGGAGCTCACTCTAATCCCGGCCTCTTGCTGCTGACCTGCAGTGGATTAGTGTGCTGCTGTGTAAATGAGATTGTTGTCCAGGATCAGGTCCAGGGCAGTGAGGGGTGGTCCTCACACAGAGAAGTGGGTCACTGAGACAGCAGGGTCAGTTTACACATGCATACAAACATGCACCCACACACACACACACACACACACACACACACACACGCATGCATGCAAACGTGCATACGCAATCTGACACACACACATTGCATCAGTAAAATCTCTTCATACATGACACAATTTCTGTTGTTGTCTTCCCAGACAGCATGTCTCTTCCAATATTATATTGTATGTGAAATATGTGAAACACGCATCTAAGGGAAAGGAATTTGCTGAAGGATGTTTGTGAAAATGATATCGTAATAAATATCATCTGCTTTTCTGAAGTGACTGGTGGACTACACTGTTTCCTCCTGCAGGAGGAAATTGAGCAGCATGTCTGACATAAACAAAACCCACGGCTCAGAACAGGCAGGTAATTTACCCAAAGGTCAATCCCATCAGCCCCTGAGGAATTTGAGACTGCTTTATTGACCACGCACCCCTGGCGTCATCACCTCCATTCAAGACCTTACGACAAGGAGGGAAACATAAGAAAGATGGAGGGTCTGAATTGCCAGAGCCTTAACTGGTTAACAGAACCACACATCAGAGGCATGTTTTTGGGGAAATTCATAAGAAGCCCTCATATTTTGTATAAATCATCATTACCGTCATCTTCAGCGAAACCCATGGAGTAGGCAGCGTGGTATAATGGTTAGGGACCTGGGGCTTGTGAATCCGATTTTAGAGGTTCAATTCCCGGGAAGGACACTGCCATTGTATCCTTGAGACTTCTCCTACTTCTGGTCAATTGCTTCATTATATAGACAGCTGTATGCATGGACAGTGTGATAAAATGTAAACTGTATACATTACTCTGGATAAGACCACTTGCTAAGAGTACCTGGCATTCATGAGTGAGCATTTTTTATGGACATCTGTTCTACTGTCACGCACTCCCTGCCAAAGTAGCATGCAAGCTCGCAACCTTCCCATGACCATTAGCAACAGTGACAGTCATACAAAATTAGAGGGCAGATCTCAGATCATTCTTCCTGTGCATCAGAACCTTGTGTACTATAAGCTGAACAAAAAAACTGATCCTGGTTCAGCACTCAGATGTCTCTCATGACTGTGTGGCCTGCTGGCCAGATTTGACAGTAAACAGGAGAGAAATCCAAAGGAGTTACTGAAAGCCAAGAATGTGAGGCTCTGCGGTACAGAAATCACCACACTGACATATACTGGAGATACACTGCTTCCCCAAAAAAGCATAGAGCATGTAGAAGCCAAACATGTCCTTGCTTTAAAAACATACATCACTCTGTATGGCTGTGTGCTGTACACTGGCATGTGTGTTTGAGTGAACGAGACTCAATATTACTGAGTGATTTTGTGTATGCAAATATTTAATCAACTGTATATCTATTGTGAGTGTGTACTGTATGGGTGTAAATGTTAAATAATCATGTTTATATGCATTTGCCCATGTCTGTGTGCCTGTGTGTTAATTAGAGAGAGCAAATGTGTAATTAATTGATCGCATTCATGTGTTTGTGAATTAATTAAAAGCAAGACTGAAGTGTGTGTGTGCGCGTGTGTAATTTATTGACTGCTTTCATGAGTGTGAAATTAAATGCAAGATGTCTGTGTGTGTGTGTGTGTGTGTGTGTGTGTGTGTGTGTGTGTGTGTGTGTGTGTCATTTATTGATTGTGTGCAAATGCAATTAAAAGCAAGTCTGATGTATGTGTGTGTGTGTGTGTGTTTGTGTGTGAAGAGAGAGAGTGTGGCCTCAATTTATTGCCTCACACCATTCCCCATTACAGCATTGATGAAAAACAATCAGCAGGCACAGAGTGGTCCCTCAGAGGGGACCGACGCTCCTCTCAGCCTGTCTCACCCCGTGGAGAGATCAGGGCACAGGAGTGTCAGAGCAGAGCCGCAGTGTGGCGGAGCTGACCTGTCACTCCACACGCCGTCAGGGCTGTCTGCGCTCTTTACCGTCAGGTGGTGGCCGGAAAAGCACGGGACGTCACTCACCTCAACGTCCCTGTCAGGAGCAGAGCTGAAAAATCAGCAATCCCACAGTGCACTGCGAGCCATAGCGTGCAGGAATGTGGGCATTGTGAGGCCGGATGAGACTGTCTTATAAACATGTTATGTAACCTGCAGAGATTCCATGCCGAACCTCAGATCCCCACTCCTCATCACTCACCTCAGGCCACTAGGATCTCACAATGACTTTATTCATTAATTCATCCAATCCTCCTGTCTTCCTGTGATGTTAAGATGGCGTGGCGTCCCCCCACCCATGTAATTTGATATCTTTGATCTGATATCCTGCCATTATTCCAGCACTGAGCTCTGCTAGAAAGGCTGCTCCTACAGAAACAGCGTCATCTCGGAACACTGAAACAGCATTGATCCTATCTCGCTGAACAATGCTGATCCTATGGAACACTGATCTTATGGAACACTGATCTTGTGGAACGCTGATCCTATGGAACACTGATGCTGTGGAACGCTGATCCTATGGAACACTGATCCTGTGGAACATTGATCCTATGGAACATTGAGGATTCAAACACTGATCCTATGGAACATTGAACCTGGGAACATTGATCCTGTGGAATGATGGAACACTGATCCTCTGGAATCAAACACTGATCCTATGGAACACTGAGGCATCCTGTGGAACGCTGATCCTATGGAACATTGATCCTATGGAATGCTGATCGCAGCCCAGAGGATTCAAACTCATGAACTGAACCTGGTCCAGATGGACTCCGAGCTGGGCTGTGATAAGTATGACTGTGGGCATTCCAAACTGCAAGAGAAAAAGCATCTGATGCAGGTACAATTCAGATTACAGGTGGCCATAGCCAGAAAAGGTAAAAAAAAAGTCATCCAGACAGACTCATGCATACAGAGAATCTGGATGGAAAAAGTCAAACTGCACTCAGAGAATGTCAAAGACTCGGGAGTATGAGGTGCATACACAAAGGAAAGATGAGATATATTAATTTTTCATGGGGTAAATGTCTTTGAAATGTGACTCCCCCCTGCTCCACATCAATCAATCGTTCAGCAGAGCTATAACTGCTCAGCGACTCCTCATTCCACTCTGAAGTCAGAAAAGCTGTTTAAAACGAGTAGCTGTTGTGCTGAAGAGCTTCTACTGCTTTATCTGAATGCTGTTCCACTCCACTGCTTTCTCCGCCCCCTAAAAAATAAACCCAAAACAATCATGCATTCTGAGCGGGTTTCTACAGCCCCGGGGGCCTGCGCTCGCTATGTCCTGCTGTGTGATTGAATCGGAACCAGCAGGCAAAGCAAAGCTCAGCTGTTCTGCAGATTCATTAATCTGCACCCCGCCCAGACCGACTGCAGCCTGGCCCGGCTTCTACAAAGGCCAACAACCCCTGAAGCTCCATGGATCAAACATTACAGCAGGCAGTTATAAATGACTCTTCACCCTCATCTCCATGCCATGTTATGTGGCAGTCATTGGTGTGTAGGGCATTTGCATTGCATTACTGTAGGCATTTAGCAGGTAGCGCTGCTAACCAGAGTGACTCACACAGCTTACATTTCACACACTATCCACTTATCCCCAACCATTATGCTACACTGCTGCCCCACACCGGTGCCCCCCCAACCCCCACCCCCACCCCGCCCCCCCACTTTAGCACCACAGGAACAATGCCAAAGAAGGTGTCTGAATTTAAGCTGCACTTTAATTCTATAGGCGGGAGCGTGCGCTACTGAATTTCTGATCACGAATGCATGACACAAGCAGGTAGGACGACAAACAATTATCTGTATTGGTTCCAAAACGTTCCAGGCGAGTAAGGAGTCACGCTTCTCAGTAGACTCGTAAAAAAAGGGAGAGGGTAGTCTTGGCACTTCTGAGACAGTTACCGTCTCATAAATAATGATTAATTCCTTCATTAATTCAGACGCTGAAACACTAGGCCTTCTGGGAGTTCTGTGGCATTCGACTGACAGCCTCGAGCCACAGGCCTTGAGTGGCGTTTTAAAAATGTCATTATTCTAAAGAAACTAGAGAGGAGGATGAGATACAAACATGGCTGACGCTCTATGGCCCCCAATGGGCAAAATGATGGTGCTGCACTATCACATGGAATCATGGGTAATGGACCAGTTCTGACACTTCATTGCTTAGATATGGCCACAGACAGACCAGATTGGCCCTGGTGTTACAATCAGGATTCATACATTCATATCCAGCAGAATCAAATTTTCAATCTGTAGCCCAATTATGTAATTGATGTAAAATCGAAGCACTCAAATGTATTTCTGTCAAAATGTAGGTCAGTTTCAAAAATGTTCATGTCCTTCAGTTGTAAGTGTGGAACAGAATGAATTTAATGTATCAGGGAGCAGTGCTGTCCAGGTTTGTGGAGGATGATAAAGAGGATTAAATTCCACATGGAGACACAAAGCAGCCAGGCTTCCTGCCCACCTCCTCTGCAGCTTGTCTGTGCTTATGTCTCAATAAGCACTGCTATAGCGCACACACACAGGGTAGGACCTGTCTCTACGGCACACAGAGGATAGGACCTGTCTATGCAAATTCACACACAGGGAAGGACCTGTCTCTACAGCACACAGGGGATAGGACCTGTCTATGCAAATTCACACACAGGAAGGACCTTACTGTGCAGATTCATACACAGGGAGGACCTCTCTCTACGGCACACAGAGGATAGGACCTGTCTATGCAAATTCATACACAGGGAAGGACCTTACTGTGCAGATTCATACACAGGGGAGGACCTGTCTATACAGATCATACACAGGGTAGGATGTGTCCATACAGATCCACACACAGGGTAGGACCTGTCTATACAGATTCACATACAGGATAGGACCTGTCTATACAGATCCACACATAGGGGAGGACCTGTCTATACAGATCATACACAGGGTAGGACCTGTCTCTACAGATCCACACACAGGGGAGGACCTGTCTATACAGATCATACACAGGGTAGGACATGTCCATACAGATTCACACATAGGGTAGGACCTGTCTATACGGATCCACACATAGGGTAGGACCTGTCTATACAGATTCACACACAGGGTAGGACCTGTCTATACGGATCCACACTTAGGGTAGGACCTGTCTCTACAGATTCACACACAGGGTAGGACCTGTCTCTACAGATCCACACACAGGATAGGACCTGTCTCTACAGATTCACACACAGAGTAGGACCTGTCTCTACAGATCCACACACAGGATAGGACCTGTCTCTACAGATTCACACACAGGGTAGGACCTGTCTCTACAGATCCACAATCAGGGTAGGACCTGTCTCTACAGCACAGGATCCAACCAGTAGATCCAAAACATGGAAAATAACAAGCAACAAAACAAACCTCCAAAAAGCAACATCAAGTACAACATCAAATCTGTTTTAATAAAATATCATCCACTAAAAAGCTGTAAAAAATCCAATATGTGGGTTTCTATTTAATACGATATCCCCCATACAGCAATTCTACAGCATAAAATATGAAGGTAATGCTAGCATTAATATTTTGAATCCAGCAGCCTCAGAGCATGAAATTAGAGTATGTAAGCGGCGTTAATATCTCCCACCCAGCGGCTCTACTCCAGAGCATGAAACACAAGCTGACAGTGATATTCACATCCAGTGAGTACCTCTACAGCAGTAAAGCAAACAAGCCATATCAACACAGTCTATCCAGTGTGTCTATAAGCATCACCCTCGTCTGTCCGGTAGTTCTATGTGGCCCAATTTACTGCTACGTTAGTAACATGCATCTGAAATGAGCTTTTTTAAGTGTAAAATGGGATTCTCGTCCCCTTTTTGAATGGCTTACGCCCCTTTGCCATCTGCAAAGTAGTCAATGCTTCTAAAATTCTCATTTGAATCAGGAGTTGGCAAAAGTAAACAAAATGTATATTTCTACATTAAAAAGTACTTTTACACTAAAAATGTATTTATACGCTGCAGTTAAAATATTGGATGGAAAGGCTGGTTTTGAGGTGGCACAGAGGTATACACAGTGAAAAAGAGGCAGGAAACACACATACGATATGAAATTTCAAAAACCGTCAATACTGTCTATCCTTGCCCACTATGTATTATCACCTCTCTGCTCCTCACTGTCTCTGCTCCTCACCAGAGTGGAGGGGAAGCCGCCCTTCCTTTCATCCTGCAGGAGGCTAATTCCACTCACCCCAGCACAGCCATCAGCACTGTCATAAGGGTTCACTTAAAAGGTTGGCTAAAATATTTATCTTTGATTGCTACAAAACATCTGATGAAAAGAGATTCTGTAGTGTGAACAGAAGGGTCTAAAAGCATACATGTGGTAGTACACCTCTGAAAGTGAAGACACTTTCTTAAAGTGAAGGCACAGACTGGTTTCTGAATTCAGGACTAAAACAACAGAACCAGCCAATGAGTGTGAAGGACCATGGGAGGAATGCATCTGAGTTCAAGGCCTATTAACTGCCACAACGAGATCATTCCGGAAACCCCTGGGAAATCAATAAACTATTTGGGTGCAAGCAACCATAACGGGCCTTCTTCCTTTTTCCACACTTATTCTTTTTCTGCATTCACAAGAGACATTCCATTATTGTGAGAAGGAATTCTACCAGGATGGAAATTTAAAGGAAAAGGAATTGTAAATGAGCAGCACTCTTAAGCACATTTAGGAGCTTTAAGCTTTTTAGCTGCTCTTTGAAAAGGTATTAAGTAAGAACTGTATTATCACACAGCTTCTCTAATGACGGTGCCTTCGATTGTAAATACGATCGCAAACACGCTTTATCGGTAACGCTGTTTGGGGTGCACACACATGTCAGGTTTTAGATTTACATCCCTTTGGACAATGGAAAACAACCCTTCAAGGAGATACAGCTATTCATAAAGAGTACATATAGTGTGAGAATGGAAATTCCTTGTAAAAATATTAATTAACAGAATCATTTAGCGATACTCTGCAGCCTGCTTAATCAGCAAGCTGCACACATTGAGGAATACAATAGCTTTATCAATCTTGTTAGCAATGAACGTGAATAACATAATTTCTGTATTTATTTTATCTCAAAGTTACACAGCTGTTATCCAATCAAGCAGTGCGTATCTCCTACAGCGACGAGAGACAACATTAGCTTGCAGTAGCCTGGGACAGAGCAGATACGACAAGCCCTGCTCCTCCTCAACCTGACTGCGGAAACTGAGGGAGGTTGAGACCCCTTAAGGTTAAGCCTGAAATCCAGCCATCTGAGCACTGTTAACGTACAGGGCCCCTGTGGATCCCACAGGCAATCTGCAGGACAGCTTCAACCTCTGGAGAAGCGAACAGCAGGGCCACAGCCACATTATATCAAATTATATTACATTACATTACTTGGTTTCTTATTTACATTGGATAGCACTGCAAATGATTGCCTGTCCACTGGATCAATCCCAGTAATTGGCACAGTATTTCAGAAAGGGCTCCATTAAATCAGACTTAAGGTACCACAGCTAGATAGACATGAAAATCGAATGTGTGTGTTTTCCTCAAAATGAAAGATGAAGTCCTGCAAACCTGAGAGAGAGAGAGGTGAGAGGGGAGTGGTGGGGACACTCAATCAAAAACTCTCTCATGTTCTTTACTGCACCCAGAATGACAGTATGTCATTGAGCGTACTGACACACAGTTAAGAGGGTATAATGTGTAAGGAGTGATTTACAGCCTTGTGTGCCAGGCTAATACCTCTCTGCTTTAAGCCTGGTGAAAGCACTGCCATTCAGAGAAATAAACCTGCCTCTGGGCCATACCCAGTACTGGGACATAACCAATATTTTCTGACTGAACACATCAGCTCAGTCAAAGCCGGGGTAGGGGGCGGACAGCGGTTGAAGCTCAGTTCAAACACAAGCTACAGCGGGAGGCGGGGTGAGCTGAGGAGAACTTTGTCCCCGCTTCCCCGAGCCGTCTGCTGAGAATTCCGGCAGTGACTGAAATGCCACAACCCCTGGCACCGTCATTGCTGCTGCAGCAAGGACTCTCGAACCGTAAGGAGCAACCGTCTCGAGGTTTGTCAAGATCTGGCCATCAAGGTTTTACACAGTCAGGGCCGAGACTAAAGCACCAACAGGGATTCCTTTTTCTTGTTCTTGTTTTTTTTTTCTTATTTACTCTGTATTTTGATTCCACCCCTCATCTAGAATGGAATAAAGTGTAACTGTAGGCCTATCTCATCACTGCAATGGTCTATATCAGTAAGTAAGGACACATAAGAACATTTGGGCCCCAGTAAGGCAGTTCATTTCAGTTCAGTTCGGCTCAATGCAGTTCATTTCAGTGCCTTATTGTCCCACCAGGGGAAATATAAAAAAATATAAACATTAACTCTTAACACATAAGATGCAGATTTCATGTAATCCACTAGCTGAAATCCACCAGCTGAGCTGCAAGGGTGGGCGGTGAAAAGTAATGCAGCAGGTGATAGTCCAGCCAATCATGAAAGGTCTTGCTGGATTCCAGGTACCAATCATTCAATATTCAGGTCAGGGGGCAGGCCACTGCACTAAGAGCAAGTTCCTCAGCTAGATACCCCACACAGGGTATAAGCATGCATTTTATGGGATAGGTTATGAAATGATGTGAAACAAATACATCTTTAGATCGATCTCCTGCCTGGCACAAGTTCTATGTAAGAGAAACTCCACTGAACTTTCTCACTGATTATGATGAGAAACCTGCCTTCTGGGAAATACATGTATTCAACCTCATTTCCCAGTAAATTAAGAGTGCGATACTCTTCACCCAGGCCTATTTAACACAAAGAAACACAAGATTCTCCGTGCCGCCCCACAAGTCAAATGGGAATTTCACACAGGAACGTAACGGGAATGAAATATCAAATTTATGAAGCATATTAACATCAGAAAGAATATGCATGCCATCAATTAACCAGCCGTCTCAAAATATTTATTCAGCTGAAAACATAGCTGAAAAACACACGTGGACAACTGCAATTTTCATTCTAATTTGAGTACTGTTCATTTACCAAGCTAGCATGAATCATTCACCATACCTCCCCTCCATGAATGAACTGAACATAAGTGGGGTCTGTTTACTCCAACAAAAGTGGGTAATTTGTTTACACCATCCCATTCTCTGTTCTCCCCCGCACATATACATAATATACAAGATAATAACAGTAACAGTCATAAATTGTGTTTCAGAATTTAAAATGTACTATATGTCTTACTCTTTTCATCCTAGGCGGTATACAGCTTGAAATGTGTAGAAATACAAATATCTCAAATACAAATCTGTAAAATCAAAGCTAAAGTTAACACACTGGTAAAAGACTATAACGACAGTCATCCAATTAGAAATCAAATCGGTAAATCTTTAGTTTTGGGTTTAAGCCACAGACAGTGTACTTTACTAATTTACATACACAGTCATAAATCATATGTATAATGAATAATAAACAGATTACTAATGATTATAAACTACTTATAAGCAGTTTTGCATTACCCAAAATTAAGTGTCACCATTAAATTTAACACAAGTAAGATACTTCCTTAAAAATGCACCCAGGTTCTGTGTCTTTGTGCTCGATGGCTTTGCTCTTCTGTGGCCTCCCAATCTCCTCACCACTCACCAGAGGTACCGAGGGAAGACAAACCGCCCTCCAATTCAATATAGCATTATAAAGTCCCAAATCTGTACAAATCAACACCACTTATGAGCAATCTACCAAAAGAGCTCAATCCAATATCACCTGATACATCGCTAATGCCACCAGGCGTTAAGCAAATCAGCGCACAGCATACGTATGAGTGAAGTTCGGCCAAATAGCTGAAGCTAAATTAAATTTGCAAATGGAGACGCAAGCACTGGTAGCCAGCAATATAAACGGAGAGATGTAGGGAATATGATCTGAGCAGAGTTTCAGTGGGCTCAGCTTTAGCCTGCAGCCACAAAAACACGCCATGGTGAACGACTGCACCGCAAGTACATTATTGAAGTACATTCAGTGATTTCCCAAAGCTTGAATAATGCTTATAACATACTTATTTACCAGTAGAAACAAAGTTACCAATCTGCCGATAGAATAACTCCCCCAGCACTTATTTTTTCACTTGATATTTTGTCAGCTGATGAAAATGACCACTATCAGTATTTGGAGCGAAGAACTTCCTGCCTGCTTGTTGTCTCGACTTAAATCACTTTAGATAAGGCCATCTGCTAAACGCCCACATGTAAAATGTTTTGAGATGAGTAATAACAATAATAAAATCATTTTTTTGAGTTCCTGGCCCTACAGTTTGAGGGACAGAAGACACCAGTCATGGTGACGGAGGCCAGAGGTTTGTTTCTGCTGGGTCGAGCGAGTG
Source organism: Albula goreensis (assembly GCA_022829145.1). NCBI lineage: Eukaryota > Metazoa > Chordata > Actinopteri > Albuliformes > Albulidae > Albula > Albula goreensis. Next base: position 65,698,261 of record CM040741.1, read on the forward strand.
CTAGTGAGGTTTGAAGAGGGTTTGACAGCCCCATGTTGGTCCCCTCGAGGTGAACCATAACAGACACAGTCTCTGCTCTCTGGTCTCAGTCATCAATATTACCTAACTTATTTACTGTGCAGCTGAACTCATCCACACTCATGCAGCTTGTCACTGTATTTTTTTTTATGAGACCCTGGTTACAATGGAATCCCCATACAGCAGAGGCAGGCAAATTCATTCCTGGTTCTGCAGTTTTTTTGTTCCCACAAGGTACCTTAGAATTTGCAATCCACAGTCCCCTACCCATAACTGACTGCACAAGTTTCACTACGGCATCTGGGTGTTGCAGTGTATTCTGCATCGGTACAAGATATAATGTAGCATTAGCATTACAAAATTACATTGCTCGAAAAAATGACAACATTTATTCACATTTAACTGCCCTGAGGAGGGTAAACAAGGTGCACAGTGCATTAAAAGTTTTTGTTATTTGATTTTCCACTTTTAAAAGTACTACAGTAGTCTCGCCAGAGAGTCTGAAAAGTGGTTTTGTGGCACAAATTGGAATTCAATCAAAGGAAAGTTCCGTTCGATAGTTTTGTTTCTGCTGTGTTCAGTAAAGCGTAACTGTTTTTCAGGCTGTAGAGTGTGGAATCAGTGAATTACTCACAAGTTTCTGTAGAGGACTTCAGACTTGAGTGAGCATGTGACATCAACCATGGAGAAACAAAGCGCAATTAAACATTCCACTTTTTGTCTCACCGGTCTCAAACCTACTGGACTCGATGCAGCCATCTTTATTCCCCCCCGAGCATCAGGCACGAGTGGCTTACCCCGTGACTTGATGTGTCAACAAATTCACTACTTTTCCCACTGCAGATGCATCACCAGTTACTTGTTGCTTATGCTGTATGCCAAGTTACAGGGCTCACAGCTGCACCTCCAACATATGCGGTGACTCAGAGACTGAGCCACTAGGAGGCATCAAGAATGCATGTAGATTCCTTTGGCTGAGGACCTTCAGCCCAGCGAGCTTAAATTAAACGTCTTTCTCTGCATTGTGGCTGGTGAGGACTGAGACCCACAGAAGACAAAACTTCCCTTACACAGGCATGTTTTGGTGCTAGTCATTGCATTGTGATGTCAGCTGTATTCACAGCTACAATTGAGTGGTAGCTATAGTAACAATGAGAGACGTTAATAGCTTTTTTTTTACAGATGGCTGAATGGGTAACGTAGTCATACAATAACAAGAGGGTTCATTTTAATGGATGTGTATGCCACACAATTTTTCTCAATGTCAGTACACCCTGTAGCAACATTATGCAAGTTATTTCAGTGATATCAAACACATACAAAGAATAAATGCAGCAGCAATACAGCATGGCTAGATTGCTGGCCATTGGCACTTTGATGGTACCTAAGCCTGTATTTGCATAAATTGAAACTGCATCTGTTTGAGTCGTGCAAACACACACTGACTGGTGTGAATGTAATACCTCTAGAGTGATAAGAACAAATAAACAAAACAAACTGATTATTTTTGCGCTGTAGGAGCAGGCCTTTGGACTTATAACTGGTTCTGTACTGATAGAAGAACAGCACCTGAAGCCCCGTTCTTTTACACTGCCCGTGTCCACTTTTCGTTTCGAAAGAGTCAAGTTCGCCGTTAACTTTATGAGGAAATAAAGACTGATTGTTGTCGTGACGAATGCGGCATTAGCCGAGGAGGATCGGCTCTCTGCTTGTTCTTAGGGGAAAGGAAACAGCGCAATTCCTTACAAAGACGTTTCGTAAATAGCCTGAGATCTTCCTCCTCCACCACACCCAATTCTCTCAACCAAGCTTCAGGCTGAATTGAGCTGTCACCCTAATGTGTGATGTATCGCACCGCTCTGAAAGGACATGGAGACCAAATTCTTCTAGGGATGTTTTTTCTGAGTAGAACAATAAATCCCGCCCCCACCCACCCAACCCCTCCAACCCCTAACCCCCCCATCCACCCCCCACCCCCAGCCGGCACTGTAATAGGTATCTGACTGTAATTTAAAGAAGCAATGTCCAATACAAAAGGGCTTTCAAAAGATATTGGAAACTACCGTGTGACTATAACCTCTTCAACAGGGCGCACTGAACCTCCATCCTATCCTTGATGAAGAGAATGGCCTTTTTCTCAGCCCTCACTCTGGGCTAGATTAGGGTGGATTGCTCCTAATCTTCCTGTTCAATCACATGACAGTTTCTGGGGAGGTTTGGAGGAAGATGAGGAATGACAGCCCTGCCACAGATACTCTCCACTGTGTCTCAGGTTTCCTTCTGTCCACTCTATATGTTAATCTTGGACAGGGTTATTAGGTAGGACAGAGAGAGAGGCTAATACAGACCACGACACGCCTGTGTCCTGCATGCCAGTCCAGCGCTAAGGAGATCCCTTTATCTGGCCATATATTATTGCTTTTCATTACGGTTGGCCATGCGGAAATTAAATATTCTGGAATATGTTGAAATAAAACTCATCATCAAGATCAAAATGGATTTTGAAGCCACCCACAGTGTATGTGCAACTCATACGTGCAATATATTCTTGCAATATATTAAAAATTAATTGCCATGAAATATACTTATAATATCAAAACAATCCTATTCTATTTATAATACACTGCAGTATCTTCAGTTTCTTTGAAAGTGGCCACAGTAACAGAAGGTACTGGTGCTGTCGGCGTCGCTTTGCTAGATCTCAATCTGCTAACTCATCCCACTGTTGCACTTTACTTTTGTGAAATCGAAGCCACATAGTTTCAAAATAAACAACACAGATGGTGCTCCAGGTAAAACACTCCATTTTGACAGATGTCCTATGAGTCTGAGCCAGTAAAACAGGGCTTGTTGTATCGCATGCAGGCAAAAATACCTGCAAAACTGCCACATCAAACACCCTGTGACAACTGCAAACGGTGCACTTTAACTGAGACAAGACTTTTCTCAGTTCTCATTACAGGCCACTCGGATGAAGTGGCGTGAAACACCCCAAACAGGCCATAAATGCAGTCTGAGAGGGTCGGGTATGTGGTCTGTGTGAGGCAGAAGTAGAAGTGGAAATATCCCACTATGTGAACATATTCACCTTTCATGCACAAACCACACATCTAAATGCTCAAATGAACTACATCTGACACCCAGGACCTACCACACAACACCACAGATGGAGGAAGCCCCTATTTCTCTAGCGTTATTTATGACAGAGGTTTTGCCTTATGCAAGAGAAGTTTAGTGCTGTGTTTTTCGATTCTGGCCCAGGAGGGCTGCAGGGCAGGCTGATTTTTGTTGTTACTCAGTAATTAAAGACCTATTAAAACGGTTGATTACACAGTGAACTCATCTTGTGGTCTTTCGGGACTGAACTGGTTTAGAGAATTTAGTTGAAAAGAAAACCAGCATTCACTGTGACCCTCCAGGACCGGAACTGAAGAAGACAAGCTTGCCAAGTGCCATACCATGTTTTTGTTAGTAATTATAGTATGACATCAACTTAGTCCTGCAGACCTAATGTGTTTGCTGGTATTTATCCTGACCAAAACTGCAATCCCCAAATGCCAATCACAGCCCCATTTAAACATTGACTAAAAGAACACCAGAGGAACACAAAGTCATCATATCATCAGTTCAGAAACCTGCAGGTGCACAGTTGGCCAGTAGAGGTCACTGAAGAGCAATGTTCCTGGTGAGTTTAGCAAGCTTATCGTGACGTTACCCTGCAATGAGGCTGAACTAGTTGTTGCCCCACCAATGTGGGTCTCCAGCCACAGTCAGTATTGGTGCTCATTGGGGCTCAAACTCCCATCCATTGGATGCACAGTGGTATTAAAACGTGCGCCTGTGCTCATGCAAACCAAAGCCTCGGCCAAAGCCACAACTAAAGGCCCAAAAATACATACATCACCTTTTATCAGTGTAACAGCAGCTATTTCAAAGCAAAGACAATTGCCAATGCAGAGCCTTAGGGTATTGAAAAGATGAAACTGGACACTGACAGATTAGACCAGTGTAAACCTGGTCAAACTAAACATAATCATTTTGCATGTACCGAGGGCTGCTTTAGGGAAACAATTTGCAAGCTAATTTTCTGACTCAACAATTCTGTGGACTTTAAAGCCTGAATAATGATCCAATTACTTTTTGTTCCGTGCATGCGGCATGAACGTTTTCCAGAATGCCTCATTTTTCATGACAGCATAACAAATATATCCACTTTTGGCGTGCTCATCGCCGAAAATGCACGGCGCTGTGATGTGACGGCGCGGTTCTCATTATGATTGTTCGTTTAGTGCAGGGGGATTCAATCTTGCGAGGCTGTGCGCCGTGCTCTGATTAGCTGCGCCGAAACCCACTCATCCTCGGGAGATACGGACTCCTCTCCCTTCCCTCCGCTGCACGCTGCAGACCTTATCTTTCCCTCTATTAAAGAAAAAGACAGCGGCCACGCTCCCAAGTCACGCGCGGGCGTTATTGCATAACCCGTTACGCGGTGCATGCCTCCCCTCAGATATCGGGGAGGGGGGATGGGCAGAATAGGAGGGCCTATTTATAGACTGGTGTTCGTACATGGATGGTCTGGGGGGGGTGGCGGTGACGTAAAACTGCACTGTGTTTCCCCTACCCCCCACCACCTCCCCGCAGTGAGGGCTGACCCCAGTACAGGCCTCAAGCAGCAGCTACTGAAACCCATCAGGGGAATCCCTGACATGGCTGAACAGTGTGCCTGCACTGAATGACGACCTGCAGGGGAAACACATAATGACAGAGCACTGTGCTAAGCCCCCTGAACAGCGAATGTGAGCAGACTGCACTTCCACCAGCAAAGCAACTCGGCACCTACCTTTTTTTTTAAATCAAAAATGTAATTGTTATTCATCAAGCAATAAAAAAAGCAGAAGTACAGAAGTAAATTAATTCCAGATCTATTTATAATTAATATCCCGAAGGTGTTCTGTGAAAAACGAAAGGGCGAAACTAAATTACACTCAGTTTAGTGTCAGCCATTTTCTATCAGTAAGGCTCTGGTGAATGAGTGATTCATTATTCATCATGTTCACTCAGCCGCTACTCCAAAGCGGATATTAACAATTAAAGAACGTGAGACCAAAGGCTTCTGAACACAAAATCCGTCTGCAGTTTTTATTTGGAACACAATGGGATTTACAACCACCACTCAAATGCTGTTGGGTCGATGCTGACTTCTTTCACTTCACTTCCTCGCAGGCACAGAGGTAACTCAAACAGAGTCACGGCTCAATGATCAGGGACTTGTTTTCCTAAAAAGTGTTTTGCTCCAGCCCATCCACCATTATACACAACGCTGAAAGCATTTGATTGATTCCAATTGGTTGCCTTGCTTGAAAGTTCTGATACATCCACTTCCATTTAAATTGTGATAATATCCCATAACCCATTTCACACGTTCCGTTAGCTGTCATTTTATCACATTGTACATTTGTTTAGTTTAGCAGAATCAATTATATCCAGAGGGATTTTCACAGCCTTCAACTATTTTTAATGCTGGCAGTTCATACAGCGGAAATATCCAGGTAATCAGCTTTAGGTTAGATGCCTTGCACAAGCTTGGATTTAAACCCGCAACCATTGAGTCACAAGCCTGGTTCTCTCACCACTCGACTACGCTGTCACCCATCAAACTCGAGGGCCACTCAGCTGAAAGCTTTGCGGAATGGATGATGGTAAACCCTTCAGTAAGAGGGACCATCTGGGCCACTTCAAAATCACTCTGTCTGCGGAGCGAGCGACCGAATCGGCACAGAGTATGGGGGGATTTCTCGTCCCTCGTCCCCACTTTCTGTGACATCTAGAATCAGAGGGACATTGCTGACTACGGTTATTTGCATAGCAAGATGTAGCTAAATGCATCCTTATCCAGAACATCCTGTACAGCATCCATCTTTAAGCAGACCTGGAAATGTAATGCTCCACCACCCCCTTGCTCCGGCCCATTTCAATTCCCACTACTTTAAGTACTAATTCGGGTAAATTAAAACAAAAGCAATATATTTAATTGGTGATAGTTTTTTTTTCACTTGATTCCAAAATGAACAGCATAAGACAACTACAAAGATTGTATAATGTGTCTTATTCTGTATGTGTGTGGTCATCAGAGTGTGACAGAGGCCATGGAATGAGCCAGAGTCTAAGACATTAACCAATAGGAGGAGCAGGCAGGAGTACAGTCCTCGCCATGGTGACAGAGTGACACAGTCAAACCGGCTTTGCCAAGGTAGACTAATCTTGGAACATTGGGGTCATCTACAGCCATTTCAAATGCCATAAAACTGTCAAGGAAAGAGAGAGGAGAGAGCATGAGTTACTGAGAGAGAGAAGGAGAGAGATAAAGGGGGAGAGAGAAACAGAGAGAGATGTCACTTTTTGTGCTCAGTCAAGGCAGGCGAGGGTGATTTAGTCAAGGTTGTTTTGGGAGAGCAGGGACGGTTCCTCCCGAGAGGAGAGCCCTTTCGATGAATGAAATCTCTCCTGACTGGCTAATTTAGCGGAAGCCACGCCCTGGGCCCTGTCTGTCACTCACCATAACCTCCCAATGGGAGAGGGTCCCAGAGAGCAGGGGCACATGGGGATCCCACAGATAACCACGCCTTCCCATGATTCAGCCCAATCGGAGGGCGAGGGACCGCGGAGCATGGTGACAGACCAAACCCACACACGTCACGCTGACATCCCCTCTAACACATCACACTCAAACCAATCTGGCCACACTAATGGTGAACAGACTGTGTTAGTGCTCAGGTGAGCCACTGCATTCCTACAGGGCCTGTGTACATACAGGCTGTTTTTCCACAGGTAGAGACAGAGACAGAGAGGTGTGTTAGGCAGGAGAGAGAAACGAAGACACGGAGAGAAAGAGTGAGTGAATGTAGGAGAGAGGCACAGAGATTGATTGAGGGAGAGAAGGTAATGTGTAAAAAGTGACTTCAGAAGAGATAACAAAAGTCAGACGGGCACACAGGAGACAGAGAAATGGATGAAGGGAGAGAAAGAAAGAACGGAAGGGTAGTGACTTAAAGATAAAGAGATGGATAGCAGTGAGAGACACTGAATATTTCATTTGCCTTTTCAAGACTTTGGTTTGCATTTTAAAAGAGAGGCTTTTCGCTCACATAAAGGCGAGAGATTGAGATAAAGAGAGAGAGAGAGAGAGAGAGAGAGAGAAACGCTGCCAGTTCTTACCGCCTCTGTCCCTGATGGCCAGGTTGTGCCCCTTCTTCAGCACTACGTCCAGCTGGTACATCCCTGGACTGGGGAGGGGGGGGTTCGCATTACTTGGTCCCACTATGTTGATGCCCTGAGAGACAGGAGAGACAGGAGAGGTCAGAGGTCAGAGTGAGTCACGAGGCCAGTGTCCAACACACCACACCTGAGTACACACACATCAAGCCAACACCGAACTCCAGCACAAAGCTCCAACACACACCTATATCCTCCCAGTATAGAGCTCCAATACACACTTCCTGTTCTCAACACAGAGCTCCAACACACACTTCCTGTTCTCTCAACACAGAGCTCCAACAGACACTTCCTGCTCTCAACACAGAGCTCCAACACACACTTCCTGTTCTCAACACAGAGCTCCAACACACACTTCCTGTTCTCAACACAGAGCTCCAACACACAGACCTCCTGTTCGATTGTGTTTTAATACTGAACTCCAACACAAATTCAATGAATAGTTTTCACTGAACTGCCAATTAAAGTCTGGGTCAATACTGAACTCACCAAACCACATCCGAGATGAAAAATATTAATATCTGCATTAAATCGTCAATCGAAGGTGAATAACACATTTTGATTAAATTCAGACCTCAGACACCCCTCAAGAAAAAACTGCAGAGACAGCTGTTTTTAAAAATTTAGTTATTTTATATTATCACTGTTTGGGTAAAGGGCGCAGTAAAGTAAATAGAGTTTTTGCTTCTGTATACAGTCACATATAGATAAAAAGCTATACAAGCAAGCCCTGCTCATCAGCCTCAGTGTTATTGGCAGGGTGTGACGTCCAAAGAGATGCGGCTCAATGCCGACCTCTTTGTTTGACACAGACACAGAGAATGAGAAAGATGATGGAGATGGAAGGATAACTTTTTTCTTGATTTTACTGCATCGTACAGATTGTTCTGGACCCCAGGAATAACATATTCACGGAGCTGATTCAGATCTGAATGCATGAATAAACAAAACGGCTGCAGCAAGAGATGACTGACTCTTTCCCACTGAATCAAAGGCTTCAGAGAGAGAGACTCACAACAAAGACTCAGGGCTGTTCGTCTCTTTAAGGATATATGTGATTCAATCACAGCAGTCTTTACATTAAAACATTGTTCTCTTTGAACATGGACTATTATTAAGTCCTCCATTGCTGTGTTACTTTTTCCATGTTATAATATAATAGTACATACTCTCAAAGAGACTTAGGTCCCTTTTGGGTGAATGCACTCTTAGAGAGATTGGGGCAAAGATTCAAATAAGATTTGTCCTTAACTTTGGCTCACGATGAAGTGCAAGTTTTCATTTCTATCTTCAACACCTGTTTGGCAAGTTCAGCCATCATGAAAAGGATTCGTGCCAAACTGCTCTTGTGGCCAAAAGATATTACACTCTCATTCAGCTGTAAGAAAATTTAAGGACTGATATCGATTGAATCCAGGCCAAAGTGATTGGTGAGTGAATGTAGCCCCTACCGCTGTGACAGATAATGTGCCCAGTTGGCAGGGGAGTAGCACCAGAGGGAAGAAGAGTACTAAGTACACAGGGCCCAAGGGTTTGAAGGGGCCCATGAAAATCTGGGAGTGTTTTTATAAAGAGTGGAGGGGCCCTCAGAGCCTGCCTGTGTAAAGGGGCCCAGAAATTCTAGCTATGCCCCTGCCGGTTGGTGAACAAAGGCGATGCTGTCCATTGGTTTTTCCTAAGTAAATCACAAAGTCAAAGCAGAATGATGAAACACAAAAAAGACCATTTCCTCTGTGGCTCCAGCTCACAGGCATCAGGGGCTGGAAGCAGGCCAAACTGCAGATACGCCACATCAACACCAGTACACTGGAGCTGAGTGTGAAAACCTGACACAGGAAACACACACACACACACACACACACACACGTACACACACATACACGCATACACACATACACACACACACACACACACCTACACAAATACACACACATACATGCATACACACACACACACACACACACACATACATGTATACACACATAAACATACACACACACACAAAACACACACACACACATAAGCGTAACACTCCAAGCTGTAATTCCTGTGTTTGTTCTCCTGCCATGACGACATGACAAATGCATTCTGAAGTTCTGTAAAAATGGTCACCTCTGCATTATAGGAGACCGGGGACAACTGTGACACTAGGTCTGTTGTAACACTCCTCTTAATTTTCTTTTTATCCCACTCAGAAAAAAACCTACAGCAAGTTACATAGGGTTATTAGTATCTGTAGAAAAGCTAGAAAATATTATTACCCTTCAGATGCAAATAAAAATAGATACGGCCCTCACAAGTGTAGAAAGAACACTTTAATTACATGTTAAAAGAAGTGCAATTGTGATGTAATTTTTGTAAAATAATACTTTTTTTCTTATCACAAGTGTGTTGGGGACAGAGAGGGGGTGGGAAAAGTCATGTGACTTGGCAGCATCAGAGCCAGAGTGAGATTGCTTTGGTATTCGCTCTGAGAGACTCTCAGTCTGAGCCCCGCTCTTACTATTAACTACTCATAAAGTACAGTGCAGTTCGCATCTGGCGGTGCATAATCGCGCACATGAAAGGGGTTCTGGCCAAGAGGCTGCAGGCGGCTGATACTGAGCCGTACGCGGCCGGCGGCGCGATCTGAGCTGATGGCTCCAGCCGTGGGCCCAGCTGCTTATGTAATCTGCTAAAAAGGAGCAGCGTTTGATTTGTGACAAAGAGCAGCGCGCTTGGGGAGGAGAAGCAGGAGGAGGAGGAGGAGGAGGAGGAAGAGAGAGAAAAGGGGAGATTGCTGATGCCTGTGAAACTGCTGCCAGACACACACACACACACACACACACACATACACACACTTATGCAGACACACACACACACATGCGCTCACACACACAACCACACACACATTTTCATAGACACACACAAACATAAGCACCCACGCAGACACTTGTGCAGACACACACATGCACACATATATACACCAACACACACACACATTTTTACAAACACACACAGACATAAGCACTCATACACACACTTGTGCAGACATACACACACGTGCATGTGCTCACACATATAGATATACACATGCACACACACACACACATACTCACGTCTGCATATATCCACATTCTCACACACACAAACACGCAGGAGCACACAGCTCATTTGTCTGGCATAGGCAAAAAATTCCTTTTACAAAGCAAACCAAACAGCCAGTTGCTTTCTTCTAACATACCAGGCAAAAATTTGAATATGTATGCATCTTTGTACTTGGACCAAAAAAGGATTTTTTTGTAAAGTTAATGTGTGATTTTGTACAATTTACTGTTGGCAATTTTATGGGAAAAATAAAACTACTAAAAAACTGGCAAAGTATCTTTTTAAATCCACAAGCCAGAGTGAGATCAATGAACACTGAGCCAACTTGGCTGAAAAGGCCAAAGCTGGCAGCTCTGTCATGTAATACTATCTGGCCATTCAGAGACGGGTTACCCCACTAAGCCCCCTCACCCCCCGGCGCTACCACCGTCTGGCCCCGTCTGCCGTCTCCCGTTCATCCCTGCCCAAACCCATCTCCGGCACTGCCCGGGATCCTGTTACCCACAATGCCCCTGTGATAACATCGCTGTCATACCTGTCAGGACACAATGCTAAGGAGAAATATGATTCCCGCTACCACAGCAGCACAGCAGCGCAGCAGCCAGCAGCTGCACAGCAGATCGTGACTACACATCCCACGAGCCTTTCTGGGGCTGGCCCAGCGAATATGAGGAGGAAGCTGCGGAGACTCCTGCCAGGTTCAGTCAGGATGACTTAGCCATCGTTTTGATTTTGCTGTCTCAGAATGGAATTCCACCATTGTGTACAAATTTGGAGGCCAGAAACAATGTTTAGGCTGTTAAAGTGCGACATTCTAGGATGGCAGGATTTAGTACCCCTGTGTTCTCTCTGATGGCTCCCTGACAGCCCAACGTAAGGCAGGTAAGGCAGGTAAGGCAAGGCAACACAATATTTATTCATATGACTTTCATGTACAATGTCAATTCAAAGGGCTTAACATATGAGTCTAGCAATGTACAAACTTTGAACAGACACATAGTGCGACCAGCATTACAACCTGCCCCTGTGACTGACCAATGAGAAGACAGCATGCAATGAAAATGAGAGCCAAATATAGGTGATAAGTGTGAGACTGAAGCTGTTATTTCCTTGTCAACGTGTTGAGCACAGAGACATTATCACTTAGCGTTTTATGCGTCGCTGTGCGAGGTCCGCCCATGTATCTTCATGATCGATTAAAATAAACTCCCTCTGAGTACAGTATTCAATTTAATAATCACTCCCGGCAATGGTGTGAGGAAATAGAAATTAATTACCCAAGCTTACAATAACTAATTAAGGCGTAATTACTGTACCCATGTCACGCACTCTGATTGTCCGTAAGTTGAAGCACTCTGCTCTTGTTTATTCCATTTGACTGGGAAAATTCCTACCTCCATCCACTGAAGAACAAAGCTAATGTGTGATTCAGACTGCAAGACAGATCGAGTCTTTTATGGTGGTCACCATGCCACGCCACACAATAAGGCCAAGCTAAATCTTTGACATCAGCAGGACTGTTGAGATTGTGGCCCTGGAGTGCACACACGAGTTGTCTGCCAAAGATGAGTGAGTTAACATGTCTGAGGTCCGCTGGGGTCTCAGTGCAGCTGGCTGAGTCCGATGATAAAAAGGGGGAAAATGCAAAATAACAAAAAGAGCACGCCTGTGCTCTGTGGTGAGCTCTTTGCATGGCAGGCGCTCGTCTCGTATCACAAACCTCCACTCAGACAGCCTGTCGTTTTTCCCTCCACCTGCCAGGCGAAACAGGGTCGTTTGCATCCGCTTCAGGGTTCAGCAGCCCTGTTAGCGGGATCTTCCAAACCCCACAGAGCACGAAGCATGCGGCGCGGTCCCTCCAAAACCCGACAAAACCTGCCCTGATATCAGCTGCTTTATTTCACTGAGCATCGAATGGTGAGAGGAGAGAGTACCACTCCACCACAGAATGACACTCACCCTCTCTCCCTTTATACTTACACTTTAGTTATTAAAATTAGATTAAAATATGCCCATGTCAATACTGGATCACAGGGGATAGCGCTCACATTTTTGTCATCTAAACAGGGGCTACATGAGCAACAGATCAGAGCACATAGGGAGATGCTCAGACGTTTTGCCTCCAGCCCCGAGGCTTGAAGCCTGTCCCCCATATCCCAGGTCTCTTTGAGCACTCTACACCGTGTCATTCTCACAGGCCTTGAGCCCCCACCCTTCTGGCCAGCGAGAGGTCACACCATCGTCGCGTTGTGATGCCAAACATCTAATCTCCTAGAAAAATACGTTTTTCACCTCTTCGCCTGCTGCGCTACTGAGTCACACGGCTATGCACCGGGCACAAGGCCGCAGGCTGTGTGTGTCGCTGCATCATGGTTAAACGCTGAGCTGAATAAACTGGAGTGAATTAAGTCACACAGTGGAACAAACTTCCACCAACACACTGAAGTACCGGGGAAAAAAAGAACAAAACCTCTCTGCGCTTTATCATTTAATCAGTATCTGGGAGAATGATGAAAAATGAGTCAATAACTAAAACCCATTTGTGCAGCATAACTGTAATGTATATAGCAGCTATATTGAGTCTCGTTCACCAGAAACTCTGCACATTAGACTCCATTAAAAGTATAATCGTAACACAGGAGCTGTATGCTGTATACGGTTATCTGCTTTCAGCGAGAGACAGACAGCACGGTGATGCTGGTGCTGATAGTGCATTATGGGAAGGGGGCGCACACCTACACATTACTGAGGACGTCCAGAGCAGTCTACAGGCACAGGCCATTAGGAGCAGTCTCATACGGCCATCCTGGCTGCCAGACGGCATTCAGAACTCCATCTCTCCTCGTTACCGTGTAGGTCGTGGAGGCTGTGTGTTTGCCCGTTACTTAATGAGTCATCCACGCCGCGGGGTTAATGCAGGCTCCCCTTGGTTTTCCCGCCATTGCAGGAGGAGCCTCTATCAGTCAGGTAATGGGTCACCCCACGGACACCACTGCGGGGGCCAGCGCCTCCGTCTCCACGGGGAAGGACATCACGAGCGCTCCCGAAATCTGCCTCCAGGTTCTCATTCATCTTCCCTCGCTGGTGCTCTTCTATCCTGCCCAGGGCAGTGGTGAGTTTCAAAAAGCCCTGAGTCCATTCTCAACCCCCCCCCCCATGTCACACACAGATAACATGGATTGCCTTATCACCAATGAAACAAATCATTTGTTCATTTTTGTCTTTTGTACTTCTTCATATTTACTTATCTTACTTATTTACCACCTGTATTTTTTACATACCAGTTATAATAATTACTACATTATAATCCCTCATCTCATTTTAGTATCTGTATACATGAACTTTTTTGTTCCCATATTGGTTTATTTTTACTGTCCATGATCAATAAAAAGCAGGGCAACAAAAAAAAGGAAGGAACAGTGGATAAAGTACAGGAAGTACTGTTCTCAGATCAGCTGATGGGACCAGGCTGGGGCAGGCAGAGGTAACAGACAGCAGGTGTAGGGAGACATACAGAGCAGACATATTTCACTGTCTGAAGCATACTCCAAACAGGAAGCAGAGGCTGGAAATAGACCATGAAGATTTCTAAATAAACCGTGCCCAAGAGAAATAAAGACTGAGAGAAAAACAACCCAAAAACCTTTTACTTACAATGGACTACTATTTTTTTCTCTTTGCAAGTAAATCTGGTCTTGTACTATAGCACCCTCAAAGCAACTTCCCAAACTACATGGACCAAGGGAAGCTGAAGCTTCTCCCTCAATCAAAGTTAAGAGCAAAATATTGACTGAATCAGAACAAGAGTCTCACCCTTCTTTTTGATCACCAAAACCCACTTCTTTTCTATCCACCCCCTCCCCCCTCACCCCCCCATCCTAAGATCCAGCACTTCAGCAGTAACTGCCAGCCCGTTCACCTGATCCATCAGCGCAGATCGATAGTTCCTTCTGTTACACGAGTGATGGGGACCCCAGGGGAACAAACAGGGCGCGGGACACTGGTCAGCCCATCGATCCGCATGTACAGACAGCATGTGGAACTCAAGCAGGGCTCCATTCACACGGGACACGAGGCTGAGCAGGAGTGCCCCTCTGAACAGAATGGCATAGCACTGTATAGCATGTTATATTATATTATATTATATTATATTATATTATATTATATTATATTATATTATATTATATTATATTATGGTATGGTATGGTATGGTATGGTATGGTATGGTATGGTATGGTATGGTAAGCACAGAATAGAATAGAATATTATAATGTAGTATAAACTGATTGGATTTATATAATCCTTAATATTACAGTGAGGGGTTAAGACTCACCTCAATCACCACCACGAGATCAGGGAGGGAAGTATCACAGTAGTGCAAATGTGACTATGGTGTCAGTGTCTCACTGGTTTGAACCAATCGTTGCGCAGTGCTGTAGGCAGCAAAACATTCTGATTGGTTTGACTGTAGCCCCACCCATTACAGGGTTAACTGTACAGGGTTCACTCTGCCTTCACTGTAACTTAGGGGCAGAGGTGGAGAAGTCCAGCTTCAGACAGTAAAAGTACTACCACTTGTTTGTCCTGCCTGTGCACTGAGACAGGTGAGTTCACTAATTAGCTCATCTTCCAGGCTGAAGAGTTGTGCTGATTAGAATCAGCTGGTGTTTCCACCTGTGCTTTGGGGTCCTGGATATGAGTCTCAGGTGGAGAATTCAAAACTGTTGCATTAACCTGAGTTGTTTTAATATGCAAATATCCAGCTGCATGAACTCATTCCCAAGAATAAAAGTTTTAAGAGAGAAATCTGACACGTTGATGTGGATCTGCTGTGTCAGGCCAAACTGTAACAGCGTCCCTGGGACTGGTACCTTAATGCCCTCAGAGTGAAGGAGAACAAAGCCAGCTATTTTAGGAGCCGCTTTACGCCTCCCTCGCGATCCAGGGGGGTGTGGCAGGGAGGGGGAGCGAGGGCCGCCGCTCTGATGATGTCGTAACCGCGAGAGAGCGATCGTAAACCTGTCCCTCAAGCTCCTGGGTGTTTTTCTCACCTTTGGTTTCAAACACACCTGTCATTTTGTTTGTTTCAAAAATAAATGCCAAGACTCAAATCCTATCAACATTTCACCTTTACCTTCAGTCACAAATAAAGTCAACTTTCACTTTTTTTTTACAAATAATATATATAACAAATAAATATTTATACTCATGGACTTTGTGTATTTAAAACATATAAACATGTACTCTATAAACAATTGTCTGTTGAAAATCACATAATATTTGAGAAAGTCAAAGTGTAGACTTTCATTTGTTTATTTGTAAATCAATGTAAAGGACAAATGATGGAATCAACAGCTAAGATTTGCACTGTACTCCAGTTTCCTGCAGTAGGGAATTCTGGGATAGGAAACGATTGCATTTACATATGCTGCCATTTTCCATGGTGTTCAGGAGAGCCTTTTGAACAGCGTTATCGGTCTGAACACAGTGCTCCAGCAGCTAGGCTAGAAAATCAGCATATCACAGAATACAAAGATCCACAAAGGATGCGCGCAAACACATGGGGCTCCATGGGATGGAAAAAACCCTGGCGAGCGTGGCCGTTTGCTATTTTAAAGGGGTCTGCGATATGGAAACACATTGAATGGCAAAAAGCTGCACTGCCCTGTCTGTTTCTATTTAAATGAGTGAGGATCTAAAAGCAGCAGGGAGACACACAATGGGGAGGGTGTAATCAGGGTTTTAGTAGCTGCATTTGCTCTGTCACACTGGCCAGTTTCCATGCCAAAAGCTGGAGTGAGTTAATGGACAGGGCCTCATGCCCAGGGTTCAAACTGCTTGCTCATTGGCTAGTGCACTGGAAGGCCCCGGAAGTTCTTACATCACTCTAAATCCTGCCCGTACGGGTGTGCTAGTGGGGAAGCATCACCTGGATCACCTGCTCGCTCGCTCAGGATTAGTGAAGCCCAGGAGAGGCCATATCGAGTCCATTTTCCTGATACTTTAATCCAAAACAACTAGGGAGTCTGACCTTAAACCTGGAAAGCAAGATCTGAGTGCACCAAAACAACAAAGTTTGCTCTTATTTTGAGCTTTTTTTTTTCTTGAAGGAAATTTGTTGAAATGTTACCCACTTACAAAGCAGAGTATTTAATGAAGCAGCTCAGGCTTTAAAATATGCTGACAGCTTGCAGCAAACTTCCTCCCAACACTTTCCTGTCGTCCGCAGACTGCAGAGTGGAATGTAGAGAGTCGCTCGCAGGCAAGTTCACTAAAGTGTGTATGGAACGGCTGCAGTGTTGTGTCTGTGTGTGTGTGCGTGTGTGTGCTAATGTATGTTTGTGTGTGTGCGTGTGTGTGTGTGTGAGAGAGAGAGTATGTTTGTGTGTGGGTGTGTGTGGAGACAGAGTGAGAAAGAAAGGGTGTGTAAGACAGGGGAAGAGAGTGTGTGTGCTTGTGTGTGTGTGAGACATGGAAAGAGAGTGTGTGTGCTTGTGTGTGTGTGAGTGTGTGCGTGTGTGTAAGACAGGGAAAGAGAGTGTGTGTGCTTGTGTGTGTGTGTGTAAACTTCCAAACTCCTGGTTTGGAAGTTTACACAGTGCACCGTTGGTAGAATAGCTCCAGAGCTGCACTCACTAACGGCCCTGAGTCACCCTCGATCGCCTCCCTCACAGTAATGCGCCGAGAGCCCCCTCATTAGTCACAGAGACATGCCCCTTTTTCACCGGTAACGCTATCCCGCCACCACTGCAAACACCATCCCACCCCCCTCCACCGCCAACCCCATTTCCCACTGAACGATACACCCGATTTCACAGCATTTTGCTGCAAATGGACTCATTTGTGAAAAAGGTATCGACCTTCCCCTGCGACGCACACTGCCTTAGCGACTTGATGGAGCATCGGTGCCCTCCTGGACCCCTGGAACACACCAGCTCCGCCCTCTTTCCCGGAACAGCAACAATTTCACATTCGCACCAGACTGGGAGATAAGTAAAACACTGGGAAATAGAAACTGGTTTTAAAAAAACATGGAGACAACAGGATATGGCTGCTTGGTGCTATTAGCTAATGCATGAGTCCTCTTCACTGAACATTCTACCAAAGCACATAAAAAAAAAAAAAAAGTTTGAGGCTCCCACAAGAATCATCAAGCCTGTACAACATGTCTTCTATATCTGTCTACTCACAGACCATGGACTGAAAAGAAGCTTTGAGGACATAACTGTAGTGTCCAAGACCAGTTTTGGTTCTTTGGACCAGTGCTGAGTTCTCTTTCATCCAGGGGTCTGCAATTCCAACCCTGGATGGTGACAGGGTGTGCTTGTTTTTAGCTGTGACCAGCAGCTCTATAGCTTGCTCTGTCGGGTTGGTTAGTTGGTTGGTTGGTCAGTCGGTCGGTCCACAAATTCCCCACAGTTTTCACCCTAGGAGGCTGAAATTTGGCAAGTGGAGGTCAAGTGTGTGTTTGTGAAGGTGTGTGTTTCTGTTCATGCCAATTGGCTAAAAGGGGGTGTGGCAATGGGAGTGGCCTGATCACAGCTATTTTGAATTTGCGCTTGTTCATACTTAATCAGCATGCATTGACTAATTAAAACTGCTTATTAAATAGTTAACTCACCTCTCCTGGATTCTCAGATCTGAACTACTTTGGAAGTTTAAGTGAAAACAAAAACCAAGATACACTGTTGCATTCATGGACCGCAATTTAAGCCCACTGCTCTAGGTTATAAGTTACCGAGGAGTCTATATGGACTGAATGGCCTTTATGTATGTCAATACATGCATTCTCATAATGCTATGGAAGAGCCAGGGGTGGCACAGGAACAGATGGGAACTTAGTCATGCTCTGGCAATAGGAAACATGCTATATCACAACATAAGCCCAGCACATCACAGATAACTGACTGGGTATGATAAATAGCTAAAAACAGACTGATCTAGCCCCGCTTAACCCTAATCTTGAGCTATGGATAGCGAGACCAAAGCAAGCACTGACTGTACATTGCCCACACTTGAGTGTGCATGCACTCTTTCTCATAATTCTCCTCTAAACATAGGCACAGATGAAGATTACAAACCTCATCCTGTCTATACATAAGAGTTCACAAAGAGTTCACGATGTTTATTCATCGTGTGCTGCTGAAAAACTGTCAAAATTAGTTTCAGTTGGTTTTCAAGAGCACACTTGACTCATGTAAATTTTTTATACATTTACATACATCACATCCTGTACTTTGAAAATGGCATTGCACAATGATGTTAGAAAAATACATGTGAGTAAAAGTTTGAGTATTGTTTGAGTATTGTTTTAGGAGTCCCTTTTCTCCTGGAAAGATTTCCCTTGTGTAGGGACATACATTCTTGCATATAGAACAGATGTGATATAGCTAGCTTGTTTGTCAAGCTCCTGGGCAAATGAAGGGAGTTATTTTTCCAACTAGTTCCGTGAACTCCCACATCACTGCAACCTGCTTTCACTTAATGTCATACTTTGAGTATTTCTCTGAGTAAAAGCAGAGAGTTTGGCTGAAATGGGCTTTTAAAGTGGAACCCTGCTGGCCTGACTCTGGGGCCATGGAGGACCAGAAAACGCTTCAGCGAGCGGGTTTTAACAGATCATCTCTGCATGTCAGGACTGTGGCAAAGGGCTCCACCAAAGCTGTCGCACCACACCACAGGGAGGGGTGTGGGGGTGGGAATGGGTGTGGGAACGATATGATCAGAACAAAAAAATAAATCAACCGACAGGAATTAAAGATGATGAGATCGATTGGCGGAAACGGGAAGAAAGAGGACCCGTAGTTAGGAGAGAGAGTGAGGTAATTGGACTATACCCAGGTACTGTGGCTGGGTTTCAGGCTGTAATGAGCAAATTACTGAGGATTTTAGCCGCCCACTCCATACTCAGCTGCAATTAAAGTACTGAGGGCAACGGCAGAGTTTTACAAAGTGGACAAGGAGGTCTGGGCACTAATTCATTCAGTTGGCTTTAAGAATTTAACATTTTAATTTTTTGTTTTAAATGTTTTAATACATTATTTACAAACATATCTATCCGTTTAGGTCTAGAACTTCACATAACCTGAAAAACTATCTTTGAAGTTTTTTTTTTTTGCCACTGCTGATACTGGTGCCCCGACCAACCTGAACAAAGCTCCACAATAAACATCCTCCACGGAGTCTACTCCTGTACATCTATGTGAACTCAGCTCTTTGACCATGCTGTGAAAAGAAGAAGACTCTAATGACATCTAATGTTTCGGCAGAGAGCACTTGTTTGTCAGTGTCGTCCTGTGCAGGCAATGGAGCTTGTAGCAATGATCCTGGCTCATCTATACTATTGAGGAAAAGAGGGAAGATATGAATGAAAGAGTGCCAGACCACAGCTCTTTACATTATGAAAAGAGAATTTTAAGGCAATAGAGTGCATTCTGGGTCATGGTATGTAGAGTGATGAAACTTCTCATTAAATACAACACCCAATACAAAATTCATCATTAGCAGACAAAGTCCTGTGCCTTGCGGCTTCTTACACAACATCAAAAGCCTACACTCCATAGCAAGCACTAGGAAATCACAAGCTGATTACGGCATATAAACAATACTGTGGTAAATATAGTAACTTGGCGGGCTTGACTTATTCTATTCTAAGTCCACGGAAGCCAATTAGCATGTTGAGGTTAAAGAACTCCTTGCGTTTAAGTGGAGGTAGTCCCCTGAGGCTATGCTATCGTGCTAATATTCGTGCAATGGCTGATCATTTACTGTGGAACCATGTGAACTCATATCCTCCAGCCAATCAGGAAGAACCACGGGCCCAAATGGCCCACGATGACACGGCCCAAACTCTGTGACTACATTCATGAGGAGATGAATGTATCATTAAGCCAGACCCAATGGGTTACATCGCTGCAATTGTGCATATTGGAATGTATAAACAATTCCACTCTGTTTGCACTGTGAAGGTCTATCAGATTTTACGACAACTGTATCAATGGTACAACATAGAGGACCAATACTATTGGCCTGCGAAAGTGGGTGCTAAGTCTGTGGAATACATAAACCATAAAAGAAGAAAACAGTTGTGCTTCTTCTGATTTAACAGTAACAACCAATCTGTACACATCTTCCACATCAGTCTTTCCACATTCAGACTGAAAAAGTAATTAAAGCTTAATTAAAAACAGTGACATCAAAAGAGAAACATTTCTTTAGTTTAAGATGGAAAGATGGCAGTGTAACTTAATGTTTTTAAACCCTGGCTTTTAACTCAGAGGCTACAGGTTCAAATCCCAGAGGGGTACAGCTATTGCACTCACATTCACAATGTACTCATTGTACTTAACCTAAATTGCTTCAGAAAGACAAGACAAAATGGATAAAACATGTAAGCTTTTAAAGTCTCTCTGGATAACAGCGTCTGTTAAATGCCTAAAATATAAATGTGAAGACCAAGACTTTGTCTCCTCATCCCACTGGAACAAGCAAATAATAAGCAGTCTGTCAATTGCCCTACGACCGGAGCAGGCTGGGAGCACGCGGCCGCTTAATGTCAGCCTTTTAACTCAGAATGTGTATGCCACCACATCCACCCACATGGTCAGATTAAGAATCACCATGCAATTTCAGGGGAAAACTCTCTCTGTGCAATTCCAATCGGTTAATTAAGAATGTAATAAGCACTTTGGGTAAGCCTGGTTTTACTGAAAAGGTCATTTAACCGTGCCTGATTGGATGTACCAAGAAGCACTCAGAGCATTTAGTAAAATTCTTGTTCCATGTAAAAAACCATTCCATAGTTCATGACATCTACATTTTTAATATTGTTTGTTTTATCTTTTCAATCTGATCATATATTTGTTTTTGTTTTTGATAATACAGATTATAGAATAGTAGTTTTAGAGTTTTTGAAATTCATTATGTATAACATAAAGCAGTCTACTGGCTGGCTAAATCCTTTCTCTGAAAAAAACAATTGTGATGCCAGTGTGGATTTACAGTAGTATTTACTCAGGACCTGTACAGAATTGCATGAGAAAGATTTATGTCTGCCTGCTGGTCTGCATGAAAAGCAGAGCAGCAAAAGTATTACAGCTGATCAAAACAAACAACTGCAGCACAAAGTGCATTAAATTACAGTACGCGTCAGATTTTATATTTTCATGTGCGAAACAGTTGGACGAACAATCATTAAAGTTCATCAGAGCACAAAACATTTTTGAGGCTCTCATATTTATTCTGCTCACAGATGGCAACCAAGCACAGTATTTAGTCAGCAGAACACAACCTTGACTCTGTTATTTTCCTCACATCCACGCTATTTCCCGAACAATAGGGAAAACCCATCTCCACTGTGCTGCACTGTGTTCGACAGCCACACTTCCTGCAACCTGTCATCTACAGTCAACTTGGGATGATTATAGTTAACCAGTGAGTGGCTGGACCGGAACCCCACCCCATTACCCTTCTCCAGCCCCCCTCTGACCCAGTTCAGCCACCGACCCTGCGATGGGACACTGCAGTCTGGACTGAACAGCCTGTCACAGCTGGTGGATCAAAGATTCCTCCAAGCATCATCAACATTCCACTCAGAGACTCTTTAGACTCACATGCATTTTTTCCTGATGCACAAACTTAGCGTGGCAGATAAAGCAGCCAGGCTCAAACCAGGTCCACCAAATTTCATGGTGAAAATCAAACGATGGCTTCCTTTTTCGCCAATCAAATTTAAGAACAATCTTTACCTGAAGGGCAACTTTGACCTCCATTTGAGCTCCCTGTTTTGAGATCCAGTTTGAACTTTCATTACATTACAGTCATTTATCTGACGCTTTTATCCAAAGCAACAGCTGATTAGGCTAACCAAGGGCCAGTCCCCCTGGGAGCAATGTGGGGTTAAGGGCCTTGCTCAAGGGCCCAACAGCAGTGGCGTTCTTGCTGTGGCTGGACTGGGGCTTGAACTGCCATCAGCAGGGGTACCAGCCATGTAACTTAGCCACTAGACTATAGGCTGTCCCAAAGAACCTTTCAAACAGGTTCTTTTCCAGTAAGAGAAAGAACCTGCTTTGAGGATGAAAGAATGTTCAGTTGGGTCCTCTGGCTCAGTGACCCTTCCCCTGTAACACTGCCCTGGTTATCAGTGTGTAATAGGACATTTCATGGAGAAAAGCTGCATCAAAGCCATGGCTTTGTCTGTCACGTCAATTGAAAAATATATGAACAAGATTAGGCAGTAACAAATAGACATAATCTGCCATGAGGTTAAGACCAGGGGGTCACACACAGATTATAGCATAAAAGGCAGGACCCAGTGCATGTGAAGCACAGAAGCAGGTCCTACAGAAAAACACCTGGCACACAAGTTCATGTCATCTTCTCAGAAAAGAGAAATTTTTTTAAGAGAAAAAAAAAGCCTCAACTCTGAGATTCTTTTTAAATATTTATCCAGGTTTAACTCAGCAAAGGCCCTTTGGGTTATTGCTATAGACATTCCTCTCACGACAGGCACCCTCAGGTTACCGGGATGCTGCCTGTGAGAACTACACCTCTCCCACTGCTGCTGGCTCATCTATATTAAAGTGAGGACTGTGGGGTGCAGGATAATTACTGGATCATAAGCAAGCCGTTAAACTGCAGTGGTACAGCGGTGACTCCACAATTTGCATAACTGGCAGTTCAAATTGAGGGGAGAAAAAGGGGAGCATTGCGGAAAAGGAGTAAATACTTTTAAAAAACATGAACAGCTCATCTTGAGAAAAAGAGGCTGGGCAGCTCTGTCAGCTCTCTGGACAAGATTTTTTTTTTCCTTTTTTTGGGGAGGGAGAAAAGGGAGGCGGTGGAGCACAAGGTACTGACTCTGCAGAATGTGGAGCCACTGGGGGCCTTCTCTCTCACGCTCTGCTGGCCCCGGACTGCCCAGTGCTCAAAGACCAGAGAGGGGGAGAGAGAGAGAAAGAGACAGAGAGAGAGAGAGAGGAGGGAGGGGGAGACCTTAACAGGCATTGGAATATCGGACTCTAATCAGAGGAAAGGGTGTGGGCCAGGGATGCTGCCAGAGCCACAGGACCCCAGTGCCCACATACTCACACTTGCAATTTATGACACATTTTTAAAAAACTAGTTATTTTTCATGATCATTTACTGGGGCACAATAAATTATTTAATAGGGTCTGGTGATGTCCCTAGTGTGGACCTCCATATTAAGAGTCTGTCCCTCCTAAATCCTGAGAAGAGAGCTCAAAGCTGTACCTTGAGTTGTTCCATTCAGATTACATTCTCATGATGGCTGTTGAGAACTGCGCAATATCACACAATAATTCTGCCCAGTTCCTCCTGTTTTATTGCGAGGGGTTTTTATTGGGCGTTATTCATGCTCAGTTCATTTCAGGCACTGAAAAAAATGGACTGCCACAGTGTCCATCAACCAAAAAATTCGTCATAGAAATCACGATCTGGCTAAACCTTTTCATTAGTTTGTGAAAAAATACTACAAAAAGCCCACATACTAGCAAACATCATTTTTTCTCTACATCTACAATACATCCCACGCACTACAACTCTCATTATTTTTCTTACAGCTACAATAATCCCACATGCAACAAAACTGCCCTTGTTTCATGATTAACAGACCACCTTTCAACACTCCCTCATTCCAGCTTCTGCCCTCCTCCTCCTCCCTCTCTGTCCCCCTCTTCATTCTGCACTTCTCCGTTCTGACGTAAAACTCAGGGTCAAAAGCGCTTTTATGGAGGCCAGGTGTGTGTTCCACTCAGCACCCACAGCCTCCCCACCCCCACAGACTCCAGAAGAATCCAAAGATGTCGCCATAACAATAGCAGCGAGCACCCCCAAGCACGACATCCACATTTGTGAATCACTCACTCTCCTCCTGCTGCTCCCCCCTCCCCTCCCCACAGCCCTTCAATGACTCTTTGAAACTGTTCCATAAGACAGCGGGACAGAATCGATACATATTGAGATAGCCCATAACTAACAAACAACTAGCGGCTGAGAGGAAACAAAGAGGCATTTAAAAGCAATGTAGTTAAGCACCGCATGGAGCACAATGCCTACCCACAATCCTCCCTGCCAGAATGGGGCTCACATTTTTAAATGGAAGACATCGCTCTAGACTGGCGCTTCTGATTAGCCACTTCCTGAAACAAACACTTGAAACTAAGCAAACCCTGTGCAAACAAATAGCATTGTTATCCGTGTTTACCCATTTCTGGTCTTTTTCTGGAGGTCTTTTTGACAAGATACACTGGACAGGATACACAAGCAAAACAATTTTTCTGATGATGCCGCCACTACAAACAGACACCCTCTCACTGTATGTTTTACACTTTGTTGTGGTATATTTTTGACTCTTCATGTCATCGTCTGTTGCACTTTAGTTCCAACAATGGAAGGACATGTATGAAAAAACAATGTGCATTACATATTGAGACCTCCACCCTTTTTACATTATTGCAGCCTGCTGAGTACTTCCTGACCCAGAGCAAAGACTGGGTTTATGTATAGACAGTCTCCGGGTTACGAGCGTCCGATTTACAGATAACTCGGACTTGCGAACAGACTGCCATAAAGCCTATTACGTAAAAAAATTCCAGTTAAAAACAATGCTTCAAAATAACAAAAGCACACACTGCTTTGTGACGCTCATAAAAACATTCCACAGTTTGAGCCTTTCAGTATTTCATATGCATAGAAAGGTAAAATATACTGTATACTATGGCAAACATTTGACTGACGCTAAATACGAACCGTATGTACCTGTCCCGACTTACATACAAATTCGACTTAAAGACAGACTTAGGAACAGATCTCGTTCATAATCCGAGGATGGGCTGTACTCTTATTTGCAGTCAATTGCAATGCTCAATTTTCTTTTCTTTTCTACATGCAATCCAGTTATATAACTGGACACTTACAGTGGGAATTTAGTTTAAGAAGTTTAAGGCTTCTGTTAAAACGGCAGTGCCACACCCAGGCTTCAAACCTGCAACCTCGAATCAAGCTACAAGCTCGCCACAATGGCCAGCTGCCCACTTTCATGACAGAAGTGTACAGTCTTATGATGTGTAACAGTGACATACATCTGCATTATGCTGTGTGTTAGGTGGTCACGGTGGTTGAGTTACTGACAGCATGGAGCCAGAGCAAAGCAGCACAGTGCTGCTGACTGTTAGGCGTTATTGCAGTTTTATCTGGCTCTGCATGCTGTGGAAAAAGATGACTGTTAACGAAGGGAAATATATTCAGAAGGATCCCACAGCAACAATATCTCAACTGCCAGCTAATCCAATCTACAGCCTTCAACTTCACTCACTCCTACACAGTACACAGCCTTCCCTCACACACAAACACACACACACACACACACACAGACGTATACATGCGCACACACACACATAAACACACACATGCATACAAATGAACACAAATACACATACTAGGGGTGTAAATTACTGACCTCATGGCAGTCCGTTTTAATGGAAGTTCTTTATGAAACGATTGAGAAATCTTTGATTTCATCAAGACTCAATTAAATTTGACTGCTTTGATTTACTCGGTCTTAGTGGAATACCTCAAAAAACACAGTTTACTAAGCTCTACGTTCTCAGTACAAAAATGCTGAGAATTAATTCTGTCCAACACATCAGCACAGAGTCTTATTGAAATTGTAATTATAATCAATTATAATCAATTCTGCCATTCCAATTCAATTCAGTTGAGTCACCAACTTTTTACACCCCTAACACATACACACACATTAACATATACACCCATGCTTATATATACACACACAAACACGCTCATGAACAAACGCACTCATGCACACATACACACACACAATACACACATACACGCAAATGCAAACATGCACACGGCTGCATGCACACTTGCTTTCATAAGAACATGCACACAGACAAATGCACATACACATACCAACTAGGAAACATGAGCACTGATGTAATGTTAGAGTATGTGGTGCATAAGCAGCTGCCTAAATGAAGCTGGTGTTTGCGCCATGCTCTCCTCATTCTGCAGCTGCAGGCACATAGGCTGCAGCAGTCCCATGCATGACTGCCTTCCCGCCAATCCCTGACAATCCCCGCAGTTTCTTCCACATTTCTCCGGACACCTCAGCCATCAGCTACCCCTGCACCTCTCCATAAGAGCACTGCCTCTCTTCTGTTCTCTCCCAAAAGCGCGATTACATCTGTTACGGTCACAAGCACATGTCTACAATTCACAATCAATCAAGAGCTATCCATTTATTTAGCTGTAGTAACACCATGTCCAAACCATTGTCATTAAGCCACAAACCGTCTCTGAGAGAAATAAAATGATCTAAAATGAAAAAGGCCAGATCAGACACCTCACAAAATGTTTTGATGAGGCACTTAAGAGAGAAAGCAACATGGAACTATGAAAGAATAAAAAAAAACTTACCAAGTCAGTCAATCTACACCTGAGAATAAAGCAGCGCAACAGTTCGCAATTCACCTGAAATATAGCGTGCAAGAAAAAAGGAAACGAGTGACCATGGTAGTCTACGGGAGCTCGCTCACCTCAGCGGACATAACTGTGGGAGCCGCGGCTGTAAAGGATGGCATGTTACCAGTGCGCTGCAGAGAGAGAGGAGAGAGAGAGAGAGGGAAAACCGCTGAGTGGAGGGAGGGAGGGTGAGCGTAGCGTACAGACGGTGGACTGAGACCAGATGAGGATGGAGGTCCCGCTGGCACCTACTGCTGCTGCTGGGGCTGACTGCACAGAGGGAGGAGAAGCCTGGAGCCTGAGTAAAGGGCAGCTCTGAAACAGTCCGATGGACACACACGCAAAATCACACACACACACACACACACACACACACACACTCAGGGAATGTGGGGGGGGGGTCGTGAGTGCACAAGTGTAGTCTCCCACCCCCACTGCAGTGCTGTACAGAATAGGTTCTCTCTTTCATTCTGAGGCCAGGGAGGTGGGGGTTGGGGGGTTGAGGGGTTGGGGGGAAGGAGTCCTCAGGTTCAGTGAGACTTTGAGTAACTGACTGAAACTCAAAGATGCTAAACGATTCAACTTGACTGACATAAACCCAGTGCATGCAGCGTAGCTCAAAAAGATTCAGCAAGCCTCAGAGTGGCTCAGTAAAGACTCAGAGTGAGTCAGGGAGATTCAAAGAGACTCAGTATGACTCAACGAGACTCAAAGACATTTAAAGAGACTTCAGTGTGTCCCAGTGATACTCAGTGTGAGTCAGGGAGTTTCAAAGAGACTCAAAGACATTTAAAGAGACTCGGTGTGTCCCAGTAATGCTCAGTATGAGTCAGGGAGATTCAAAGAGACTCAGTATGACTCAACGAGACTCAAAGACATTTAGAGAACTCAGTGTGTCCCAGTAATACTCAGTGTGAGTCAGGGAGCTTCAAAGAGACTCAAAGACATTTAAATAGATTCAGTGTGTCCCAGTAATACTCAGTGTGAGTCAGGGAGATTCAAAGAGACTCAGTATGACACAACAAGACTCAAAGACATTTAAAGAGACTCAGTGTGTCCCAGTAATACTCAGTGTGAGTCAGGGGGATTCAAAGACACTCAAAGACATTTAAATAGATTCAGTGTGGCTCAGTAATACTCAGTGTGAGTCAGGGAGTTTCAAAGGAGACTCCGATTGAATCAAAGAAACATAGGGCTCCATTTTGATGTACAAGCTCATGGTGCAAAGATTAAAAAAGGCTGTATTTTATTGAACAATAGGTGCATCTATTATTTGAATACCCAGATTTTAGTGATATGTGTCAGTGTAAGTTCAGTTCATTTATAGATGGAACCATTGCAGCTTCATCACGTTTGCATTGCAGTGCTATGAAATTCACACCCCCACAGTTTGAAAAAACACAGCAGCAATTACTCAAGGTACTCCTGCATCACAAGTTCAGACCATTAAAGCAGTGTGTCTCAGAGTGTGTAATAGTGACCTGGTCTGCCCAGGCAAAATGAACACTCAGCAGATCAGCCGGGCTCAAAGGGACTCAGCGGAGGCACAGGTGAGGTTTTGTGTGGCTCAGACAGTCTGACAGAATAACCTACACAACCCTCCGCAACAAGCCATACCAATCCCTCTGAGTCTTTTAAAAACCCTGACACAGACTCTGCTTTTTGAGCGATTGTTTCCTAAATATATTACCAGATGTCGATAGTATCTGTCACTGAGAGAGAGAGAATTTTAGCACATTTTTGTATTGTGTTTTTCTGCCACTTCTGTTTTTTTAACTTCTTATGTATTCATTGTTTCTTCAAATCTGCTTCCTTGGCCAGATGTTCCTCAAAAAGAGAGAAAGAGAAATCAAATAAATTGATGAAACTAAATAAATAAAAGCACAGTGAAGGATGGAGGTCTCCCCTGCTGATAGCTCCTTTAGGGGGCAGGTCAGCCCCTCTGTGCACTAATGACAGAGACGTCACCTCAGCTCTCCGTCACTGGTCCCCTGCAAGGTTCACCTGCCACTGACGTCCAGTGTGGGTGGGAGGGGGGAGGGTTAAAGGTCAGGCCGTGCTCGAGCACCCACGTGGACAGCATCCCAGCAGTGGGTGAGAAGATCGACCCCCCCCCCCCCCGCCCCTTCCATCCCCATGTGTGAGTAATAGGAGCCCTCCTTTGCCTGGAACACCAGCCCAGTCACTGACTCCCACACCTACATCTCCACATCTCCTGTACTCTTCACTGTAAAAAAGCGGAGACGTTTTCCCCTCGATGACGTGCGTCAGTCAGTCACAAAGCCTGAAAGCTGCTGTGTACCGAGGCTTCCTTTGTGATGGATAAACACCCCCATCTCCACCAGATCCAGCGCTCCTCTCTCAGGGCTGTCAGTGGGATTTTTCAAGGCTTTGCCGAGATTCACTTAATGTCTGCTGGTGGGTCCGTAAACGTCCCCTCGCTGTCTCTCTGCATCAGGGCCTCGGCTGACACAATGGGGCCGCTTTTCTTACAGCACCTGTCTCACAACCAGGAGTGCAGCACTAAAGTGCACCCAACCTACAACAGAGCTCAGTATGTCTGTCAGATTTATATTTACATTTACATAATATTGCATTTTGTTATGATTACTTAGCAGACGCTCTTATCCAGAGGACCTTACGATGTGGGAGAACATAAGTGCATTCACTCGATTATGTGTGCGATGGTGCCAGACCACGGCCAACCAAGTTTCCAGACCAGCAAGTATATCATTGTAGCATCGCTAAGCAGCAATACGAGTTGGGTATGTTATAATAAAACTCATCAAGACAAACTGAGGAATCCATCCTATAAATTACACAATTACAATTACATACCAAATCCAAAACTATAGAATAAAAACTACAAATCTAGGCAAAGTACTTCAGCCAATGTCCATCCATCCAGCTGTCCATCAAGCTGGCAACGGTCCGCCCACGTCTCTCTTCCCCCCTCCCCACATGCCTCTGTAAACAGTGTTCCTGACGCTCTGCCTGGACACAGGCCCACTGGAACTGGGAGCAGAAGCAGCGATTGGATCCCGCACACCCACGGCAAGCACGCTCGCGGCCCAGCTCTGCGCTCCATCGCCACGATCCGCGCTTTATTACCACGGTCACCAACATTACTCATCACTGTATTAATAACCCTTTTCAAAGCAGAGAAAAACACGCCTCAAACCTGAAAGACCGGAGAGTGGGAAACATGAACAGCTCTGCAGCATAGAACATCATCTTAAAAAATTAATCTTAAAAATCTGCCTTGTCTGTTTTTTAAGTCAGGATTCATAATTTGTCCTTAATTTACAATGCTTACTTTTACCTCTTTGAATTTTTTCCCAGGGCAAGACCAAGTTGATGGGTGGAAAAGATTGACTCAGTTATTTATATATTGAATCAAAAAAAAATTAAAGCAGGAATTTTTAATGCTGGTAAATATTGTGAAAGATTATAGCCTGCAGAAATGTCATCCCCGCACAGAGTGTGGTATGCATTATTGATCAGGTCAGTGTCCATTTTGGATGTGACATAATTCAAAGAGCTCAGCAGCAGATCAGACACACGACTGGCAAAGGTTGGTGACCTTGAGTGACCTTTATTTTTGGAACGCAGACGAGGGCTCTTGGAAGGGGCGAGGAGAGACACCCTCTCACGCCATCCATGATGGTCAGCTAATGTCATGCCATGCCGCTGAACTGGACAGGGCGAGGTTCTGTTTCAGTTCCACATTCACGAAAAAAGACCTAAATAAAGTAAATAAAGGCACAGCCTAGGGAATATTGATGGGGCAATAGCAAAAGTACAGAGGTAGAAAGTTAGCAATGGAATGGAGTCCGCACGCTGCTATTACTGCTCCAAAACAAAGTGCGTCCACATGTTGACCACAATATGACCAACATTTCAGTAAGAGGAAGACCCACCGTGGGTCAGTGTTGATCATGTTGTGCTGGGCTGAATTCATTTTTTCAGGAGCAGTAATCAGTAGCGTGTGGGCTGGGTTCGTTTTTCATTCTCGCCCTGCGGTTCTTCACCGCGTTCATGATGGCTGCAGAAAACAGCGGCGCGGAGAATGGAAGAGCTTCAGGAGCCTCAATCTTTCTCTGCACCCCCCTCCCCCGCCCCCACCATCCCCCGCCCATTTGGCAGTCTGATAAACACCGTTTATCACAGAGTCTTTCCATTAAAACCAGTGAACACAACCAGAGCAGCGCAAGCTCAAATGTCTTCACAGCAGCCTTTGGCTATCACGCTAACATGCATGCCACAAACCCATATTACAGTATTATGCAATGCTATCAGCACGGACATATTAACATTTCTCAGAATAAGTGTCAAAATGTAAGGCAAAACCCGCCACATTAATATGTCTGTTTTATGGAAATATTGCAGTAGATTTGCTAAAATATGAATATTTGAACAGTACTTGTGGATGTAGCATTGGACACACAAACAACGATATATCCACATCACCCTGCCCCCACCCACTTCGGTATTTAAACGCAAAGGAATTAAAAATGTCTACAACATATTGCGTATATTTTCACAATACGGACAGCTTTACAGCACTTCTATCAGTTCAATCCACACCATCTCCAGTGACCTCCCTCACTACGGCTAATGTGCTACATCCAGGAGGGAATTAAAGCTGAAAGGTCATAGATAATGAGTGTGGGGGTGTTAAAGGCATGCCTCCATGGCTAAACTACGGTTAGTCCTTGAGCAAGAAAGCGCAGGGGTTGATCCCGAGACCCTTCGATTGCAGAGCATCGCCAGGAGGACGCCTCTCAGTGCAGCAGGCCTGCAGGGGGGATGGATTTATTCAGCAACGCTAAGGATCAGAGGCGGCCATCCATGGCTAAACTACAGCGAGTCCTCAGAATGAAAGCAGAGAAAGCTGAGATTCATCGCAGAGGAGGGTTTCCTTTTGGGCAGGGTTTCCCAAAGTGGGGGTCAGGATCCCCAAGGGGGGTCGCGAGGCATGGGTTGGGGGGTCGCGAGACGATTTCCAGAATCAGAAATCCGATGGATGCATAGTGCCCACCCATCTCATTAGGTAAGTTTAACGTCACTTTATTAGTATAGAAAAGAATGCATCAATGGTTATTAGGCTGTTGTGTTCTTGTGTGTTATCAAAGCGCTGGGTTCGTGAACATTTGTATGCTTAATATTATTGTATGGGGGGGGTGAGGTCAGTTTTGTTAAGGGTCAGCATGTATCTCACATGCAGGTTTCACATCCTTTAATTCTCCTGCAGCTGGAACATTTTGAAACTGTTTCTGCAGTTCTCTAAGAATTTTCCACGAAACATATCACCCACCAAAACCTGCAGTGGTGTGAAAGACAAATTCTGAATGCTGGTTAAAATTATTGTAATTTGCATGACTTTTTGTTGGCGTCAATGTATTTCATTAAAATACGATGAGGAGATTAGCTGGTGTTTAATAGGATGAAATATTTTATTTAAGTATACTGAATATGATTACATGACCTAGGTCTGGCGCAGTACTGTACATGGATGGTGGAAGTGTCGCATGGACTGACCGTAGGGTTACTCTAGTTTGAGACATCAACGCTGTCCCAGGGCAAGCCAGAGAGGAGGTCACACACATCCATACAGGTGTATGGGACACAGGTGATATACAGAGACACAGAGAAAACTGCACACTATTCTCATTGCTAACAGATAGTGACTTAACGTAAATAACACCTAAGGCATTCTTCATCAGCACAACACTCATGTGTGGAGCCTTTGGTAAAAATGTAGAGTTATTTATACTGAATCATTACGAGAGATTGATTTAGAGTAGGGTGCAGGCGTTTCTCCGTTATTTGTAATTACCTGGCCAGAACCCCCTCAGGTACAGCTCAAAACGCTGACAGGACAAGGCAGGCATCGACCACCAAGCTGCCCATCAGAATCTGGCCACATCCAGCTTTGAGCGGTGAGGAGTCCAACTCAGCTGGATCAAAGAGATTACTGCATTAATGGACCACTGTGGTCTGGACCCTTTCCACTGCTTCTGCTCATGGTCAATCCAAAATACCAAGCAGTAAAAGAAACTCTCACATAGTGTGAAGTAACTTTTATGCAGCTAACAAGGAACAATGACATTAATTGGCATTGGGGTGTGAATTGGTAACTAAGAGTCAAGGAAGGCCGAGGCTGTTTCTGTATTTAATGTCAACTTCTGCTCTTAATTATTTAATCTGACCCTTCATTTACGTGACATGAAACTAAACACCCTGATAAGCTCACGACTGAAAGCCAAAGACTGCTGTAATGTCCTCAGATGGAACGTCTTACCTCGGCCTAATTTAAGAGTGAATTGGCACCAGTGTATGCGGCTAAGTGATGCTGTGTAATCAAAAATCCTAGAACACACACACACACACACACACACACACACACACACACGGGCACTGTAGGACCATGTTTACCCATGCTACTGTTACAACCCCCCCCACCACATTAGCGCATCGCCCATGAAGTCTCAAATACACAAACACCAACATCGGCTGTGAGGTCTCACACCACATGCCATAAAAGACCTGAGGGATGAAAATAATTGGTGCTTTTATGGGCATCTTTTCAGAATGCAGAGTCACTCTGACTGTTGGTCAGGGAGGGGTTTTTCACAAAAAACATCAGAGATTGTATCGCTCACGATTCTGCCGGGCATTTCTGATCACCATGAACACATGTTCCTGGAAATTATCTGTGCAGACAAAGAAAATCAGGCATCACTTTACTTTAAAAAAAAAAAAAACTGCTAATAAATGCATTATTAATTTGTTTTTTAATCATTAGTAAACCAGTTATTAATCATTGGCATAAAATGATTTCTTCATATGTTTGTGAGCAGTAGTAATAGTGATGTTTGTGGCTTGAGGTAAGTTCATCTCCGTCTATATCTATTGATCACTGCTGTGATCCGGCACTCAGAACAGCCTCCCAGGTGTACTATTACCTGGCTCAGGTGTCAGGAGATTAGGCAACACAGGTTACTACAATCGAATCCACACCTAAGAGAACTCCAATGAGCCAAGACGTCCTTGCGCCGGAGCTGTTGAAATGTTCAGGAAAGGTCTGAAAGCGGACAAACATCTATCACATTTTTTGCACTGCTACCACGGTGACACCCAAAAGAAAGGGTCAGAAAGGTTACGACAGCTCCCTTGCCAAGGCCTCGTGATTGCTCGGTCCTTCAACCAGCTGCCATTCAACTACTGCAGGAGCATAGCAACAGTGTCACTCAGCAACACAAGGAATTAATATGGACATGGACACACACACACACACACACACACACACACACACACACACACACAAAGAATTGCAGGGCAGGGCTCATAAACATAGAAGAGTCCTGGCCTAAGGAAATTACACAGCAATTACGGAAATAAATCGTCTGAAAGTACCGTTACCTCCTGCAGCAGGCCTGACCACTGCCAAAAGGCCCTGTCTGCTTGCCAAAGGGCCAGTGCCAAACGCCGTCCTCTTACTTTATACATCCACATTACCGGAGCCATCTGCCCAGACATCAGAGTCTACAGGATCATAAGTAACTATGCTATTGCATTATTCTGTGCCAATACTGAATAACATGGCCTGGACTCAATCAACAGTGATCTTTAACTGCAGCCCACAGTTAAAGGCCAACACTAGCTGCATGTTTCGCTTCACAAAGAGAGTTTGGTGTGCTAAGTGATCACTGATGGTGGTGTTTCCATTAAGGTTTGGGGACTACTCTATTTGAGTTTGTTTTATTTGTGGAATGAACTGAAATTGAGTTCATTTTATGAACTGAAAACTGCACATTGGGTTTTTCAATTAACAATCTGAATTTTCGTTAATTTTCTTAATGACTGGAACTGAATTTTCCTCAAACTCATATGCTGACTTCAGCTGGAACTGACCCCAACTGTAAGGCACATATTTATTTGTTGGTAAAGTTAAGGACAAAAGGTTGCTCGGGTCCAGGGAGTTAATATCCCTGTCAGAGTGACGTAACAGCTGACTGTGTCACCGCAAGCATCTTTAAACGGAACATGTGATAGCCAATGGCAGCTGTCCAGGGAAATGTCCTGTTCCAGGACAGATGAAGATTGAGGGGAAGGGGGGGTGTGGTATAGGGGCAAGGCTCCTGTGGTCTCGCTCCAGCCATTTTCGATTGCCACGTTCACAACTAATGAAGGGAGAATGAGGTGTGATGAAACCAAGAACAGGCAGGACTACGATAAGAAACTTAAACCAGCTTAAACCAATCAATGCACGTTTGTGTGGACACTTCACTATTACTATTGGTTCAAACCCAAAAAAGTCAGAGACAGACTGTGATTTGTAGGTACACCCATAACAGAGTTCATGAAGCATATTTTTCCATCATTACTCAAAACCGTGAGCTGACGTGAGCCTGACTGGGTTGACACTCTGGTGTGATATTAATCAACCCAACTTATGGGAATGTGCTGTGCTAATGAACCCACTGTTTTCCACAGTGCATCTGAAGTAGAGGCTATACACTGGCTAAAGGCATGCTGGGGGCTGCTGTCACTCAAGACTCAAGACAATCAGGTGTTGTGAGGAGTCATGGCACCAAACCTAGGCAAAAGAGGGATTCCAGAACTGCACAGAATACAATGTTTCATTAGTAGAACTTTACATGCAGTCATGAGGTCATTTCATATCTGATCTGAAATGGCTCATTTTGATTCTCTATATTGTCATCAAATTTAAGACATATTTACCTCTGTAGTTAAATAAAGTTAAATAGTGGTCAATTTAAACCTCAGAGCTCCCTCCAAATTATATGGTTCATCTCATATGACAGCACACTTTCATTTTAATTACAGTTAATTGTTTCTGTGCACTCTGACTCCAGACTGCTAACTCATTACCGAATTCCCACTGTGTGAGCTAGGGAGGAACCTTCTGTTGTACTTTATCAATTTTTGCCATGATCTGATGTCTCCTTAGTAAAAGGCAAAACCATATGGCATTTGAGAGGAACGCATTCAAATAAAATGGCACTGTCTTAGTAAAAGAGTACAATGAATTTATTTGCGCGGTAGCTCTTTGCATGCATCTTGTCTTTGGCTAAACCACGACCAGCCAACCTCAACTCTAATCATCTGAACCCCTCAGCTCTACACTCTGTTCATTTTACTTTCAAATTAGGCTCTCAAAGTATGCTCTAAGTTATGAGTTTCTGCTGCATAAAGGGAGCATTTCCATGGTTTTCACAGCAAACGCATTTATCACCGTCATACTAACATAAATCACAGAGGGAACCCTCTACTGCAATTCATATTCATAGTCGATGAAACTGACAGTGTTCTGGCACGCCTCACTAAGACACTGTAATTGGCTGAGATAAGCTACCACTAAAGAGGAATGGATGCATTTGTATAAGTCACACTGGCCTTTAAACTTTGACTGCTCCCCGCCACGCCACGGTCTTTTTCCCCAGCTTTGAGACTTCCCCAGAGAGAGCTGAACCAGCACAAATTCTGCAGTAAAACTCTGCTATCTGATTCGCACATCTATTTTACTTCTCTCTTTCAGGGACCACGCTCCCGGAAGGCATATTTGTTTCCTCAGACAGAACGGTTCGGCCTTCGGGTTTGGCTTCCCTTCGCCATTCTCATACGGATCACGTAGCGGACCTTTCGCCTGAGCGATGCCTGACAGGAATTTCACCGTATACAACAAAAAAATAAATAAATAAATTCACTGACGTGTCA
Source organism: Albula goreensis (assembly GCA_022829145.1). Classification (NCBI taxonomy): domain Eukaryota; kingdom Metazoa; phylum Chordata; class Actinopteri; order Albuliformes; family Albulidae; genus Albula; species Albula goreensis. The sequence continues at coordinate 65,734,888 of CM040741.1, forward strand.
GTTGCTGGGAGAGATCTAAGCTGTCGGTATCGCAGGAAAAAAGATCAACCCCCTCGAAAACACAACAACATCACCATTGTTAATCAGTGAGTGATGGCACACAGTATCAAACCAACAACATAGGAATTGGTCTCTCAAGGCCCTGGATCAAAAGCAACAATGAAAATACACACAGCCGAGTCTTCCTCAATTTGCTTGCAGTTTAGATCACACCAATGCTAACCAAAAAAAAACTATATTACAGAACCCTAGAACCTCAAAAAATGATCAATTTTTTTTAATACGTCTATATACAGGCCTGTGAAAAGAGTGTAAGGGGGAAGCACCAAGGATGTGGAGAGGAATGTGACACTCCAAATGATGTGATGAAGCCCTGTCAAAGACTGTGCGCACAAACACAGTAACACCTGGCCCCTTTGTCCCTTCACACAAGCTACCGCGACCATCGGCGGACAGAGGGGAGCAATCAAAGGAGAGAGAGGGAGGAAGTGAGAGAGAAGGGAAACTGAGAAGTCATTGCTGGATTCCCTCCAGGGTTGGATTCAATTCCGTTTCAATTCAGGGAGTTCACGGAATGAACGGAAATCCAGCTTGACCATCGCAACATGCCCTAAATGTTCTGTGAGGACTTTTCAGTTAATTAATTGAATTTCTGTTCTATTCCGGAATCAAATTGTCTGAACTGAAATGGAATCAACTGCAACACTGATTCCCACTTCACAGGGTGAAAGGGTGGAGCTAGTTTTTAAGAACTGCATGGAGTGTCGATTCAAAACGAGACATGCATGGAGGCTAACGGCAATGCTTTGGTTTACAAAGATGTGATCCACCTTTGATACTACAGACATGAACTCAAATATCAGCAGACTTCTAACACGGCCCATGTCTCCTTCTTCAAAGCCGCAACACAGAAACGGGCCAATGTCACTGTGGCATGTACATTATATATTCCTAAAATGCTGGATAGGTAACACTTTCTAAGCGTGCACATACTATAACAAGCTTAAGACTGTACATTTACCTATCAGTGTCTCATTTTTACATTTAATAGCTCTTCTCTGACTTTTGACAGCTTTGAATTAAAGAGGTCCAGTGAAGTTTTTTTTGGAAAGAGTCATTAAGATAAAAATTTCATTATCCTAATCATTAGTTTATGGGCTTGAAATTACTTTTTGAAGACGGTTAAATTTACACAGATTTAATAAAAACGAATGATACGATATGGGATTTAAACACTCTCAGGCTTAATGTCTCAAATCTATACCATCTGCAGATGAAACCTTATAATTCTAAACTGCTTAATTTATCAGTGACGGGAGGAAAAAGGCCCTTTCATCCTGAGTAGCCATGTGTGTTCCGCTCGCAGTGAGACCGATTCATATCTCAGACATTCCCAGCATCCTCTCTGTTCGATTTTCTCACCGCAATGCACCACATTCCTACTGCTGGGGCTCATGGAACACGGCGGAAGGTTTCAGGTGAACGACCGTCTGTCAGTCACTGTCAGAGCAGATCACTCATTAAAAGGGCCGTCAGAGTTCTCCCGTCACGCAGCATATTATGAGTTATCGATCTCCATCCGTCATCCTTATCCTGCACAGCACTCTCACACAATAAAACTCATATTTCACATGCAACGGCTAAACTTTTGAAAGCGAGTGTCCAAAGCTCAAAAAGCGGATTTGACACAGACTTATCCCCAAACCCCAAACAATTCACACAAACACACGCTCAGATACAGGAAAGCGCAGAAACAGTCAAAAACCATATCTGATATAAAGTGGACTCACCTTTAGAAATAAACATAGGAAATAAATTATTTTAAATGTGTTTCCTCTTATTGAAATATTATTTTCTGCTGTTTTTAATGTGTATTTTTTTCACAGGCATCCGGGATTATTGAACAAAATCAAACCAGTTGACATTTTGATGGTTTGATAGGATGAAGTGGGACGTTTTTCGAAATCCAGACACAGTTATTTGTTTCTTAAACTAATATGTATGCAAATATTTCCCAAACTTGAAACTTTTGGCAACAACATCCCATTGTTTTGGCGCTCTGAAATGAAGGCACTAACCCAAATACACTGTGATTTCATGCCACAACGATTTTGTTTTTGCAGGTCATTCCAAAAGTGACAGTGGCCATAAATGTTGGCTGACTTGAAAGGTAATTTCCTTTTAGTGCCTTATTAAATCCATCCAGATTCTCTTCAGAGAACAAAGTTAATATACAAGGCAAGGAAAACATTCATTCCCCTCCACTGTATTTTCTGTACCAGATCCACACTGAGATCGGTCTGCCATGATAAATATCGGAGGGAAGTCGATTCCGCACAAGCCATTTCCTGCAGAATGACTGCGCAGAACATTATCTACTTGCTCTTTGCGATGATGAAGAGAAAACAAACATGTATTTGGTAAAACCAGCAGGATGCCATATACGATAGGGGAAACACACGATACACCACTACACACCATGTCTTGGTTGCAACACTTGTGTTATCTATGTGCATCACAATGACGAAGCTGCAGTTGCGTGTGTGTGTGTGTGTGTGTCTCAGGTCTTGGTTGCATCAATAATGTTATTTCCATCTATCTATCTATCTATCTATCTATGTCACAATGACAAAGTTGCAGTTGTGTGTGTGTGTGTGTGTGTTTTGTGTGTGTGTGTGTGTGTGTGTGTGTGTGTGTGTGTGTGTGTGTGTGTGTGTGTGTGTGTGTGTTTTCTCTGAGGTCTTGGTTACAGCACTATTTTTATTGTCATTGTCTATGTACAGCACAATCACAAAGCTAAGGTTGTATGTATTTGCACATTTGTGCGCATCAAGCTGTGGTAGCAACATCAAATGACAAGAATAAACAGCAGAAAAGGTTTTCCAGCAGCTCTGCTTAGGCTCCTTCTCAACATCAAAGTGATGGAGAGGATGTGACATAATAGAGGAAAGCGCCTTCTACAGGCCTGCCCCATGGGAACCAGGCACGACAACAGTGAGCTCACCGAGAGGAAGTTTTCACAGGCGGAGGCAAAAGACGAGGATTCCTCCATTCTGGCGGCAGCACCCAGTAATCCTCGAAACGCCAACAGCGTCTCCGCAGCTAGGCTCTCCGTCATGGTGGGAACAAGGAGAGAGACCCCCAGGGAAGCGGGGGGCACAAAATCTCTACACAGGTTCTTTCTTCCTGCACCTTTTTTGGTCCTGAACCCAGAAATGTTTTCCAATGTCACAGAGGCGTCCTGGCGATCTACTGATAGGCAGATCTCCAGGGCGACGATGCTCCAGCCATCTTTCCTCAAGAGTTCCTCAGTAGTGAGTTGGCATAAGGACGTTCATGGAGAACAGACAGACCCCAGAGTAATGTTCCTGAGCAATGAGATGGAATGGGAAGACACAAGGCAAATAAACGGGCCTTGAGAATGACCTTTCCCCGACCTCCCTCCTTCGTTCCTCTTAAGTTCCTTAGCAATCGACTTGAACTAACAAGGTGCAAGGAAGACGGACGAACCTCCAGGGTGAAATTCCTCCAACCTTTCTCCTGTGTTCCTCACCTGTGGCTCCAGGTATAGGGATAGCCAGAGAGGTAGAGGCAACACCAGCCCTACGGACACGGCCCAAAAAGGTCCTCCTTTAGTCGCATCTCACGGCGAGCTGCAGCACAGCAGAGTAAGACAGCGCAAGAGGATAGCCTAAGCTGAGGTAGCGGGGTGACCCAGCCTAATCTCCCTCCTGGAGGTCAGAGCTGGAGCGCTGTTAGGTAAGAACAGTGACATAACGCACTGGACAGGCTCCGTCACAGGGGGGAGGACACAGGGTGAAGACTGAGGGAAAGCTAGGCTCTCTTTCTGAAGACGTTCAGTGCAAACTGTCCCCTCACCGCCCATCTGGAAATTACTACTCAGATAGTAATGGAAGAGTTGAGGTTTCATGGAACCAGAAAGGATTTGATTTCAAAATGATTTGCTTTCCACAGAAAAAACATTCTGTAAAAATGATGTTTCTTCTTAAATTAAAAAAACACAGTTACAGTTGTCTGCTCTCATTCAGCATCTCAGGTCTCGATCAGCACACACTTGTGGCTCAATGATAAAAAAGACTGTTTTAAATTAAATAATATTATTTATATGAAAACCCAAATTTGTGTGATCTCTGTCAGGATGAAGTAAATTTAACAGCAGTTCAGAAAGCCATGTACTGATCGCCTTCCACTTGAGTAAAATTGATCCCGCATAGTTTTAAAATAAACACTGCAGCAGTTACTCAGGGTAATAGGATATATTTTAACCTGATGCTATGTGACTGTTCCACTACAAAAAGAGTCCAATACCAATGAGCAGTATGAAAAGAACTCTTTCTCAGTCAGATTGTGCTTAATAGTCTCACAAAATGCAACAAAACAGAGCCTTCAGACTGCAGCTTCAATTTCCTGTCAGTGTTTCCCCAGCATGCAGGAAAGACGGTTCAAAGTGCATGGGAAACAATCAGCTAATGGCTGCTCGAAAGCAGGGCGTTCCCACGAAGTGCTCCATGAACAAAACGCCAGCAAAAAGGCTCAAGAGCGAAGAAGAGGAGGAGCAGGATGAGGAAGGCTCTGTCTGGCCAGGTTCTCGTCATACAGTCAACAACACCACAACTACATGTGCAACTTCCATGGCAACGCTGCCTCATTGGATCGAGAGGTCAGAGTTCATGGAGCATGACAACAGCAGGCCTCTCATACAACAATGGATTATCTTTCACTGAAACAGATTTTGTAAAGCTTTCCATTTGTTTTTAACGTTCTACACTCATTTTTGTATTTTTTTTTATACACCTTCAGTTTTTATTATAGTGATACTTATTGCGGACTTTGTTTCATTTCAGTTAAGTTTTGTTGTGGTTACTGTGTGTAATTTATTTCTTATGATTTCTATTTTATAGTCCCTGAAGTACATCGTGGTAAATTTCCTTCTGTCAAATGTGCAATAAAAATGCATAGTTAAAAAAACAGAATGGGGCACTTTTAATCCTCGACCTATTGCAATTACCACTGACCCCCACCCATGCTGCATTTCACCTTTATGTGCTGTACAGTTATCAATTACATGTCAGCACCCTCTATTCAGTCAGGCTCCACCCCAATCAGCTACTGCAGCCAATAGGAAGCCTCTCACTGTTAGGTCGAGGAGTAAACCCCGCCCTGGTCTTCAAGTCAAAAATCCAATTACCCCCCACATCGCCGGGCCCGACTCCAGTTTATCAGTTGCCTTCTGAGAACTGGCTTAGCCATGTCCAAAGACTGTTTTGACCAGGAGCAGATTATTGTTTCTTCACTTGTGGTCATCCCAACTAGGGCTGTAACAATAGCTGCATCACCACTATACTGAGGTATTAGGAGGTGTACTGCGGTGTTGAGTCTGTCCCCACCATTACCGTCAGAACAGCTTTGTTTCTCTTATCTGCGAGTGCTGCCATCCGGATGTGGCCTTGTCTACACGTATCCTGATATTTTCAAAGACTCACTTTTTCCTATCAGTTTTGAAAAGGATCACATCCACAGTACAGGCGTTTTTTTTTTTTTATCTCTCCACACGAGAACGAGAAAATGATTCTAAAACGCCCAGACCTCTGCACTGAACATGCACATAACATTTTGCAAGCACATCACGTTATTGTAACCTTTTGGTTGAATGACCAATTAGTTTATCCTTGCTCGTCTTGCACATGACTCCATTGATATGCACGCATCTGCATCGACAGCCAGTTGTGTGTACGACTATTCTCTGCTCTCTATGTTTCCATAAAGTTGTCGGTGAACTAACTTAATGAAATTATCGCAACACACTGCAATATGCTTATTGCGATAAATTTACTTCCAATATTTTTAAAAATGCAATATATCTTGCAGCCCTAGTATATGTTTACAATGCTTAACAAAACTCACATACTTTTAAATGTGTGTAATATTAAGGGACAAGCAACATCAAATTAATGAATAATTAAACACGGGGGGTTTGGTTGCGGTATTACCACAAACCGCAAGGTGGCATTCTTCGAATTCCACAGGAAGGAAATTTCTACACCACTGTAGCGCTAATCTCAACACACTCCCTAGTCAACAAGCATCAAAGGCCCAGAGATAAACACGCTTGTTTATCAATAAGAGGCATCTTTCATTTGTTACACCCTTACAAGGTATTCATTTGAAACCGAGTGAGCGGAGACTAATTATATTTTTGTATTGCATCTACCTGGGGCTGAGGACTTTACCTGGGGCTTTATCGTTTTTTCATAGAGTTGAGCACCTGAAACAAATTATTTACTCATAAGACAAGACCAGCAATGGCTTTGAATAGCATGCCATACTGCAGTCCCTATGTGGAAGTTAAAGGAGAAAAATATAGAACAATTCTCTGCTCGAGGCAGAGCGCTGAATGTCAAAAGAGACAGAGCAAAGCAACCTATCGGTCAAAATTTCCTGCTGTTCAGTTCAGTGCTTTCACAGCATTTCTCCCAATTACAGAACAATCCTTTAAGACAGTTTTCACTGTAAACTGGCTGACCAGAGAAATTTCTACCCTCCAAAATTCTCTGTAAATATATGCAAAGTCTTAGCAGAGAGAGGAGAAGGTCATGAGGTCAAACGTGATTCTGAATGTGTTTAATCTGTGTGATTTATTCTGTTGGAACAGCGCACCGCAGCCCATCCGGCTGGACCCTGCATGGTGCCAGCATCTGTGCCAGGCAGCAGTGAAGCCCAGGGAAACACCTTACTGCAGGTGGAAATACACCTGTCCAATTAAGCAGTCAGAGCACGGCATGATGGGTAAAGGGGAGGGGACACAGGCAGGAAGCCCCGAGAAGAGGGCGGGGAGAGAGACAGCGTGAGAGAGGGAGCAAGCGAGAGAGAGACTTTTGACAAAACCTTGTTTTATCAATTAATCAGTTCTATTAATCTCGAAAGTCAACCAAAAACCCCGACAAGACCCAAAATAGATTAAAAAAACAGAGCAGGAAACCAAGACGAAGAGAGAGGGGAGAGACAGAAAGTGTGACAGAGGGTGAGAGAGAGTGAGAGAGAAAAGACAGCAAGAGACAGAGGTTGAGTGGAGAGAAAGCCTATATATGCTTCTTGATACTCCCCTTCCCCCACCCCACCTCAACCCCCTTGTTGTCACTCACCCATCTCCTAGCAACACGCATGGATACGGCAGGTTCTGGGGGCAGGGTCCAGAGAAGCCCAGAGCAAGTATAGAGCCTAGGCTAAATACAGCATCGACGAAGATGCTTCCTCTCGTACGGGGGAACTGCTCGCGCGCTAGCTTCGGCGAGCCGCGAGAGAAGAGCACCACACAGGAAACCCAACCTTCTCACTGTGAACAAGCACCCAGCCGAAAAGCGCGTGCATGTCGCAACACCTCGACGTAACCAGAGAGGACAAGCCTTCTGATGGCCCCCAGGTGCCTTCTGCAAAAACAAAGCTGACATCACCACATTTCCCCCTCCCGTTAGTCGCTGATGGCAACAGAGCGGCTCCTCCATTTTGGGGGTGGGGAGGGGGGGTTGCAGGGGGGCCGGCGGTCAGCTGGGGCTAGAGTGCATGCATAAGGGTATTCTGTCAGATCATGTCAAAACACAAGCGGCCAGGACCACAGGCTGGAGAATGCGCTGCAGCTTATTCATTACACAGCACATATGAGGACAGTGAGCTCTGCATGACATGCTTTCTTACTTTACTCTAAAATATTCAGTGTTAAATCAAGTACATTTTACACTGATAGAGTGCATATGATCCCTGTTGAACTCTTTTAGAGTTAAATTATCAGTACTGTGTCCAGTTCTCAGTGTCTCTCGAGGAAATGCCAAAAATACTCCAAGCTTGTGTAAACCATGCTGTTCTCACGTCTCACCAACAGGGGGAGCACTTTCACTCATGACACCATTCTGCGTCTGAGCTGAGATAAAGTTATTTGGGCAAGCATGTGTGTGGATGAGCAGGACAGTCGAAGTGTTAATTACACCTCTTTATAAATACCCAGCCTGTTTTCTTTTCTGGTGACTGATAAGTTACCAGATACATTCGCTGAGGCTGAACAGAAACATGAGGGTTTGAAACGAGGTGGATGCCATTCTGAGATTTCTTCTTCCTAAAAGTAAGAGAGGGAAGTCCAAACTCTTCATATTTTCCTCCCTGGAATTTCAGTGATAACAGACAGAAAAAAACAAAAAAAGCAAAAGAATGAGGTGCAAGAACAGAGGCTCCTGAGGCCATATGGCACTCAGAATAGTTTTTTTGTTTATTTTTATATTTTTTATAATGCATTTTACCATTTCTTGTTAAAAAAATTAAATGACAGATGGCGATTAGTGATCATCCAGCAGCAATTCTGCATTCTAGCGTCTGATTGGTTGGAACAGCATCCAATTATTACCAACTAGGAACAAAAATTAATTTTTTAACAACACAATTTTAGCACATCACACATGTCTTTGTCAAAGAGTTCCACTGCAGAGTTTTATTAGAATTAGCATCTTCTTGTGCTTTCTGTAGTATTAAATCCTGCAGGCGCTCCTACGCTACGGCACAGCATTGGTCCGGATTTGAACCCGTGCAGTCATGGTAAATGCGCGGCGTTCCCAGGCAGGTGGGCGGGACGTGTGATGAATCTCACAGAAGTAACCGCTGCAAAAATAGGAAAATACAAATATGCTATGATGCAAATGTGTCATGGAAGGTTTTCAAAGCGAGGGCCCTCCACCAGCCTGTTCGCTGACATTCATTTGCCTATGCAAACGGGCCCTCCAATGTCTTTGCTCATGGAGAAATATGATTTCTCACTGAGAGAGAGGGTCTTCCCATTAGAGATGAGGATCCCTTCTCTGTAATCTCCAATACTCGGGGGGGATATTACGAGCCGCTTCACTACGTGTCTCCCCTCCTCTCAGTCAAGCAGCAGTTCTTCATGCTCAAACGGCAGTTCTTCAAAATGAACCTGAGGCAGGGAGACGAGGAAACGAGTACGACGGGCTCACGATGAACGAGAGAAACGACAATCCGCAGCGTGACTCATGAGCATTAGGGCCTGGCAGAGTGCTTAAAATCGATCACGCTCTCTTCAAATGATGCCACGTCTTGGAGAACCACACCGGTCCATAAAAACGACTGAATTCTAAATATTCTTGGGCCAGATTTTATGGGAGCTCATTAAAGTAAATAAGGTAGTGGTTTTTTATAAGCAGTTACAGATTGTAATTTAAGGGCTGATTCGGTAAGGCATTTAGTGTATGCAAAACTGTATTGTTGGCACAAAAAGACTAAGAGAGTATGAGATTGGTTGAGGCAGTTTGTTTGCTCCAATCACAAATCATGATGGTGAGATGTGCAAAAATTTTAACAAGTACTTAAGGCTTTGATATATCTGGCCCTTAAATTGTGTGTTTGTTTGCACACTTGAGGCAAAGTCTTTCATACTGCCCAGATTCCAACAAAGCACGGTTTGTGTATTTCCACTCAAACGCCTCATCAGTCATCTGCCTTAATCTCTGAATCTTCTTTTTTTCATAAGAAGAAAAAAAGTATATTAAAAAAGAAATCAGAATGCACATTAATGGATTTTGAAAATGAATGATATTCAAGCAAGACAGACTGTCTATATTGCCACAGTGCACTTCCACACTTCCCTATAAAGTAAGAAGTAACCACCGTTGTGTAATTCAGGATAATACAGTGAATAGGGAAGGCTTGTGGGGTACGGCTCTGTTATGTACTGCCATATAAACCAGTGGGGCCCAGCCCTGGCCCTGGACAGAACCACGGGGTCTGCTGGTTTTTGTTTCGATAATAAAATCATTGCAAGGAAAACAGGTTAGGAGAGTCAGATGTGTATGATGCTGTTTTAATTGACAAATTAGGTTCTGAGAAGCGATGAAAACCAGCACACCCTGTTGCTCTGTGGGAGTAGAGTGGATTCCCCCCTTTGCCCCTTGCAAAATGACAGTGAGCCAATTGCATGAAAGCAATGGCACATGCAGACATGAGTGGAGGGCGATGAGGTCCATGTCTGCCTCCGTGATTTCCTGCCAACTTCTGCTCTTAATTATTAAAGACGTTCAATCGCTGATGCGATCTGACAGTTTATCTACGTGTCTGATAAGTTCTGAAAGCTATCCTGGTGTCTGCACATGAAATGTTTCACAGTGATTTAATCTATAAGGTAAGTGACACTGGTGTAATTATTAGCTAATTAGCTCGCAGCGCCAGGGTAATTGGTAGCGCATACACACCTTCAGGCTCACCAGTGTTAGCTAGTATACTGTTGCAGTTAAATGACCTGATATATATGAATATAATCATTTACTGTTGGCTAATGCAGATTAAGAGGAATACATATACAATATAATGTGAATTTTACAATCCTGCGTGTGTGTGTGTGTGTGTGTGTGTGTGTGTGTGTGTGTGTGTGTGTGTGTGTGTGTGTGTGTGTGTGTGTTATGTATGTCCTTCTGATTTTGAAGATTCACTGTTGTCACGCAACAATTGCACCAATCAGACGACCAGACCAGAGAGTGATCCAGTCAGAACAGCATCATTGTCACGGAGTTGAAAATCCTAAATGGCAGTTCGCCCTGCCCCTCCCCCACCTCAATGTGCCATGAAGCCATAAAACAATGCCAGATGCTGCAGTGAGAAATAAAACTCCCGCGGTCCCAGGGAGAGCACAAGCTTCACTTCCTGTTGTGCCCTGGGAGCGCGCCTCGCTCCACGCTATGCAGATTACAACGCTGAGATGCCAGAAAACACACCCCGCTTTGCACAGGTCTCTCTGAAATCTTTCAGCACGCATGTTGGCATGCACACGCTGTTTTGAACGTGTGTGTTTCTGTTCTGTTGTTTCTGGAAATGCAGGCAGTCTAACATCAGTCTTAAAGACTGAAAATAAAGACAGAGGCAATGGCTGTGGGACAAGCCAAGAAGCGGATTACAAATTTCAAAAATCACAAAACAAAGGTTAGTCACACTTCATATACATATTTTGTCATGAATATTCAGGCTGGATATCTTTACTTCTGGATGAAATAGCAGGTTTTGGGTGTTTCATGTAAGGCTTGTATAAAACATAACTTGTATTCACATTTTGTCAGATCTCCTTTTTTATGGTCTTAAGAGCAACTCTCAGATCATCATTTCACTTGATAAACCCTCAACCAAATACACAGAGCAAATGGCTTCTGTAGTGCTGAGCACAAACACCTGCATAGCCAGCTCCATTTACCTGGCCACGTTCAGTCACCTGAGCCTCACAAGGGCCAGACAGCAAGTACTGAGCGGCAACAAGAAATTAATCTCATTCTTCTCTGACCATTGATTCTCCTTTCTTATTCATGAAAAACACCTTAAACACCATTAAGTCTTCCCCCACAAGCACATGAATTACCAAGAGACTCATTAGCGATTCAGTCATTAAGAACATTCTGGAAAATTTCCAAGTTGCATTTGTGCCATTAAAAAAAACCACAATGGTTGGGATTCGATTCACGTTTGTCCATAACATTTACATACACTTGTATAAGAGTTGTATGCTTTTTCTCTACAAGAACAGTTAAGCAATTTACTTTTGCTCTTAAGTTGAGACAAATGTTGATTGAATCGCAGCCAATGTTTGCAGTGGTGCATTTTCAAGAGCATTTTCTGCCCGTTACCATGGTAAGACTGAGTACTGCATAATCAATAAAAGTGACACATTGTTAATGAGGTGTATGGTTTTGCATTTTCATAACCACTTCAGACAAAATAAAGTAGCAGGGACACGTTTTCTGTCTACACAAATTAGTCGGTACTATCCAAGTACCAGTTCACAGCTACCCTTTTATGAGAGGAAGGCTTTTCTGAAACACTCATCCTGTGTGAAGTCAAGCTGCAGTCTCTGTCTAAAGCCTGTGTTCTAAAGTATGTTAACAGCAATTTTGGAGAAAGAACAGTATCTGTACATATGATGCAGTATTTAGCTAGTGTATGACCCACGGCAGACTGCTACATCCATCTCTTCCCTGCTTCCCTGTCTCACATAGACTTGCCAGGGCTTTGCAGGGCTTTAACGTGATGCAGGTGGATTAATCCATCACAATGTGAATTTGCATCACAGCGCAGATGAGAGGAAACAACGGGCTGGAACTGCACGGGTCACGTTTTAATTTACCGTGGCATATGGATCTACAGCAGTGGCCTTAGCTCAGAGACACAGACAGCTGTGTGAATGCTGCGTTTTTATTCAGACAAATTACCTGCTTCAGGAACCCATTAAAGCCATGTGCATGCAAATCTGTGTTGAAGCACAGAACGTAAGTAACAGTTATTATTTAGATAACACATAACAACTCATTTCACTTTTTGTAAACATTAAAAAAGGACTAATTTAGCAAACAGTGGAACTAATTATACGTTCAAGCGTTGAGACTGGAATTAAAAACTAGTATAAACACACAGTTCCCCACGGTACTGAGTTTGAAACCACTGATTTATAAAAATAAAGTTTATGAGTATATAAATTTATTTTCTCTCAATCTCAAGTCATACGCACTGAGCAGTGAGACTTCATACACACAATATGAAGATCTGGGGTCAGTTCTGCCATTTAACTCAATGGATAAAGTTAGGCCATGGACAGCAGGGAACTCATTCTAGATCAGTGCTCCTACTGAGATACTTTATGAATTCAACCCCTTGTCTAGGATCAGCTTCGCATTGTAGGTTATGATGGGAAAGCTTAGGACAAAGACAGGATAAATCTGATCCTGGATCAGCACTCTGAGACACTTCATGAATATTGGCCCAGACCAGAAAATCTCACAGACATGGATATTTTTTATCCTCATTTATACTTGAAAGGACTCTTCTCTTTTCCCTGATGTCAAACACCCCAAAGAACGTTATGGAGCGATTATAATAGTGTGGATGACAGTGAAAGGGAATCTGACTTTAAAGGCAAGGGGAAGATGTTCCTATTCTCTCCTTGACCAGATGTTCACTGACAGAAGAAAAAGATTTTGAATCCCAGCTGTACTCCCAGGGTAAATAAAACATTAATAAAAATAAATGAGACTGAAAAAGTAGAGATGAGCTCTCTCCTGTCTGATTGGACAGAGACATACGCCTGGTGGTAGTCAACATCTGTGCTTAACTCCAGCTCACAATTAAGTAACTGTTCAATGCTTTGTTTCTGAAAGAACAGCTTGGAAAGGTTGTTTTTATGGTTGCCGAACTCACCAAATCGTGTCACTATTATATGATAAAAAACGAGTGCTTGCGTTTAATTGTGAGCCAAAGTTAAAGCCAAGTGTTCACTGAATGAGAGCCTTAGTCTCATCTTCATGACCTTCTCTGGCCTGGTCCTGCTGTAATCTGATTGGTTCCAGTAAAAGTATGATAACGGATTTGGTTGACTCAGTTGATTTATTGTTTCAAACACCCACTCAGGTGTAGTATAATTGCCCATTGGTTTATTAGGAAAACTAATCCATTTAAATGTGGGATATTTAACACAAAATAGAGTGTGAGCATGCATTAGTGAAATTGATAGGGCTCATAGTTATGACCCAGGCAAGCCAAACAGTGCTTCTGTTCTGTGTCATATCAAAAGGAAGGCAACTGCCAACAGCTTGGGAGTTCTGTTGCATCCAGAAGGTTAAGGTCCCTCCAACAGGCCCAACAAGATGCATCCTGCAGCAGCTTTACATGGGGTCTCCCACCCAAGAACAATCCAGGCTCATACCTGCTTAGCTTCAACTGGCCAACAAGGAGAGGGCTCCAGGTGCTATGGCAAAGGACAAAAGAACAGACAGAGGAAACAAAGTGCTGGGTCTAGGACCCTCAGCAAATCCTCACTGCAGTGTCAAAGAGCACAGACTCTGTGTGAAATCTGACATTTAGTAGGACCAGCTTTCACTGGCACAAAAGACAGGAGATTTATCCCCCCCACCAATGGCCTCTGGTCAGAAAGCAAGTGAGCCGCCCCATAAATCACCTGGCATCAAGCCAGACGTGCCGCTGCGTCTCTGAATCTCCGTCCTACCTGGAGTTTCATCCTGAATTAAAATCATTTTTCACCGTAAGAGCGCAGTTACAGAAAAAATCCAAAATCTGCAGAGACCAACCCCACTGACCGGTCAAGCGGTGAACACATTTTACCTGAGATTTAGCAGGACAGCAGTCAGGGGTGAGTGAGGGATCCTGACACCTAAAATGATTGGGTAACTAAGCTGTCAATCAAATCATTGTGTTGGACAAAACTGAGCCAACCACAGCTTTGGTTCTGAGCAAGATAATAGCAGACTTATCAATTACACAAACAAAAATCACTGGGCACAGTCAATCCTGGTAAACCTGTAGGTAGTTGCAGAGCCATAAAGTATAGTTTGCTGAAATAATGTCAGAAGCATAATAGCCAAATAGAGCCTAAACAGGCTGACTGCAAAATCCCATATGCTTTGTTAAACTTGGTGGTGAGATGACACTGGACATAGCACATCCTAGATAACAATGCCAGACACATTTAGCGAAAGACAGCAACCCTGCACCAAAAACAACAATATTGCCAACATTCCATAAATATTCCTCCTTTAGGGGAAGGTAACAGACTGCATCATAGTGTAAACATATGGGAAATATTTTACAATAGATTTAAAACATCAAACACCAAAATCAGGTCAACTTTCAAACGGCAGTGAAGAGCAGACTCGTAATAGTCCTGTTCATGGAGTGTAGTGGGTGTAGTGTTTCAGTACTCCCAGACAGGGTCTAGGCCCCCAAGCTGGGTGGGGCCAGCTCTTATTGGCGGCCTATAAAACCCCCCGGTCTGCACAGGTCTCGCAGGGAACAGGGAAATCAGTACTTGTTTTTGAAATCAGACACCCCAGACCGACGCAGAGGCTGCGGTTGGCTGCACGGATAAATCCCTTTTTCCCCGTGCCGTTCCCCTCCCTCTTCCTGCTTCCCGCTCTGTGTTGACCCAAAAAGCACGAACCACCGAATGCCAGAACAGGTAATTTAGCCCTCAGGGGCTGAACTGTGAACACCGCACAGCCCAGGGTCAGCCAGAGACTGATCCTTTCTTCCCACTCCATTTACACATTCTTCCCTTCTGTGGAAACATTCCAGCAGATACACTATGACCAGAGAACAGGCCCCCATACAGCCCAAAACACTGCGATTTTGATGTTATCGTTTCCATCTTAATACAGGAAAACGAGAGCTGTTATGCATATTCCTTTCACAGTATTATTCTGTTGCATGCTTCCTGGGGTAGTCAAAACCAGGGCACTATTATCTTACTCATGGCAGTTTTATTCTCTCCTAAATTACCTGGGGTTTTAAAAACCAGGAAGGAAATCATGGTCTTTCAACACAGACGACCACACTCCCATGCAGCTATTTTTAAGACACCATCAGAGAGACAGAAAGCGCAGATTCTCCTACAGTGAAACGTTTTGCACCAGAACTGTTTAATCTGACAGTTAAAGGGCCAGAAAATCGGCTCCCTGTGAAACTAATGATGAAATTGCTGTGGTGGTACTCTCACTTTGGCGGCACATTCAGTGTGCTCAGTGTGTTTGTGTGCTCAGTGTGGTCATATGGTCAGCGTGGTCATACAGATGGTGCGGTCATACGGATAGTGTGGTCACATAGACAGTGTGGTCGTACAGTCATTGTGGTCATATGGTCAGTGTGGTCATTTGATCAGTGTAGTTGTTCAGTCTGTGTGAACGTGTGAACATGGGAATGAACACCTAAGGCCTGCCACAGGCCAGAGTTTGTTCAACATCCAATGGAAAAAAAGAACCAACACAAGAAAACATCACACAATGGTTAGGTGGACTGCACTAAACAATGTGTTGTGGTGATTGAATGTCCACACATTGACTGGCCTCTCATCAAGCAACAGGAAGATCCAGAATGGGAACTATCCATCAGAGCCTCCAACTTCAGAAAAAAGCTAAAGCGATTTTCACCACTTTATGTAAACCTTTTGGTACATAAATAAATTCTCATTTACAGCGAGCTCCAGCTTTCTGATGTTGATCTCCAGTGAACGCCCAACGGGCCCTAATTACACGGGAGATCCACGGGGGCGCCAGGTCGGACAGGGGGATATAAGGGCCATTAGCACCGTCCTCCCTTTGTTTGTGATGACCCAGATATGTGCGCGCGCCAAAACCCGACTGCATCATTTCCAAAACCCGCGGTGCCAGAGAGTCGGACCCGATCCAGCGAGGGGAGCCAGTACAGAACCAGCTCCCAAATACAAGTCCAGTTTGGACCACATTTTGGAATGATGACATACGCACACAATCACACTCTGAAACAGGTCCAAGGGCTGGAGAGTCACTGCAATGGTGGCAAACAGCATTTCAGTACCACAGCAATACCTACCAGTTACACTACCAATGTGCATGGAAAAATAATAGCAAAAACTCAAAATTCCAGCCACACCTGGTGTAAAAATGGGAAGGAACATTATGTTCAACAAAGCTTATATTGCTTACTTTTTAGCTGCGACTCTATAGCTCGCTCTGACAGTTGGTTGGTTGGTTGGTTGGTTGGTCGGTCCTCAAAATTTCCCCACCCTTTGGTGGCCACGGTTTTCGCCCTAGGAGGCTGTAATTTGGCATGGAGGTCAAGTGCTAGTGTGTGAAGGTGTTTGTTTCTGTTCATGCTAAAAGGGGGTGTAGCCCCCAACTCCCAGCTTCACAATCCCCAGCTATGTTCAGAGGTCTCATTGGCAAGGCAACAATTGGCCAGCCTCACCAGGGTTCAATACAGGGCAAGCCAGCCTAATTTTCTCCATTGGTCTCATCACAATAGCACCCTCCTTGCCATGCTTGGGCACCTGTGGCAGCACAACCGACTGTACACTGACTGCGTCTTCCTCCGATGTCATAGGCAGCGTGCAGTTAGTGGTGCCCCCACAGCATGAAAGGAAGAAAGAGCGCCGTCACATGAATCAGAGGAGTCACATGCTCAACTTCTCCTCCCACAGCCATCAGGGTAGGTGCTGCAGGGAGCTCAACTAGCTCAGTTGAAGATTCAGGTTGGGGAAAAAAAAGGGAGAAATCAGGGAGAAAATAAAAAATAATAATAATGAAGCTTATATTACTTACTTTTGTAGCTGCGACCAGCAACTCTATAGCTCTGTCTATCAGTTGGTTGGTCGGTTGGTCAGTCCACAAAATTTCCCCACCCTTTGGTGGCCACAGTTTTAGCCCTAGGGGGCTGAAATGTGGTATGGAGGTCAAGTGTGTATGTGTGAAGGTGTGTGTTTCTTTTCATGCCAATTGGCTAAAAGGGGGCATGGCAATAAGAGTGGCCTTGTCGCAGCTATTGCAATTTTGCACTTGTTTACCTGATGTGTGACTAAGGTTTTAATTTTTTCAACCTAATAAACACTGCTTTCCCATCTCTTTCTCACGCTGCATGGCCACTTAAACCTCAACCACAGCAACAGCCTGGGCTCCGGCCAGCCTTGCAGCGTGGGAGCGTGAAGCCAGCCCAGCACTGCAGTGGCGGCTGAAGACGGGAGAGCAGAGAGAGCAGAGAGAGAGGCACGCTGCGCATCAGGGGGCCGGTAAGTCCCCCCTCCGTCTGATAAATATTTCACACGCCCCGCAGTGGGGGGGATCACAGCAGCTCTGTGGAAACGAGGTCTCCCAGCAGCCCTGCAGAGAAAACCCAAAGACACACAGCAGACAGAACTCAGACCCCACGCTGACTCCAAAACATCACTCCTCACGCAGCCCATTCATAAAACACTGGGCTGCCTCTCCGGGCCCATTCTAAAACCCGCTCACATCACGGAGGGGGCACACCTTCCTACTATCACATCCAAGCCAGCAGAGTGATCCTCCATTGATTTTATACCCATAATCCTTACTTCTTGCTCAGGTGCACAGTAATGCCCGTAGATAAAGAGAATTAAATGCAGAACAGCAGTATAAGGTGGATGACGGCTGCTCTGTACATCATTGCTACTTGTTCCTTTGGTAATCCATTCATAAAATATAGAACCGTTCAGGTCCATTCATAAACTGCAAGAGCCAGGAAGACGATACGTCTACCTGCTATGACACTGTTGCTTAGGGAAGGACTTTTCTACAACCTCATTTGTCTAAATTGATATTATTTTAAGACCGATATTAATTTAATATCAGTAGTGATTCTTATTTAGCCATTCATTAATGCAACAATCACCAAAGAGAGCAGCAGCTTACGTGCGTGCGTGGTTCACTCATTCCAGCACACAGAAAACGGTGACGGCTCATTAACGATTCTTTGCCTCGGTCAGCAAACCCGTAGCTTTGGTGTTCTTGAGAAAGCAATTTTCCTGGAGCCTCCCATTCAGAGACCTCCCCTGCTGCTGCCCTATCCAGTTTACTTGACTGCACGCCAATTAAAGACAGCAATAGATCAGGGGAGAAGTGAAGCTGATTCATCATCATAATGAACAGAGAGAAGCCTCTTCACCACACAGTGTGAATATGTAACATTTGACATTCAATAACTGACAGCACCGCTGGCTGCCGGTCTCTACATTTTAATCAGAAAATCTTTAAAAACGGTGTTGTGGGCTAACGCACATGAGCAATAGCCTTATGCAACATGTTAGCATAGTTAATGTAGCACAGTTTAGCCTAACACACTGCAGCCATGTGCTATGCGTTAGAATTATCAATGCTTTTCCTTGTATTATGCTAATAGTAATAGCTCCTTGTACTCAGACTCAGTTATCTGTGTGCCTTGATACTCTACATCGTATCAAACTAGAATGCGCTTTGAGCTGTTGTGTGACTGACACAGACAGGCAGCCTGTAGCCTAGCGACAAAGGTACCTGCCTGGGAACCCTGAGGCTGGTGGCCCAAGCCCCAGTCTAGCCACCACACAATCACCATTGATGCTGGGTGCCTGAGCAAGGCCCTTAACCCTTGGTTAGCATAATCAAACTGTAAATCACTTTGGATGAAAGCGTCAGCTAAATAACTGTAATACAGATGACAGCCATAGCCATTATGGTGGCAGGCACATGGACCTCCAGTGTATATACAGTGTCTTCAGCAGCTGCCATTTTCCATTAATATAAGTATAAAAATTATAAGCAATCCCAGACCAGCCACTGTATAAAAGTGTGCCTATTAAACAACAAGACTGGGCTTATGTAAGTCTAACCACAACCTTGCATGTACAACAGTCATTTATTTATTATACAAATCCAGTGCACAAACGACACATTAATAATAAACTTCCATTAAAAAATGATAACCGTAAGCACTCTTACCAAAACCATAATATGCCTGTCAAAATCTCAGCCCGTGCAAAAGATGGGAGAGCCAGAAGGAGGAGATGGGACGGGAACAGAGACGCAATCTGAAGAGGTGGGTCTTCCTTCTGTGTCTGATGATTGCTGAGGTCCCTGCTGCCCTCTCACATTATGGTCTGCAGCACCCCGGCAACAGATAACTGAGGGAAGGGAAGGCAAGGGAAGGGAAGGGGGGAGCTTTTTGGAGCCCACAGCGGTTTGATAACAGTCCACGATGCATTGCTCCAAGCCACATCAAACCATTCGCAGGCTCACAGCGCCTGCTTAACGTTTGTGTGCCTCCTCCAAACGGCCTGCACGCACTTCATCCCCACTTGACAATCTGCCGATCGACACACAGGCGCACAGTGCGGCCAGCAGCGGAGTATTAAACTTTCTCTGAACTCTGATCCATCAAATCTCAAAGTATTCACCCGCCTGGCATTGAGCATCATTGTTTGTAATTTCCCCGAGTTACGTTTTGCACACATCATCAGATAACACTCCACAGAGAGGACAAAGGCAAACAGACAAAATTAAACCCAATTAGCCCGTGAATTGTGCTCATTTTGATAACTCAGCTTTTGCCATATCTGGACACATCTGTAAGCATTGGAAGCATTTATGACTCCAGTGACTGATACCAGTCAAGAGAATGAGCATGACCTGAGACTTCAGAAGCAAATGCAACACTTATCTCTGTGATACATCATAATGGAGCACACACATTCAGCCTGCTTCAGTCCTCTTTTCCCTGTGTAATGTCTTAAGCCAACAATCTCAGTATATCTTATCTGGTCACCCGCAGCCGTCAAAAAGAAAGATGGCTCTTACATTGATGTGTACTCACATGTCACAGTAACTCTGAAAAAGTGCATCATTGTTTGCCACAGTAAGGTGATGTACATTGCTATTCACCGCCTAGCATCGTTTGCTCTGATGCATTGTGGAACGCCTTCAAGAACGACGATGCTTTCTTATCACCATTACTGTTACTATGCTATCCCACACCTCACGAGAGCGCTTGCACCACGTAATTACACTTGCTCGTATGTGTGTTTGTGTGTGTGAGGTGTGGGGGGGGGTGTTTTTTCAGAGATAGTTCTGTTGTTAGTTATCTGAGGGATGGTTAATCTTTGTCATTGATGTGCAGCCACACCTACACGTGTTATTCCGAGTGCATCGATATCCTCCACAGCTATCGAATGTGGCTATTCTCGTGCAGGCAATTCTCGTGCTGTGCATACAAAATTCAAACTGCTCTGTAATGTGATAAGCGCATTTTACGATTGATGAGAAAGACAATTCAGATTAGTAGGAATTGTAAATCCCGGTCTTATTAGGATCTGTAATCATATCGATATGGAACATAAACATTATTGTAACAATTGTAGTACAGTAGAAATCACGGTGCTGATTACGTAAGTGTAACTTAGTATTGTAGTAGTATTTCTTTGCTGTATAAAATTGAACGGAGTGGTGTGTTCAATATGTTCAAAAATGTAAGAACTATTCTTCACGGATTAAGAGACATTAACTAAGGAAAAAATTGTATAGCTTCAGGATAACTCTGCTGCCAGTGATAGTCTGTAACTTCTACAGGGACATTTTTTCAGTGTATGCCTGATGGTCACCTATGGGAGCATGGGCAGCAGGTCAAAATGATTATCGGTGGTAAACCACGGTAACTCAGGTATCACAATCATCGATGTAATGAAACCATCGAGTGTCAAACTAGTGATTCAAAATATAGGTAGACACGAGACCTGCACATATGAGCAAACCCGAGTGCTCTAACCCACACAGGTAGTTTTAGCTTTAACAATTACTCACGGAGTCGCTGGCATTCTTGCGCAACTGCTCCTCTCCTCCTCCACCGCTGTCCGGGTCCACCACCAGCCTCTCGAAGCACGCCGAGCCCAGGGACGAGCTCTTCTGGTGAGACACGACCAGCTGGGAGAGAGTGGGCTTCTCGCTGCCTCGTCCGAACATCTCTGCTTTAGCGGCTGCCTGCGCGGCTCCGAGCTGTTGCAGCGCTTGCACTTTGCTGCAGGCTGGAGTCGGTTTACTGCAGAGGGACTTATCGCCATCGAGAGGTGGAGGTAGGGGGGCTGAGCAACACAAATTGGGCTGGGAGGAGGATATCACTCGGTCTAAAGCCTCCTTCTTTTTCCTCCTAAACATCCACATTCCTGTCTCCTTCTTCCCGTCTGCACCGCGGCGGTCGGAGCCCAGCTTGGGGCTCAAAAACGGTTTGGTTTTCTCTTGAAAATTCTTCCACATCCTTCTCTGACGGGACAGCTCGGGCTCAGAAACCTTTTCATCACTGAGATGTGTGGCTTCCATACCCCGCGACACACCAGCTTGTCACAGATGGGCGAAGTGAGCGACACTGTTGCCGACCCAAGAGGACACACCTATTACTTCCAGCACCCAAAAACAGAAGTAGTTTGGGAGATTTTTGTCCCCTAGTGCCCGCTATTTTCACACTTGGTTTTCACAGGCTCGACCTTAATGTTTATTTCGTTACAGTCGCCCGAGGAGGGAGGTGGGCGTGTGGCGGAAGTATGCCACGGCACATGGAATAACAAAACTGGAGGTTACGTATGCAGTACAATGTTGGGAGGACCCAAAAAATAAGTTGTTGGAAGTAAAACGCAAAACACGCACAAACTCACAGGGAGTGAACAGACAATTGAAACACTGAAAAATAAAGGTTTGAGGCATTTATATTAAAGTGAAAACTGACAGTGAACGTAGGAAACATTCTTTGACATGTAGATGACTGTTATTTTATCAATTATAAGGAATGCATCGCAGTCAAGGTGAATTCACCTTGAATCATGCATAAATACCAATAAATCAGCGTTGTGCTCTCGAATCATGTAACAATGCATGTATGAAAGTATTATGCAATGTTTCATGAAAGATGTTTTTTTTAAATGTAGGCTGTAATTAAAGTTTTGTGAAATTGTTGCGCGCCCTCCAGTGGGTGCTTCTCGTCGCTACAGCAAAGTGCGACTAATTATTGATGTTATATTTGTAAATAAATATCCCCCAGTTTGTGAGGCGTAACGAACCCTGCCTTTCCACCTCAGTTTGGGGCCACACGTACTTTTGCACCAGGCGGGTGATGCGCATTGCAGTTTGCTCTGGTGAGTTTTCCACCTCCCTGTAAAAATAAATTGCGATTCAGGGCGGGGGATATCAACCTTGTATATATACAATTCCTTGTAACTCTTTGCCATGGTAAAATTCCCTCGAAAACTTGCTCTTGTGTGCAGTTTTTTGTTTCTTACCAGTTCAGTTGGCTACATTATCTTCTTGGCTGCATACACCAGTCATAGATTAGGCCTTTGTAAGCATTCCCCATGTGGAAGAGTAGTCTTTTGCTGAGATGTTCTGGAATTTTAGATAACCTGATACAATACTAATAACTGGGCTAATTAAATAATTAAGGAATTCATAAAGTGATACAGCTGTCCTCACCCATCCCGGTGTAGGGAGATGTTTTGTGGTTGGGTTAGCGGGAGTCGGTGTATAGTGTTTTTGACTTGTGTTACTGTTTGGGAACCGCTGATGCAGGTAGTGTGAAATGACGGTTATGACTGCGTGGCAAAGTGTAGAGTTACGTGATCGCTCTGAGTCATGCATCTATGCCATCGGGGTCCGGGCTTAATGGTCAAACTCACATCAAAATGGCTGCTGTAGGGTCCTCTGCCAATGTGGCAGTTGACTTTGACACGTTCTCAATTCTCATGTGACCACCCCACAGCTCAGGCACCAGCTTTCGGGTGCTATCTGTGTTCTTTTTTGTGGCTCTAACATACATGCTAAATAAATTTCAGCCTTACCATTAAATTCATCTACTTTTTTCTATTGCCAAGCACTGTGCTCCAGATAGACGTTGTCCATCAGTGCTGATCTGGGAACAGGTTCACTGACCAAAAATCATCATCTTTGTAATAAGCAATAAGTTACAACTGATCCTAAACCAGCACTTTAATGCCATTTCTATCAATGACACAAAGTTTTTGCAGCCGTGCGATAAACATTACAAAGTGATCCTGCCTAATTCTGCTGTATCCGGTCCCAGCCCTAATTAAACGATGGCCTATCCTCCTGAAGAGTCCCTAAAGAGGAAAGGGAGAGCTGGGAAAAAGCAAAAGAGGGTGAGTGGGTGGATTTATCATCCTCCGTTCATGCCCACAGCTCTTCAATATTTACTCAGCGTTCCTCCTCTCAGGATGGTTCATTCATTATTTGTTAGAAGCTGGTGGCAGATGGACTTTTTCTGTCTTTCTGGGTAGTGGATGCATAATATACTATTTCAGAGGATAAATCAGCTTCTATACACACACACACACACTGAGTTAAGCTTGTTTTTCTACGGTTCCTCTTACCATTTCTTAGGGTTTCCAGCTTGCCTTCCCTGGATATGTTACACAACAGAGTGAGTTTTGGGGGTGGGGGTGCTGGAGGGATTTAGCATTGCATAATGCACTGCATTTAAAATTAAATTGATTACAGTTGAGGCACACAGTAACCACAGCAACCTGAATTCTGCAGGTTTTTAACAAGAGCACAACGTACAGAACAAACCGTTTTTGGCTGAAGTAAAAACAGAATGTTCAAGGTAATGGAGGACCGTTGGCAGGCTTTCCTTCCCTGAGCTATACCAATTTTCTGCTCCGGAGAGCTGAACATTGGGGATTCTGTGCAGAGTAGAGTATGGTTCATCGATGAAATAGTTTTGACCCATTTAAGTCTGTATCTCTCTGCTCCCAAAAAAACTTCCCTTATCTTCTGAGGGGGTTAACTCGGTAGATGTCCCTTCCCCCAGTCCCCCAGACCCCTTGAAGGGGGGACCCCCCACTGGTAGGGCAACTCAATGTTAGTCATGTGTGACATCAGCAGGTCCAAACTGACCAATCACTTTGAGCCTGGTATGGAATTTTCACCACAGCCTGGCCACATGTGAAGGCCATTCTCTTTTCTTCCTTCTTTATTGCATCAGACCTTTGACCTTAAGCCACACAGAGGAGGGACAGATCTTTAGCCACTATGATGGAAATGTGATGAAAGTCATTCTGACCAGCCACAAACTTGGTAATGTATGTATTCAGTTCACACTTACACATTCAGCAGACACCCTCAGCTACAGCAAAAGAGCTTGCATTTTTAAACTGTATGGTTTAATTTGAAAGTTGAATACTTACTGACTTGCTGACTACATTGCTCATTGCCAAACCTGCACCTCAGAGTTACATGCCCAGCTCCCTAACCATTACACGACACTGTATACTACACCTAATTTTATTTATATTCATATCTAATAAATCACATTTTCCATGAACTTTAAAAAGACACCTTCCCTTAAAACCTCTTCATGGCTGTCTCTCAGGGCACTGATGGAGGCATTGAAGTGGGTTCTGTGGCTGAGCTTACCGTCTGTAAAACACTTCCCACTTAAATTGATCCCAGGAAGATTAAACTCTGCACCCATTATTGCAGAATTACTGCCTTTATTGCAGCTATCTCCTGATGTAGACTGTTGTCCCACTTCTTCAGACTGTATCTCTCTTCTCTTCCCATCCCCTCACACTCTTTAATTCAGAGATGAATAGCATTTTAATCCTTATGGTACTTTGACTAGTATCCGCGTTAGGGAATGTCGTGGCTAGCCACATCAGTACTGTAGTGATGTTATACCCATACTCTATGATCTGCCAGTGCTGTCAGCCACTGTTGTTCTTAAACTCCTGTGCACACTCCTGTGTTCTCTCCCGCTGTATGTAGCTCTGGTGAAGGCTTCTGCTTAATGACTGTTATGTAACGTACAGAACATGCACTGTTCCTGTTACACTGTCAATGTGGTCGTTTCATGAAATATATTTTAAAAATTGATTCTGCATCCGTGCTTATGTTAGACTACACCGAGTCTCAGAAATGTATCGTGCAGAGAAAGTTCGGGAGCACTTAGATTGGGCGTGTGTTCCTCCTGTTTTTATGAGACAATAAAAGGCTGTTTACTATTCGACTCATGTCTGGTAGTGAATTGTTGATTTCTCCATTTGACTTTCACAGAGAAGTCAAGTTTTCTGACCATGTTTGCCTTTTTTGACCCTGTGTCTACTCTCTGAAATATCTTAGAAGAGGAATTCATAAACAAGCATTCAAAAGAGACCTATCCAAAATAGTGTGCACATGTCACTAAAAACATAACCGAACATAAAGGTCCACCCTGAGCCAGGTGAAGTTAGAGCCTGCTGCTTTGACTGCCCTTGTTCTGAGAGTTGGTCTGAAGTCCTGCTGAAGGCTCATTAGCTCTCCTGCAGGCCTGGAGGTCTCCACGGCGGCAGCCTGCATTGGACATGCAGAAGGCAGGCTGAACCTTGCATTCCTCAAGCTCCCGAGTGGTGGGACGAACTCCCTGTCCCACTACGGACCGTTCGATCGTTGCACACCTTCCAGACGTGGTCTGAAAACCCATCTCTTCAGACTAAACCTGGTCTAACCATCTCTTCAGACTATACCTGGTCTAACCATCCCTTCAAACTATACCTGGTCTAACCATCCCTTCAAACTATACCTGGTCTATCCATCTCTTCAGACTAAACCTGGTCTAACCATCTCTTCAGACTAAACCTGGTCTAACCATCTCTTTAGACTAAACCTGGTCTAACCATCTCTTCAGACTAAACCTGGTCTAACCATCCCTTCATACTATACCTGGTCTAACCATCT
Source organism: Albula goreensis (assembly GCA_022829145.1). NCBI lineage: Eukaryota > Metazoa > Chordata > Actinopteri > Albuliformes > Albulidae > Albula > Albula goreensis. Next base: position 65,760,960 of record CM040741.1, read on the forward strand.
CTTCAGACTATACCTGGTCTAACCATCATGCCCCCATGTTGCACTTATTGTACCCACTTGTGACACTTAATACTTTGTTTTTTTATTATGTTTATTCCTTGCAACATAGACTTTTTTTTATCTTTGAACTACTGTAACAATGTTTAACTGACGCACTTCCCGTATTGTTGTTACACTCGGTTCAGATAAAAGCGTCTGCAAAATGAATGAATGTAAAGGTAAATAAATGTCAGGGCTACAGATTCTAGAGACATCTGTACAGGTGAAGGTCCCAGGTGCAGAGGTACCACATCATGGCCCTCTCATGGCCAGGTGCTGCAGCTCAGCAGGTACAGGCATGGAGACCTCTAAGGACTCTGCTTCTCAAGTTTTCTCCTCGCCCCCATGTATGGTGGTTTTTAATTACTGCCAGTCACTTGAAGATGTGTATAAGATCTACTTTACTGTCATTTTGTTTCCTTAAAGTAAGATGAATACAATCCTGGTTTGGCTCCTTGCCATTCATTTTCCTTGTGATTTCCTCGTTGTCAATGAAACGGCTTAAATTCAGAGACCAGGTGTCCACGCTTTCACTAATTAGGAATCTCCTGAGCCACCTGTCTGTGTATAATCTAGGACCATTTATCCAGCTTACAGCAGAACAAGAGAATGAAACCATGGCCCCGTCCAAAATCGCATACTACACCCTGTACAGTAGGCAAATCTCTGGCTGAATCAATATGTGAGCGTTACCCCGGATGGCGTACTTCTTCCATCAAAATTCTGCTGTGTGCAAGGACTGCACACTGCGCTATCCCACAAGGCTGTTGGGTGGATAGATACCAAAGAAGAAGATGGCAGAGACGGTTCTGCAGGGTGACGTTTGATGACAGATGTACGTCAGTTGTAAACTTCCAGTTATCAGACTGAAGAAATTAGCAACCGTAGTATGTCCAAAAACTTGTGTACTGCACAAGGTAGTTGGCAATACATTGACATAAGAGCTGTATGCATTTGTTTGAATTTAGTAGGCACTGATTAGTATGCGATTTCAAACTCAGGGCATGCCTTAATCTGTCTGATAGTTTACTTGCTATGGGATGTGAAATAATAGGCCTGGTGGTGATAGACTGCAACATAACTGGGCAAATCATCCTTCTCCACATTAAATGTGTATAATTAAGTGCAATTAACAGCTTGTTATAATTCATTGGTTGCAATTGCAGTTGGAACAAAAGCTGCAGGGAGATCCCAAGGACCAAACTTGAGAACCAGTGTCTCAGCATGATGAGTTTATGTGGTAGGGGGCCAGAAGGGGGCACTCTTTCATCTAGAACAAACTAAGAACCAATGGCACAGCACAGTGACGGAGCCACTCTGCTTTAGAAGATTCCATACCATGAATGAGGTGTTAAACTTAGGTTCTGGTGCACTGTGCTCATTAAAGATCCTTTGTCACTTACAGTAGAGGTGTTAACACAGGTGTCCTGGCCAAACTCCCTCTAAATATCCCCTTCTCACCTCCAAATCATGCCCATCGTGTGATTGGCTAAATGGTCCTTTGTTTTTCCCCTTCCTACTTTTATTGCCCAGGTCATCACTGCAAAAGCAAATTCAGTTCTCAGGTGACCTACCCTGTCAGGATTTATTAGGTACTTATTAATGTTTAATAGATCATAAAACCATTTCTGTAAATGTCAAGTGCCATCATCAAACTATTTCATTTTACATGGGAGATATTATTCTCTGCTCTGTCCCCTCCCATTCAGAGACTGGGTGGAGTTTTTTCACTGTGAGGTCACACAGGGACAGAGCTGTGTTCACAGAAGCTGCAGAGATTACCATTGGCTAAGGACACACAGGGGGCGCGGTCTTCACGTTAATGGGCCTGATTGAGGCAGAGCTGCTGCTGCATGCATTGATCTATGAGCAAAACTGTCAGCATGCATTTTCTGGCAGGTTAATCAGACTTGTGGTCTGTTCTGATTCCGATTAAATATGTCAGCCAGACTGCATTATCATGCTATGGTTTCAAAGGTGAGCTCTGCTGGGAAAACCAGAGACAGAGCGAGAGAGATGACTGAGGAGACTACAGTACACATTCTGCATTGTGATTAACTTGGAATGTAATGACATGGGACAATTTTTAACATACACTGCAGAGAGTCCAACATGTCAACATTTGATGAGAAGAGAAATTATATTTAACAGGGTACAGACAAATGCTCTTGATGTGGTATATTATAATGGTGTTTCATTATATGTGGTCATGACAGGCCTCATGTGGTCCTATCAGAATATTCAGACTTCAGGCCAAATAATGTGTTCACAAGTGTTTTTATATTGGCTATGCACTGTAAAACTCTTTTAATCATTCCATTAATTCACTATATATATAATCTCTATATGTAATAATTCAGCTTTATACAATATGTTGAGGGAAAATATGTTTGTTTATCCACTTTGTGGTAAACATTGCCTTGCAGTGGTCTGGTTTGGCAGGTCATATGGCTAACTTGAGAATTAGGAGCTAATAACCTCCTTTACCCGCAAAGCTTAAAATAAATTTGCAAATACATCTTAGGCGATATGTAATATGACAGTAAACACAGGGCCGTGCATTCTAATTGTGTTTTCAGCTTTTGGACAGCAGGTAGCAGCACAGTATCAGGCCGCAAGGCAAAGATCTGCTGTCACAAAAAGGAAACTCTTTCACGTTTCTGCAACTATATGTCCCATTTCACTCAGCCACGAGAAGAGAATGGAGCTCACCAGACCAATATCAAACTTTAAAAGCATTCTTCCCCATTTAAAAGCACTTTAAATAAACTTCCTCATTAAAATGTCAAAGGGTGAAGTTTGTTTTGAAGTTGGACTATGGAAAAGGGAAAAAACATGCTTAAAAACATCTTGCACTGACAGTTTTTCCATGCCTTTTTTAAATATTTTTTTCCTTTTTTTGTAGATTTTGGTAGATAGGTTATAACCAGTTGAAAAACAAATCAATAAAGCATTACAAACTGTGAATGAAATGATGAAGGAAAATGGTTATATATTATTCACAAAAAACTGGGTTATATAAATTACAGTGCTCCTCATTTATGTGAAGACTCATTAATCTAAAAAAAATAAAGAAACACTCGTTAGAAGTATCTGAATCTCTTTTGTGCAAAGATATGTGAGCTTTGCCATGGCTGGAGCTTGCTGTGAGCTTTGTACTTTTTGTACCATTCATGTGAATTTTTCCTTGTAAGTCGCTCTGGATAAGAGCGTCTAACAAATGCCTTTAATGTAATGTAATGTATGGTGTACTGGTGTCCCCTCTGGGCGAAGTGTCATTCTGCCCTGATGGAAAAAGCAGTGAGATGCAACTGTGAGAGCCAGCTGGCATGGACTCTGTTTCCTTCTTCATCAAAAGGTAGCGGCTTCCAGCCCAATATCAAAACACGAGAAACACCTTCTGATGTGGATCTTGCAGAGACTTATTCTTCAGACCAAATCCCCTGTTTGGACAGCACAAACTTGTGTTTTACTACCAGAATGTAACCATGCCAACCGTCAAAAACGTTGAGACCTATTAGCCTTATTTATTAGCATTAATACATATGGGCTTTGGAGTTACAGTATGAGCACATCCTCAGACAGTATACTCACCTATTAGCCTTATTACCATTAATACATATGGGCTTTGGAGTTACAGTATGCCCACCTCCTCAGACAGTATACCCACCTATTAGCCTTGTTTATAAGCATTAATACATATGGGCTTTTGAGTTACAGTATGCCCACACCCTCAGACAGTATACTCACCTATTAGCCTTATTTATTAGCATTAATACATATGGGCTTTGGAGTTACAGTATGCCCACCTCCTCAGACAGTATACTCTCCTACTAGCCTTATTTATTAGCATTAATACATATGGGCTTTGGAGTTACAGTATGCCCACCTCCTCAGACAGTATACTCACCTATTAGCCTTATTTATGAGCATTAATACATATGGGCTTTGGAGTTACAGTATGCCCACCACCTTAGACAGTATACTCACCTATTAGCCTTATTTATTAGCATTAATACATATGGGGTTTGGAGTTACTGTATGCCCACCTCCTCATACAGTATACTCACCTATTAGCCTTATTACCATTAATACATATGGGCTTTGGAGTTACAGTATGCCCACATCCTCAGACAGTATACCCACCTATTAGCCTTATTAGCTTTAATACATATGGGCTTTGGAGTTACAGTATGCCCACATCCTCAGACAGTATACCCACCTATTAGCCTTGTTTATAAGCATTAATACATATGGGCTTTGGAGTTACAGTATGCCCACATCCTCAGACAGTATACTCACCTATTAGCCTTATTTATTAGCTTTAATACATATGGGCTTTGGAGTTACAGTATGCCCACCTCCTCAGACAGTATACCCACCTATTAGCCTTATTTATTACCATTAATACATATGGGCTTTGGAGTTACAGTATGCCCACCTCCTCAGACAGTATACCCACCTATTAGCCTTATTACCATTAATGCATATGGGCTTTGGAGTTACAGTATGCAGTATACCCAGCTTTTAGCCTTATTACCATTAATACATATGGGCTTTGGAGTTACAGTATGCCCACATCCTCAGACAGTATACTCACCTATTAGCCTTATTTATTACCATTAATACATATGGGCTTTGGAGTTACAGTATGCCCACATCCTCAGACAGTATACCCACCTATTAGCCTTATTTATTACCATTAATACATATGGGCTTTGGAGTTACAGTATGCCCACCTCCTTAGACAGTATACTCACCTATTAGCCTTATTACCATTAATGCATATGGGCTTTGGAGTTACAGTATGCCCACCTATTAGCCTTATTACCATTAATGCATATGGGCTTTGGAGTTACAGTATGCCCACCTATTAGCCTTATTTATTAGCATTAATACATATGGGTTTTGGAGTTACAGTATGCCCACATCCTCAGACAGTATACCCACCTATTAGCCTTATTACCATTAATACATATGGGCTTTGGAGTTACAGTATGCCCACATCCTCAGACAGTGTACTCACCTCATCAGCTGTATAAATGTAGCCAATAAATTAAAAAGAGCAGGGAGTGTTGTTTAAAAAAATCCATGCAATTTGTGACTGAGAATGATGACAGGTTGGGGATTTTGAAAAGGATGTACCGATGGGAAAAGGTAACGAAAATTTGAACTGGGAGGTGAAGTGAGGACGGGAGACTCTGAGAATATATTTTGTAGGAGAAACTCAAAGGAATAAGGCAACTCTGCCATAGAAGAGGTGAGGAGGCAGCGTGAATACAGGGAGGAAGCGGAGGACGGGGGATGAGGGGAACAGATATGGATGAAAGACAATGGAGAGCAGGAGGGGCGGAAAAGTTTTTCTTTTCTTTGGGTGAGCTGGTGGGGGCGTGGGCGGAGGCGGGTGGGAACCAGGACCCAGCAGTTTTGACAGTTGAGGAAAGCCACATTACGGATGTCCACCATTTGCCAGAAGGGTGACCCCTGTCTGGATAAAGAACAGATACAAGGGTTTGTTTTCTTTAGACATAAAGGCTTTTAAATGCCCCTCGACCCCAAAAGTATTACATAAGAGTACATTCAGCAGAGAAAAGGCCACTTCCCTGGAACCTGTAGGAATGGTCACAGCTGAGGCAGGAAATTGCATTATTAACATTTGGTTTTTACATTCTCACACAAATGAGCTGAGGAAAACGGAATGAGTCGTGTTTCCTTTGCTGTAATACTATGTAATATGATGTTAATTGATTATGTTAAAAAAATAACTCTGCTTTAAAAGGAGTCAAATTCTTTTGACACAGTACTTAAATTTCATGGGTTGGCTCTGATGGACTCTCATACTTTAAAAAGTTGCTAGCTTTCAGCTCATTTATTACATAATTGTTATGTAATACTAAATATTTTTATAAAATATGTTTCTATATTGGATTAGACTGGAGCATGATTCAGCAGAAGAGCCACATTGCGGCTGAGTTTGAATTCACATTGAGGTTCCACTCTACATAACTCTAAAACAACTACGATATAATTTCCTTTTAAATTTAATAGAAAATTATAGGTTTTTCTTGTTCAGGACAAGAGATCACATGAGTACTCAGATAAGAGGGATGTCCATGTCCCCTTGTAATTCTGTTATTCTGTGTAATAGTGAAATTACGTCACCATCATAAGAGCTGCAGAATTTCCCTAGAATACACAGAATGAAGCTTTCCTGACTTAGAGAGGATGGCTCCCTAAAACTTAATACTTGTACGCACTGAGAATTCACACCGGGTGTGTGTTTGTAGGGAGTGTGGGACACGCAGAGGTTGTGCTACATATACATTTTTGAGTGTTATTTTTGAAGCATTGCAATTTAAAAGAGAAGGATAAGTATTATAAATGTCATGTTTGTGCACTCCACACAACAGGCAGGGAAGCTGACTTTTGAAGGGATATCCTTGAGGCTGGTTGCATGTGGACCATACTGACTGCCTCCAAAACCGTGGTGACATTCTGCATGTGAAAGATGGTTCTAATGCCAGTGATGAATGGAGGGGTTATAGCCCAAACAATAAACAAACATGGAGGTGGGTATGCCCACAACACCCTCTCATCCTCTTCATGGCTGTCTAGCTGGCTAGCAGCACACATGCTAGCAAAAGAGCTTTACAATACGTAGGGGTAGAACTAAAGCTGCAGAGAGTACAGGCACTCCCATGTGTTTGTCCCATCCATGCACTAAACCAGCTGAACTCCTCATTAGCTCCCCTGAAGAGATGATTCGAATCAGTTTTGAGCAAAGGTGGAAGGAATACATCATAGAGCTTGTGCCCTCTGAAGCTGGGGTTTTACACATGGGACAGTAATGCAGTATTACTCGCAATGTTCAGAGATCAGAGACTCCTTTCATTCACCTTTCATTTTAGGCGTTTAGCAGATGCTTTTATCCGGAGTAACTTTCCCAGCTGAGATGTGTACACGCTATGTTTTTATACAGCTGCATATTTGATGAAGTAATTCAGGAAAAGCACCGAGCTCAAGGGAAAAACAGCGGAGAGCTGGACCTGCAGTCACAGCTCTGTTAACCATCAGACTGACCTCCTGCCCTCTCTCCTGCCGAAGTGTGTGAATCCTCTCATTAGCCTGAGGTAATACAGCCATAAGGGACAACAACGCTGCCCACAGGCACACAGGGGAAGCCTGAACAGAGAGAGGAAGACTGTCCTGCTGAGCTCCTTTGGAAATTCCTCCTGTACATACCTTCCGTTTGTTCAGGGGAACCATCAGGGAAACTAACAGCGGCAGTGGCTTGTCTTCTGGCTGCTGGCTAATGTTAGTAAATGTAGCAGTTGTATCTAGGTTACATCTATGTTTCATGGGCAAGTATGTAAGTAAGGCAATATAAAATGGCTAAAATAATGTCTGACTTGATAGAACTGAGAGTCATAGACAGAGATTTGTGTAGTGTTAGCAGTAGCATCATGATTTGGGATGAGACATTCAAATAATCAGATGTATAAATCATTAACGAAGAATTACCTCCCACCCCCGCCCCGCCCCGCCCACCTGAGTACCTGAGTAAAGTAGTGTAAGCACAGCCTCTTGCCAAATGTGTTTTTATTTATTTCAGGTACCTGCAAGAACACTTCAAACATCTAATCAAACTGGCACTTCCTGCAGTAGCATAAACACTGCAGAAAATGCAGATGACTAATGGTGATCTCAGGAAAGCCATTTACTAAGAGCTCAGCTTTCACTACAGTAAACCAGCCACAAGCGCTAAATACCTACCGAGTCTGGATCTCATCGAAATCCAATGTTTCGTTTGTGCTGTCTGTTGATTCTCTTTGAGCAAGATTCCAGATGTAATCATATTGTTGCAAGCCATTTGTTGGAAATTTATTACCTGTTTTATATATTATATATTACTACAGCAATTTAAGCAATTGTTATTCTGCACTTCAGCCCTTCAGATGATCAGAGAGACAGTGGTGAAGTGCCTGTCCTGGTATTAAACCCTGGTGTCTCTGAGGGTCTCAGTCCAGCACTCTTACTGCTCTGCTGTATGCCACCATAAGGAAAGCTTGGCTTAAATCCATCCCTAATTGGATAAGGGGTTTTAAAACATGACAGGGGGTTAAAACAGGGGCGGTTTTCAGCTGCGCTCCAGCATGAACTTTCACACCAGCATCTGTTCCCTGGCCTGCCTGATTCTACCCTGTCCCACCCAGGACAGCTGGCGAAACTGTGATCAAGCTTCCGTATGAGAGCTCGGCCAGCGAAAAACAACAACAGCCAAAGTTTGCAAGTGCGCCTTCTTTTTTTTGCCCTAAGCATCAATTGAGTTATTGTTGGTTGTTTGGCTGACACTTTTATCCGGAGCAAACAGCAAGGTCACTGCAGAAATATGTGGTTAAAAATGTATCTGGCATGCAGACTCACAGCTGTTTTAAAGCTTTGGTCCCAAAACTACGGTCCACTGATGGAAGGGATTTACACTCTATGTGTTCTAAAATATTCCATTCTGTTCTAAAACATACTTCGTATTCAGACATTATCTTAACTGTCAGGGTGACATTACAAAAATTCCAGCTTTTCCCCTTCAGCTCTCACCCCTTCCAAAAGGACATACATTTTCTCCAAAGAAACAGTAAACAAATTATTTTTAAACTGTTTATTTGCCCAGATTAGTGCTGAGGTCCACGGGGAGAACAATTGCGGGAAGTATGCTAACACTGACCACACTGATAAACCAGCTCACTGAAGCACCGCAAACAGGCACGTAAAGATCACTGTCCGATCATCGCTGCAGAATGATGACCCCCACAGAAATGGAAAGCTTTGCAATGCATGGTCAAAAAATAAATTTCAAATAAAGTCTTTGCACAATATATGGGCAAACAGAAATAACTGTTGTTTTCAGGTCTTGAAATACATATGCAGTGAATCTCTGATTGTACACGCCCTGATTTAACGTGAATTCAGATATAACGAAATGAGTCATTGGACTTTTTTTTTTTTAAAAAAAGCTTTACTAAAATTTAACTTGTGTTTTAATTTCTACTGTAACAATTTGATCATGGAATTATTTGAATTCAAAAGTAATTTACTCGCCAGAAGGTAAACATACAGGTCAAACAGGAAAATAGGGGTGTTTTAGGATGTTAGGTCAACATTGAGTCAGTTTGAGTTCTGATTTTCTTGAACCCCGATTTAGCACTACTCCACTTTTTTCACGATGACATTTTATGGACCTCAACTATCGCATTATAATGGTGCCACACTGCATATATATTTTTTTTTCCAATATAGATGTGTAATATATTTTCTTTAAATACACTCAAATGTATTTAAATTTTGAAAGTTGTATATTACACTGCATATTGCTCTACATTCCATTTCCATATGTCAGTCAGTTTCTAAGGCTGTGTGCCAAATATGCTGTATATCTGGAGAATACTGATATGTACCATGGATGTGCAGTGACTTGCATTTGCCATTCAGAGATCCCTGTTTGCTAATGATGACGATGCTAAATGAATCTCAGCGCTTACTGTTTATCACTGTTTATTCTGCCTCCTGGACAGCCACAGGGACACAAACACACACGTTGGCATCGAATGTTGTGTGGCAGTAGCTTCTGGAGCTCATGCTACGTGAGGAATTACCAGTGGCGGCTGGTGAACTGAAAACATGGGGAGGAACAAACTTTACCTTTATATCTATCATTATGTTCAACCTGTTCCCATTTATAATCCTTGATTAGCAATAGTAATTTATGGACTAATAAACACCATGAGATGTAAATAGAATAAATTGATCCATCCATTGATATGACAAGCATAACAATAGTTAACAAAGAACAATAATTCCATTACAAATGAAATTGGTAACCGTTTACTCTGTTTACGTCAGCTGGTGTTGATTACTCTGTGAGTAAGTTGTTTCATGGTTAATCAAGGGGGATAAATGGGAACAGGCTGAAAGCAATGAAAGGTTTAAAGGTAAAGATTGTTCCTCCCCCGTCTCAAGCTCACCAGCCGCCACTGGGAACTACAGTCATAAAAGTGCTTTAGGGACCCCATAATAAAAAAAAAAAAACAAAAGATACATCCAGCATCTGTCCCATCACCACAGGCGGTCTCAGAGCCTAATTCTGTGGAGTGTGTGAGCAAGAGAGGTGTCTTTCATCAAATATGTCAAAAATACAGGCTGCTCTGCAACTTTTTTTACTGTATCTATTTAAAATACTGGAATGTCTTTATTTCATGAAGATGAAATAAACAAAACAGCTTTTTTTGCAAAAAGCCATACTTTATTCACTTTAAATTAATTCTGGAAATTAAATGAGATATTCTACAACAATGATTAATTAATGAACTGGAATTGACTCAAATCCTGATTTGAATGAAAAGTTAATCAGCATTTTTTTTTCCAGACCATCTTTGCTGTAATCATCAATTTCTTCAGGCAGCGACTCAGAACAGTGGACAGTATGAGAAGACGTTTCAGATGGCGGGTCTGAGACAGTGAACTCCTGAAAAGAAAAGAGAGGAAGCTCCTGTTTATGGACTCAGGTCTAAACATATGGGAGCCCCAATCCGGAGACAATGGGGTAGGAAAGAATACATAAAACCAATGGCATCTCATGTTCCGGACAGTGCACTGACCGCTACAATGACCCTCTAGACCACTTGGGGGGAAGGTGGGGTGGTGGGGGGGGGGGTTGCCCCTTTTCTTTAGAGACTGTTAGGTAACTGTTTCTTGACCTTCTCCTTAAAGGTCAAATATTCCTTTTTCTAGAGAGGGCACTACCGGAAAAAAACCATTGAGAATTCCCAACCCTGTAAAAACATAAAAATAAAGGAGAACTGAGAATCTGCTTCTTACAGTATGGCCAGTGGATAATACAAATACACCCTATATAGACGCATATGTCGGTTTTTAGAACCAAGATAAATGAGGTAACATGAAGTGTGAACATTTTTCCTACATTTTTTTTAATTGATTCCAAATCTGCCAGATTTGCTGTTGAAACACGCAACATAGTAAAGTTCACTGAAAACACTGAGTCAACACTGAGCATTTTGTTGCACAGATGTAGTGGCATAATGGCAGCAATGAGTCAATGGCACCATTGAGGGGTGACAGGGGGCATGGATAGGGGATGGTGGGGGTGGAGGGGGTGGGGGTGGCTTTAGGGTCGTCCGGTTGTCCTCTCCCAGGAGCTGTGGCTGTTTTACAGACAATGGCGGGAAAGCCGTGGAGGAGCGGGAAGAAGCTTAACGGCTGTCGAGTCTCCCAGGCTAGCCTTCCTGGAGGGGAACAATCGGTCCGGCGCGCGAGAAGAGTCCTGCCGTTATCCGCGCCCCGACTCGCCGCCCCACCTCTCCAACCCCCTGCCCCTACCCCCCCCCCACCCCCGCCCCCAGTCCCGGGCTCATCGCCACCGTGAAGCGGCCGCTTCCCACGGACGCCGTGGGAGAGAGGGGCCTCCCGCGCTAATGCCATTGTTCCCTCTTCCTTCCATGGACTGCAGCTGCGCTCTGGGGCAGGCCGGCCGGCCCGAGAGCAGGCAGCACCAGGGCTACAGGCTGCACCAGCGTGACCCTGGCTGGCACTCACAAAGGGCTACCTCCCACAGCACCCACTTCCTCTGCGCTATTTTTTACACTTATTCATTCACTGTTCATTTAGCCATTCATTTTTTGCACTTAGACATTTATTGGGCTTATTCGTAGGTCTGGAGTGGAAGCGACACAGTACCTCCCTGGACAGTCATATTTTTCAGCCTATTTACTGTGTTCCCACTTTTTTGTGAAAAAGGGTTAAATGTACCATGTTTTTTTGTGTAAAATGATGCCGTTTTGTTGGTGATTGAATGATGATTTGTGATCGGTGTAAACAAACTACCGCAACCAGTCACATGCTCTTTTAGTCTTTTTGCACCAGCAATACAGTTTTGAATGTCTTGAATTTAGCTTTAGTAAATCAACCCATGAAAGCAGAAGTTGGCATGAAGTCCACAGTTAACGTGTTTAGCATTTGCAGGCACAGCAACCAGAATTTGCGGAAAATCCGCATGATTAGATGTGATTGGATCAAAGGGGGATTTCAGAGTTCCCGTGAAGGAAACTGTTAGTTTGGATGGGAAGCTGTAGGATTCAGGGAAGCCATCCAGCTGGTGCACACCATGGCCTGTTCATTATGACACCATGGCCTGTCCATTAATTTGTTGTGTTTTTGTTGTTGTTGTTTTGTTGTTGTTGTTGTTGTTTTATTTTGTTTTTTAATTTATCTTATCAAGATACAATCAAATGGCAAAAAATAACACACTTAAAGTTGTGGTCAAGAGTGTTGTTCATTAATTTGCTGTGTTTGGTTGTTGTCGTTTTGTTTTTTACTTTTGTCTTATCAAGATACATTCAAATGACAAAAAAATAGCATGCTGGGAAAACCCATTTGCTAAAAATACACTTCAACTTAGGTTAATGGGGCTTCTTGCTCTTTGCCTGATATCTGTCACAGGACTGTGTTTTGGTTCAGATGCACATCGAGCCATTAGTTCCTCCCAGTTATAATTACAACGAGAAAAAATGAGGGCCGGTTTCTGATTAGAACGGAGCCAATGGGAAATTCCGTAGTGGGAACATGTTTTTCCCCCCTGTGGATTTGTACTGTGTAACAAAACTCTCAGCGGTAACATCATAGACCCCATAGATCAAAGTTAATGCCATGGAGGGCTGTGAGTATGCACATTATCATTTAGGCCCATCACTGCTGCCTTAATTGGTTTAATTAAGTGATGGTTGAATTTAAGTGTCATGAACCCTGTCAGGGTGGAGTTCTGCACTAATGCAGTCATTGATCTCAATCACTGAGTCACTAATACTACTGCATGTGGTAAAAAAAAATGTACCGAGGACAGAGGGAGGGGGAAAGGGTGGTTTATAAGGGAGGTCTGGGGTACAGTCTTAAAATGTGAGTTTTTAGTGTGGGTGAGGGCATAAAAATGGAGAGGGATTCAGCAAGGTTTGGGGTGGACGGCAGGTCATTTCACCACTGAGGAACAAGAACGGAAATCAGCAGATCACATGTGAACCCTGGTGTACAATTCACCCGGTGCCCATGGCGACAGGACTGCATGCAGAGCTGATGGAGCCGAGGCCGACTCGCTGGGGTGTAGGGCGAGATCACGGCCTGCATGTGGATCCTGGCCCAATGGCCGCAGATTGGCCACAAGGGCATGGAATGAAAACAATAATAAGAGGAGAATAAAACAATAACAACATCTTGAAGGGGAAGCAAAGGCTTTGGGGGGTTGGGCTGGGGCGGTGGTGGGGGGGAGGGGGAAGGGATCGTGCCATGTTGGCAGGAAATCCTCATCACAACAGACTCATTTTCTCTTCAGTCTGGGGGGTGGGGGTGTGGTTCTATGCTTTAAGCCCCTGGGCCTGATTGCTTGGAAAGTCCGAGTCCTATTCTGACTGTTGGCCTATCTCATTGCTTCAAGGTCCACCATCAATTCAGGAGGCTGAACACAATTCATTTCTCTTTTTTCCATCTTTAACTTAACTTTTTTTTCCCACGAGAATTAAACTGCATTAGCAGCTCTATGCTTTGAACCTCGCCCCCCCCCCCCCGGGGAGAAAGTGGTCACAAGCTGGACAAACTGACCAGAAGAGGCGCCATTAGGTTGATCACACTACAAGATAAAGTGTTCAGAGGTAAATTAACTCAAGAGTATGCTTGAAACCTACAGGACTCATTTGAATTCTGTTACAAGTAAATTAAAATGAACAATTTCAATGTTGCTAAGGATACTTTCCAAAATAAAGCAGTATGTCCCCTGCTGAAAGGAAAACTAAACCACTACCCCTCATCACTTTACAGAAATGCCTGATTTCTTTGAAGTGGTTATCCTTTTCTGCTTTTTGTATAGCAAGTTCAGAGAGCTTGGGAGCAATGTGGATTGTCAGGCTATTTTCATTGCAACGAGTCACATTAATGTTTTATTACATTTTACACAAGTAGGATGGACACAGACTGATTACTTTCTTTACCTCATTCTCCTGAATGCATTGCATGATTTTTCCTTGACTGCAAATAAATAAATGTGACACTGTAATTAATCTAAAAGAAATTTACAGAAATTTCAATTTTACCTCGACTAATTCTAATACCTGTGAAAATATATACGTATTTGCATTTTGCATTTCTACTACAGTGTGGGTAAGGGACAAAATGATATGAAGTTTAGAAAGGGTGAAATATCCTTAAGCTGGATGAGGGGTGAAATGTTGAGACATTTAAAATGGGTACCATTCTCCTTTGACAGGCAGACAGACAAAATGCTAAGAACTGGGTAAAATTGTCCTTCAGCAGCCCGGGAGCCGGCGTGGAGCAGTTCTGGAACACAGCCACACAGGCAGAGCGAGGAAACACCCGGACAGGAAGGCTGAGAATCACCAAACATGCATTTTATACTGCAGGTCCCGCCGCTATTGTCCCACTGCGCTCGAACCGAGGCGTCACGACACGATTTACGCACACGCTCACGTGTCGACATTCCTGTTCGCACACCTGCCCCGTGCAAGCCCCCCATGCGGATGATATATTGTGTTGTTGTTGTTGTTGTCGTGTCCCCATAGTTGTCATCACCAGAGGTGTCGTCGTCATCGCCGTCCTAAATTCCCTGCTAATGACATTTCCACACCATCAAAGACCTTCTGTTTTTTCACTGTGGGTTGTCGCAGTTCCAAGTTTTACCCTAAAGGATTCCTATTGTAGCTTCCCCAGAATAAGTCTTAAAATCACCTGAACTTTTTGTGTGTCTAATAGGTTTAAAGGCAGCTATAGGACCAAACCTCAACAAAATGTGGGTTCTGCCAAAAGGGACAGAGAGAAAACCATTAACAACTCTGCATTTAATGAAAATGTACCAACCTCAAACTAGAAAGATATAAAAGTTGTTTTTTTTTGAGGAAGTGGCCTGTAAGAAGTAGCAATAAGATGAATAATGCATGTGAACCAATCAGTCCCCTCTCCAGTGAATCTTACTTTCAGATTTTGCTCAAAGAAATGAAGAGAACAAGAGATGACACAGCCATCCCCATCATTTTTGTTGCAAACTTACAAAGAGATGGCTTTGTCAAATCTGTAATACATGCAAGAACATACATCAATTCTTACATTGCAATTTAATAATGCTTTATTGCCTTGACCGCAAACAAACAACATTGCCAAAGC
Organism: Albula goreensis; assembly: GCA_022829145.1. Taxonomy (NCBI): domain Eukaryota; kingdom Metazoa; phylum Chordata; class Actinopteri; order Albuliformes; family Albulidae; genus Albula; species Albula goreensis. The sequence continues at coordinate 65,776,230 of CM040741.1, forward strand.
ATTTAATAATGAAACACATATTTAATACATTGGGATGATCTATCAATGATGTTAATTTTTGGACTTTAATCATGGTGCTGCACCAGTTTTAAACTACAACATGAGGATGAGTCGGGCAGGCACTGAAGTGAATGTGCTACACACTGTGTACTGTGCAGTACATTGAACGCTGACACAGGAATCAACACTATTGTTAACATGGTGAATCTGTTTACCTTCTTCAACAGAATACATTTCTCTCCGAATACATTGCCATTGTAATCCGGTCCTGTCACTCTTCCCTTCAACATTCACAGATCTGTTCACTGAAAGCAGAACTTCTGCCCATCTCCTAGCAAAAACCGAAAACACATCTGCTTAAACTACACCTGGGCTCTTCAAAGCCAGACTCTGAACATTTCATCTACCTTTGACTATATACTCTAATTTATTTTTCTTAGCACTTGTTGGAGCATTTATATAAATTATTATATACATTAAAAAAATATTTTAAGCAGCTGTTGCACTGATAACTTCATATTTTAAATCATTTTCTAAATGCCCAAATGGAAAGTGCCGTGTGGAACAGAGTAGGCTGCAGAGGTAAAGATGGAGTTTGCCCAACTGGACTTCAGTGCAAAGGATAACCCTGGAGCATGGGAAAAGCAAAAAAAGTACCCGGGAACTATATCTGAATTGCTTCAGTAAACATCCAGCTGTATTAATGGCCAGTGGGTAAACATGTAACCTGTGTATGTTACATGGGCAGCCTGGCTAGTGGTTAAGGTACATGACTGGAACCCCTGAGGTTGGTGGTTTAAACCCCAGTCTAGCCACAGCAAGAACACCACTGCTGTTGGGCCTCACATTGCTCCCAGGGGGGTTTGGCCCTTGGTTAGCCTAATCAACTGTAAATCGTTCTTGATTGGATCACCTGCTGAATGAGTGAAAAGTAATGTATTCATGCTACCAGCTGTTAAAATGTTATGCAGTGAGTCAGCTGTTATCATGGCCATCACATTTATAAGGAGGCTTGGGTGAGCCCATTCCTGTCAAAAAAAAGACTCATGTTTAAGAGTCTGTGTCCTGTCAACACAGTCTCTGACTCATTTTAAACACTCACTGAATCAGAGCCCATGAAGGCAGAGTGACTCATAACGAAACTCTGTCATTGGGCATGGGTTTTTAACTAGAGGCTAATAAGATATTTTGTGATGTTTTTGTTTAAAGACCAAAGCAGTTTTTGACCCCCCACAAGCCACAGAATTTTAATATGTAATTGCCAAGGGGCTTAAATCTGGAATTAGGTCAGTGACACGTGGAGCCGAGGGTCCGTTCAGGACGCCCCCCACCTTCAGTATCTCTCTCTCCCTCCATGCTTGTGATTTCCTGTTAGCTAATTGGGCAATTTGGCATGGCCTAGCTCATGACTGCACCAACCCATGTCCGCTCCCAACAGCAACAGCAACAACGGAAAAATAAACATCTACACTAACGAACTACCCCACCATTAGGAATGACAAAAAAACAAATAAAGGAGACATTTCAGAATTATTCTGTTTTGATTAAAAAAATAATCGAAACAGACAATGTGATCAGGTGGAAAGGCTCCAACGTCCATTTGCTCTGAGGAGGAAATGTAAAAATAAAATGGCTCTATGGCCTGTTAGGGTCAGAAGATGACTCGGAGGAACTCCAGTGATAATAATGTATTCTTTAATTATTCGCTGTGCTTCCTTTGAAGGTACACAAAGTACATTACAGCCATTTCAAAAGAGTATTAGGATGAGTTAAAACAAGAGTGTGCGCACAGAAAAAATGAACAATCAGAAGGATGAAACCACTTAAAAGAAGTAAAAAAAGTCAAAATTATAGTAGGACTGAGCCCCTGGTTGTGATTTTTGTTTGGATTCAGTGCCTTAAAGTTTTTCAGACAAGAGGGCTGCCCATTTATCTCCTGGATTTGGAAGACTGGAAGTCCACAATACAATAATTAAAAGCGTATACACAAGCAAGCTGATATAAAATGCATTTTTGAATGGGTCTTAATAGGACTTTCCTGCTCTTATCTTCTCAGGACAAACTTTCCAGTGTCTTGCAGGCTTAACTGAAAATGTACATTTGGCCTACTTTGAAAAGACATTTCCGCTTCAACTCCTGTCCAAGCAGAAGAGCTTTGGGTAAACAGACGTTCCAGGCACACAGGAACAAGAAGCAGAAGACTGAACACAATGCCCTGCTTGAGACATCCAGCACAGAAAGGGATTGTGGAAGTTTTAGTGGCATGACGTTTGATGACAATTAAAATGGGAGAGGCTACCAGATGCCCGCAGTACTTCACTGAGCTGAAAATTTTTTTGGAAAGATTCAAATAAATGCACTTAAGACTTAGTAATGTGCCTTGTACAGTGTGGCCCCGTTATAACGCAATCATTGAGGTCAATAAAATGTCATCGTGAAAAAGCAGTGTGGAGGTAAATCACGGTTCTACAAAATCACCGTTCAAACTGACCAATGTTGACCTAACATCCTAAAACACCCCTAATTTTTGCCCTTTTTTACCTGTTTTTGCATGTTTACTTTCTGGCAACTAAATTACCTTTGAGTTAAAGAATTCCTCAAATAAATCATTTTTGTTACAGTAGAAATTAAAACACAAATTTATTTTTGTTTTTAAAAAAAAAAATCCAATGACTCATCGCATTATATCCGAATTTGCATTGAATCAGATCACATAAAACCGGGGTTTCAATGTAATATTTTCAGCTGTAAGACTGACTCATATGTAATAAGACGCTGAGCTCTGTACCTTGCTCTAGATAAGTGTTTCTGAGAAATGCCCCACAGCAGGACCTCCCACTGAATGCAGGACAGCGCCATAGAGAGTCACTCTTCTCAAAACTAGAACACACAGTTATCAGGGATAACACTGGGAATCCATTTACTCTGGGGGAGAAAAAGGATTTCCTGTTTAGAAAACAGGGAGTTTCCCTTCAGCTTTCAGAGATTGTTGCTTTTAGAGCGTGGTGTTGAAAAAGCACCAGACTGCAATCAAACTAGATGGAGTCTGATTGCCAGAGATCCATTTTTCATCATTTTTTTCTGACTCCAACCACAACAAAGCCAAGCCAGTACACTTTGACTCTCAATTAGGACACAAAGCCAGACATGTTGCTTTTGCAGCTCTGCTACATTGAGATTGCAGATAACATATAGCTGGGCTGACAATGAGAGAACTAAGGGATGCCTATGGGGGATGCCTATGCTGTCTGTTTCAGCAATGCTTTATGGGATAGCGAAGCAATATTATTTGATTTGATTAGTGATAGGGGTAATACTTGAGCAGATGTAACTGTACCTGTAATTTTTGGCAAATAAAGTACTCTTTTTAAGGGCGAATATAGCTTTACAATTACATGTTTAGAAGGGAAAGTGAAAATAAGTAAAAAAAAAAAAAAAAAAAAACTCCTATACAAGGGCAATGTGAAACAATGGCAGCATGGTAATTACACATGTTACAAAAAGCCAGACCTGAACATGTCAGCAGTCATTATGTAAACAAACACAGGAAGTGAAACTACTTTATGTAAAAGCCATATTTTCTTACTTCTATTTCATTTTTTAAAATATTTTCTGAAAAGCCCAATTTAAGGTAGACACTCTTCATTGTTGTACACTTAACATATCAATCTACATTTGTACTTGCCAGATAAATATATAATAAACCGTATCAAAACAAAAATTAACAAAAAATATTTTCAGCATCCTTGTTCCCTTGGTAATTTGCAAAAGAACACTAATGAGCCTTTTTTCACAAGAACAATTAAAACATATCTAACTATTCTATGTCACCAGCATTGCAATAACTTAGTAATAACAGGATGGCCAGTATACATTTCAGAATACATTACCACTGTGATCCAATCCTTTCACTTTCACTTCTTCCCCCACAACATTCACTAGATCTACCTATTCCTCTCAACATATGCAACCTAGCATACATTCAGTATTGTAAGTCTTTCTTGATAGAGTTGTGAGATAAATGACTGCACTGCAATGTCATGTATTGTATATGTTATAATTCTTGCCACTGTATGGAAATGCTGCGAAAATGTACACAAAAAACAAATCTTGACAAATTATATTAGAGTGACTGAATGAGGCCGGTGCCAGTAAAATCTCTACAATTTGCCTGGTATGTACCTAACAGAGAAATTATGAAAATAACGGCCAAACATGAGAGGATTGTGTTAATGGCACGGAAAGCTATAAACAATGAGAAGAGCATGAGATGTTCAGACTGGAGTTGGCCATACTGGACATGCCCTTGGACCGCAGTTGTGCACATATTTACAGACAATGGTCAACATGCCTGCCAAATTTCACTATAATCAAACTAGGGTGTCAAGAGTTATGGAAGATAAGAAAAACAGGAAGGCTACCGGGGCATAAAAAAGCAGGTTTTCAGCTATTCTGGTGAGAAAGTCGAACAAAAGACAAAGGTAGCACCCTGGCTGTATAACTTACAAGATTAATGAAAAAATTTCTGCATGATTTTGTAAATGGTGTTATATTTAAAGTAGAATGTCGCAACAGATCGACTGCCATCACAAATCGAGACTTGCGTCCGCGAATTAGACAGGTGGTGCTGTGACATCGCTGTCTAAATTTTTAAAATACCTTAATGAAAGTCATTGAAGCGGATCCACAAAACGGATCTGTCCTTGGACAACCCCATAAAACTTTCAACCTGTGCCAAAAATTAAGACTCTCATTACATCACAACACGGTAGGGAGAGTCAAAGTACTCCGAGGAGACCGATATCAGGAACCAGAGCCAAAGATGCAAGGCCACTCGTACCACTGAGTCCCAATACACTCTTATTACCGTGTTCTCAGAGAGGAAAAACTGCTGATAAGGGTGTTTTTTTTTAAAAAAAAAAAAGTGTTGCTGCAACTTTTCAATATTTTCTCATGAAACAAAAGTAAATAAAGCTGTATGTTTTTTTAAATAAATAATTTAACTCATTAATGGGATGATGTGATTATCTAGGTGTGAATTAATATTTTGTTCTGAACTGACGTGTGTAGAATTTTCAGAGCAAATAAACAGCAGGCTTTCCTCAAAGCCACATTAGTCATCAGCTGTAACTAAGAAACGCACTAGAACACACTCATCACGCAATATTATTACACTCAATCATTACACAGTCCATTAGGGAAACTTCAAAGTCTCGCTCTTATACCATTTCAGTACGAATTTTAGAAATTGATGAAAAAAAAAGCGCTTATGAGAGTCTGTTGCGTCTTTGCTGGACTGTGCTGTAAAGTCTTGACTTCAGACACTCAACCTCCTACAGAATACATGGATATTTTTGTTTATTTTCTGGCCTTGTGTTCCTGAAATCTGATTGGTGTCTGCAGATATTTTGATATTGGGTTTGGTTCACTGGGAAGGTACACTGATTCATGCAGCCACCCACCAGACTTGGCAGAAGTAGTATTGATGTTTTAGTTGGACATTTAGCAGTTCGACCTCTCTGGATAGAGAATACACCCTAACAAGTGAAGCTACTGACAGCAGCTAGATTGTTGGTGGATCCAGTGGAATGAATGCTCAACTATGATGGTAACAAAGAACAGCTAGAAGCAAATTCTATACAAACCATTCATGGTAATTATAACATTCAGATTACAGTGGAAACCCTAGTTGTCAAGGGAGGGTACATGCTGTGTTTTTGGTTGAAAAGTTAAAACCCTTACCACGTGGGTAATGTAAGTAACATAATTATTCAGCCTCCCTTTTTACACACTATTCATTCACACCAACAGTTCAGATGCAGTACCTTACTAAGGGTACAATACCAGACTACCCTACCCAAAGTATAACACTACACTGTAACCTCTGAGCTACAAGCCCAGCTCCCTAACCATTATACTACACTGTAACCTCTGAGCTACAAGCCCAGCTCCCTAACCATTATACTACACTGTAACCTCTGAGCTACAAGCCCAGCTCCCTAACCATTACACTACACTGTAACCTCTGAGCTACAAGCCCAGCTCCCTAACTATTACACTACACTGTAACCTCTGAGCTACAAGCCCAGCTCCCTAACCATTACACTACACTGTAACCTCTGAGCTACAAGCCCAGCTCCCTAACCATTACACTACACTGTAACCTCTGCGCTACAAGCCCAACTCCCTTAGCCCTTATCTCTGAAGACCTTGAATGTGCAGCAATTATATATGTCAACTGCAACCACCACACAACTCAGTACACAATGTACCAAACATGCATAAATCATTGTAAGTACACTGCATTAGGACTCAATGCCGGGGCGACTGTAGCAAACAGAGGGCTGCAGAGTCTGAATAGTGACTCTGGTGCACTTTTCAGTCTGCCTTTCAGCTTCTCTTATGTGAAACAACAGAGGGTATCAGCACATTTCCTTAATCTCTTTCTATATTACGCATCCTGTTTTGCTGGCTTAAGTGGGAAAAGCACACGTCCGTTCTAGGAGCAAGCGCTTGAAACCAAGGGTTGATAGTGATCACCCATCGCTCAGACTTGCCCGACACTGATACGGAAATTTCTCAGTCGCTCAACTGTTCTTTTCTGACATAGGCCTAAATAGCAGGAGACTGTTTTGCTTTTGTTCAAGCAGCAAAAGCAAAGGCAAATGTTTACGGTATAGTGTTTTTCAATGTTTCTGTATTGCTTATAAATTAGAGAACGGTTGAAACGAGCTTTCATGAAACCTGTTAGGGTGGAGCTACACTCAGCTGTCAGTCACAGACTTATTTGAACCAAAAATTTTTTTTCTTTTTCTCTCCATGGCCAATGAAGCTATAGATTTGACCAAATCAATGAGTCAGTTATGTTCTGTGGTTGCTCCCCATATTTTTGGTTCAGTGAAACCTAACCCCCCCATCACTACCCATAACCATGAAGGTACAATGCCTGCAGCTCACACTTTTTAACTTAATTCAACACTTGGCCTGGTAGTTTTAATTTTGGTATTGTATGATATTCTGCTCTAATGCCCTTGTTGTACAGGGCTGTGATTTGTTTTATTTGCATCTTGAGACCGGACAGTGAGGATTCATGAAACCAAAAATGGGCCCAGTAGGATCTGTTACCTGTCACTCACTGCTGTGAACCAATCACAGTATTTTGCTTTGGAGCACTAAATCTTTGAATTGCATCAGACAAGTCAATGACAGACAGCTCTTTGTAGCTCCACCCATAATGGAATTCATGAAACTCAACTCTTCCATCACTAGTTACCATGACAACAATGAGTGTACAGATCTCCTTGTGTGTATATGCACACAATCCATCAGCAAACACAAACGCCATCAGTTAAAAATTCAACCTGCAATCAAGGCAACTGTTCTTTAAGACCACGGGCAGAGCCCTCAGGTCTCACAAAGAGCAAAAAGCAACGACAGAAAGTGAAAAAGACCACAACACCGCTGTGATGTAATCCTCCCAATACATTATCAAACAGCCGTCTGCCATAGCCTGCAGTGGCATGGGACGTCTCTACTGCAGTACGTGTGTTCCCAGTGTACAGATCGTTCTTATAGAAACACGGTTTGTGCCAACTAAAGCAAGCTCACAAGTGCTACATGTGCATTACTGAGCCCAAACAGCCATATAGTGCACCCAAACAGCCCTCCAGACCCAAACCACACCTCTGCAGTGGGTGGAACACTGTTTTTACAGCAGATTGGCTACTATGGGAAGCAATGGGAGCCTTATCAAACAAGCCATTAATTATCATTGAGTTTCTTCGATAAAACTTTTGCCTGCATGGCTGTAGATTTTGACATCTGCTGCTTTTTATGTCTCAGATACCGGTTATTGTCTCATGAAAACGATAGTATGCCAGGGTAATGTTGTCATGCTGCATGAAATGTTGTTTTTCACCAAGGTTGGCAAACATTAGATTCCGGGAAACAGAGTGAAAAGAGGGAAATACAAATTGTCTGGATGTCGAGCTTATATGTGAATCATACAGGCTGCTGCCTGCTCTAAATATAATCAAATAACCACATCTATATGAGTAAATGTGAGTAGATATACATTAACCTTAACAGCATTTTAATTTATGGTCTGAAGACATTTTTTTGTCATTTGGTGAAACATGTTGGTACTTTGATGGATGACATTTTCTGTCAATAGTAAATGCATATAATGCTCATACTGAAATTTTAAAAAATGTTGGAATACATTGGGGAAATCAACGTTGTAAAATATTGATTCAATTTCTTCAGTGAAGTGTATCAGGTCTTACATTTTAAAACGTGGACATCAGACACTAGATTTTGTACCCCTGTGGTCTTGAATGTTTATTTCCTTTTTATTTGTTTAGTCCTTATCACCTTTCCCTTCTCTCTGTCTCCCTCTCTCCCCTGCCTTGGACAAAGGAGTCCGTTTTGATGAGTTGACTTCCTACTTTCCCTAATTGTTCTTGAAGCATGGGAATGGAACACCCTGTGGAACTGCTGGTCCCTGAGGACAAGCTGAGTACACTAACCACAGCCTATGTGTCACCTCCATCACATGAGCTGTCAGACCAATGATCGACATGCTCACAATGTAATCAGTAATTCTGTCACCATCGTTGTCAGGAGCCATTGACATAACATTTCACAAAATCAGACAAATCTACATTGCTGCCAAATCTTTAAATAGCACCCCTCCATAAAAAAAATAAACATGGTGGTCAACTGAAATTTCACAGTCAAAGCAGGTTAATAATGCCAGGGATTGCATAGTGAGTCAGCGGTAGGGGAAATATTAGATGTGGGCTAATGTAGAGTGCCAGTGTTATGGGAATATGACTCAGGCTCTGAAGTAAACACTCCTACTGTTTTGAAATTTGCCATGGGATCTTTAAGGACCCCAGAATTGAGACTCAGGTCCTTAGTCTAGTCTAAAGGACAGTAGCTCCTACAGCACTGTATCCCTATCACTGCACTGGGGCATTGGATTTATTAGGTCCAGAGGGCACAGCACATCCTGTTATGATCCATGTGCATGCTACATCACGTTTTAAATGTTTGCCGCTTCCTTAATGATGTTTCTCTGCCATGCCCCACCCCTTCTTTCTTTGTTCTTGGAGATGCTTGATAAGTGACAGGAAATTCTTTTAGAGTTATCAAGTATGATTATGATTGTAGGTAACTGAGGAAGGGATCCTCACCACTCAGCTCTGGATGCTTTATATTAATTTTGGTCACAAGTTGCCGACACCATTATTTGGTGCCTCTATACTCCAACGGGTTAGGTTAGGTTTGAGGAAAATGATTGCCGTGAAGCTTTTGAGTAGGACAACTTTTAACCCCCAATTGTTCAGAAGCCATTCAAGTTAACTTATGTTTTTGGGCTTGAAGTGTAGAAATGGACTTCTAAACACATCTTATCCAAATAATTTTCATTTATTTAATATTTAATTGTTCCCATTTTAAAATATGTTGCACAGGAGGTTTAGGTCCAGGGGGATCAGAGCAGTCAACAGAAAATTACAATCAACTTGAAAACAGAGAGTAACAGGCAGAACTTTCAATTAATTAAAGGCAATATGCAACAAATAGAACCAATATCCATAAAATGCTTTTTTTCTCCAGGGAAAAGAAAAACAGAATGCTCTGTAAGATTTCACTTTGCTCTTTGCCAGTCTCCTTCCAATGTAGCAAAGACAATGGTGAATACTCAACTATATGAATTATTAAAAGAACTTACATTTTCTGTCGACATTATGCACAAGCAACAAACATTATATACATTTGCAACAATGTTTTTCTTTTATAACTTTTTTACTTGATATTCTCTCTAAATTCTAGAGTGGCTGTATTGTAGTTACTGTACGCTATCTTTTCGCGGCTGTCCCCGTCATAAATAACTGTTCTGTCTCAAATCCGCGTCCCCATTGTTTTGGTCCAACTTCTCTGCCTTTTCATTGGCCACGGGGGATGCTGCGAGATCTCATTGGACAAAAGATTTCCCCTCGGCTGAACAATTAAGGAGTTGGCCGCAGCATCCTCTATATTACTCTCACGCTTGAACTGCGCCCCGTTTTCAGTGGCCAAGGACACAGGGGAACAGACAAGAGAAGAGACAGAGAGAGAACTGAACTACTTTTATTGCGATTAGAAAGTGCATTGTTTCTGAGGAACAGGCAACCGGAGGAGACGAAACAAAATTATTCTTTGAAGTATCCCGAAGACAAAAAAGAGGCTACAATGGTTTCAGCTTGCGTGGAGTTACTCAGTTTGGGATTATGTATCTGCGGTACTCTTCTGGTTATGGTGGCGTGTGGTCTGCCCTCATGGAAGGTGTCAGCTTTTATCCAAGGCAACATCGTGGTGTCTCAGTCCATTAGCGACGGGCTGTGGATGTCCTGCGTGGTGCAGAGCACGGGGCAGATACAGTGCAAGGTGCACGACTCGATGCTCGCGCTCAGCAGGGACCTGCAGATCGCGCGAGCCTTAACTGTCATCTCCTCTGTGGTCGGCATAATCGGGATGATTGTCACCACCGCCGGCGCACAGTGCACCAATTGCGTCAGTTCGCAGGTGGTGAAATCGAATCTGGTGAAAGCCGGCGGTGTGATCTTCATGATCAGCGGCTTGTTGGTCCTGATCCCACTGTGCTGGATGGCTAATGACATAATAGCAGATTTCTACAATCATGAAGTCCCCACGACACAGAAACGTGAGATTGGAGCCGCGATTTACATCGGATGGGCAGCCTCCGCGCTGCTGTTGCTTGGCGGCGCGATGTTTTTCTTCCCGTGCCCCGTGTCCTCCAGCTCATCGTACCCAGTTAAATACGTCCCAACGAAAATAGTTACTTCGCAAAACGGAGACTTTGGTAAAAAGAACTATGTCTAATTTAGCATCCTCTTATGATAAACATCCACAGGTTGTTGATTCCAGCTGCAAAAAGTGATTCAGTGTGTCCACCTTCAACGGCTGGAACTGGACTTGAAATAAAAAGGAAGTCATACTCAAATTAACAGACTTAAGAGAAAAGAAGATTGAGAAGACTAAAAGTAATGACTTTAACACAATCGTGTCCGATTTGTGAATTGGGGCAGTTAAAGCAAACTGTCTGGGCAGTGGGTTTCATTATAAATAGATGACGTTCATTTAAGATTGCTTAGGTAGCCTAAACTTTTACAATGTTATTGTACAAAATGTTTGCTTTCTGTGTATGCGTTTTATTTCGTGTTTTTTTTATCCTTAGTCTACAAAGATTATACAATGTATATGTGTAGTAGACGAGTTGTTAGCGCATAGATGTTTTTCTACTGCAACAGCATTTTCAGCAACAACTACTACGTTAATTTTAATTCTTTTTGTTTTGCGGGCTCAGCTGGCACACATCTTTAGCAATTGTACAAAAGTGAAAATAAATGAAAAAAATGACATAAAGGATCTGTAAATGTGTACAATAAAATGCATCATTGCTTTGTCTATCCAACCTGCCAACATTTGTGTTCTCTGGAAGGTAAACTGTGCCTTAGACTGTATTATTTTATGAAAATGCCGTAATAAACAGTAATCTGTCTCTGTTGTGTGTTGTGATTCAGTTTTTCTCTGCCTTTTTTTTATCTTTGACCAAAATCGGTCTTTTTTGATTCGCTGTCGTACTGACCACAAACCAGTAGGTATAATTGGCATAAAGTTGCTGTGTTCTGTCTATGGTTCATTGCCCACCCACATCATTGATATTTCCTTTATGTAGTCAGTCATATTCGCTTTAAAATATTACCTTGTAAATATTAATTTACATGAAACATTACAATTAAACACTAATTTTCTTGTCATTTCAGTAATGAGCAGGCTTGTTTGACTACAGTTGAAAACGTGTTATGACATCATTCAAAATAAAATCACCCAATAAAAACAGATCCAAATAAAGCTTATTAAATCTGTTTTGGCATTGCGGGGATTTATTTTAAAATAGAAATGGCCAAGCCCAAAAAAACATGGTTTCCCGTGGTTACAGTTTGACTTCATCAGAGGCGAACCCTCTTTCATCCTCAGAGTCCATCATTAAGCACTGAGCTGGAGACAGTGGGTGTGACTTGCCAGTGATGGTAACCCACTTTATTATATATATACTTACTTACTTACTTACTTTTACTTACATGCTCAGCTGCTCAAACACCAGTGGAACCATAGCAGTGCAGTGCAATGCTTAGGGAACTGGGCTTATACCTCAAAGGTTACAGTGGTGGGACACTGCCACTGTACTTCACCTAAAGCACAAAGCTGTGTATGGTACTCCAGGTGGTTTGCTAAAGGGTTTTTGCTACATATATGTATGACTACTTGTATTTGCATATGAATTTTTGATGCAAAGTTTAGCTTTGATTGCAGAATAGAATTTTTTTTTTCAGTTGTGGGTGGCACTTAGTCTCAAGTATGTCTATGATTAGCTTATTAGCTGAGACAAGTGTTGCAGTGCTGGGCTGGGACATAACCTTGTGCCCACTCCAGACCCTTTCAGATAACTCCAGGCACCTCTGTAATAATAAGATGGGGCAATAGGGGGAGCTGTTGAGAGAACGATGATGCAGAACATTAAGTCAGGTGCAGGATTACTCAGAGTCCCATCCCAAAACAAAGGCGCAATAAGACATTCCTGCAAGGGTATGGGACAGGAAGACGGAAGGAAATGGAGGAGGACACATATGTGTGTGTTTGTGGAGGGGGGGGGGAACTTGTTCCTACTGCCAAAAACAGCCCTCACTGCCAGCCCCAGATGTGGGGGATGCAACCCTTCAGACTGGTTTCCTCCATTACTCATAATGACCTCACACCATCCCCCCTGCCGGAGGGGAAGACGACCTGCGGGGGGGTTGGGGTGGGATTTTCTGCATAGTGTGCAAGTCTCCGTTCCAGGAGTCCGGTCACGGTGCCAGATCTGCAGGTCACATCTTCACCCTCAAACGTGTCCAGATTGCCTTGATTAGACGGCTTCCTCTGAGGAGAGAGAGCGAGACCACAGGGCCTGCCAGGTGGGCCACGGTGAGGCACGTCTGCACTCCATACAAAACAGGGACAGAAAATGGACTTCCTCTCCAGCAGATATCCTGCCTCCTATACAGCACATGGTACAGACAGTCCCTCAGATACTTATAGCCAGATTTATGAGGCATTTGTTTTTGGGGGGGATGGGGGGAGAGGGTGTGACTTATAATACACGCAAAGCCAGCATCCATCATTACACTGTATTTGCTAAAGTGACGAGCATGCATTCATGCTTACTCTTACTGAAATGTAAAACCCAGTTAGAACAGGCTGAGGCACAGCTTATGGTTTGCAAAAATGTCACTAATATCAAGCTCTTAATCATGAATATAACAATGCGAACGAAAGAGTTACATTGATTAGAAACTTAAATACTGTCTAAATGAGAAAAATGTATTAGTGTGATGCAGTATGGGAAAATCAGCCATGTTTGACATAATGCAGCCAAAAACAGCGTGTAACCGAAGGTGTTACCACAACCATTGGAAAAGGAATGTTTTATTTATAAGACCTGAGGAGAAAAGGTCTTCACCCTCACATGGATATGAGTGTGCCTGCATGGCTGAGCCAAATCTTGCAAAATGAGATAACAGTTAGCATCAGATACTACAAATCTGGAAGGAGAAAGTGTTTTCTACTCAGACATTTAAACACTGACAAAATCATGCGGTTCCACATTATGCAGATTTATACAAGATATTCGATTAGAAGAGAGGTGACCAAGATCAGCACTAACTTGTCGTTCCTGCATTACTCTCTACAGTATCCAGACTGTACATGATTTGCAGCTGGCTAATAGCTCATTAAAATATACAAATGAGTTGAAATCTCAGCATGTCCAAATAATCTCCATGTACACTTATTTTCTTCCAAAGTCCACTTGACTCACCCTGTATATTCAGCTATATATCATGAGATCTGATTTCAGTTCTGGGTGGGCATTTAATTTAGGGAGTTTATTGAAATTATACTTACAAATATACTCTTTTGTACTTCTGGTTCCACGAGAATCAAAAACAGGAAAAATGGCCAAATTTTGTGGCGCAATGATTTTAACTATTATGTTTTTCTTTGAAGAAAAGGACCTCTTTACTGGTTATCAGTGATTTTAAGCTCCTGGTAGCGCCATCTATGAAAGGGTTGAGGAAACCGCAGTACTGCCATAAACAACCCCAGGGAAGAATTATCACTGTAACAGTTGCCCAAAAAAGTAACAGAAACTTGAAATAAGTAAACAAAACAAATTGCCTTCACATGTAGTGACAAAGTATTTTTGCAGGTAAATTACTTGAAAGCTTCTCACGATATACAGTAATCAGAGCTCTGGGCCTTTGTTTAGCATCCAGCGAAAGGGCCTGAACCTGAAGAGAAATGAAAAGAAGAAACCCAAACAGCACAGCCCCAGCCCAGGAAGCACTGTCCCAGCTTTTGATTTCTAGGCCAAGGTTTGCGTGAACTTTGCTCTAATTCCGTGCACCCTCACTGGACATTAACCAAGACGGACAACGTGCAGCATCTTCCTCTGTCTTGCATGACCATTAGATACAGCCTTATCAGTCGAAGAGCTTATTTCCTGCCAGTTGGGCCGCGCACAAGAAAAAGCATCCGTTAGCAACAGCAACACAGACCACGTGACTCTTCACTCACGCAATTATTATGCATGCGAAAGAGTGCTGGGACATTATCTTACCAAAAATATAATCAACAAATTATGGAAATATCAGCTTCACCACAAGATGCAGATAAAAACCACACCCCAGCATTTGGTTCTGTAGCAGGAAATAATTAAAAGCGTGAGTTAAAAACCATCTGCAGAAAAAGTCCCAGTGATGTCACGGGCTTGGCTGTGGCATAGAGGCATTTCTGGGTGTTGCGGTAGTTTCCATCACGTCCCATCGAGCAGTATTGACTTCAGTCCTTTGTTGGTCAAGCCACGTATTCACAGACACAGTACAGCGCAGGGTGAGAAAGGTCAGCAGCATTTTCACTTCGGTCGGTGTTTATGTGCATCGCGCGGCAAAATTTTACATGCTACACAAGTGGTGTTTGAGAAATTATAATTATATCATAACAGTATTCCTCATTGTATGTGGATTCATCCTAGAATCTTTACCCCTGAAATCATTCAATCTACACTCTACAGCATCACTCTGAATTGTAGTGAAAAGAAAGTCTTTCTAACCAAAATATCCAATACAGTGTCTTTAAAGAAAGATTTTAGGGCACCCAACAGAGGTCATTTTGTATCCTGGTTGTGAGTGACTTGTTATTCATCTTTCTCTCCGTGTAGATGCATGTATTGGTTCTCATCTCAAATGGAAGTGGTGGAAACGGCTTAAATTTGAATCCCTTGGAGAGTTTTAACCGTTAAACATAACGGTCAGCAGAGGCTAAGCATTTTCCGGCTCCAGCCTATGTCAGCTGAATCGCCGGGCAGAATACTCACTGAATCTGAGAGACCTCTGATTGGCTCAGCCCATTCCCTGTTATCCCACTTCAGCCAATCCCCTCTGCACAATGGTTGGTGATTTGAACTAAAATTGCACAGTGAGGCCCTGAGAAATGACTGGAAGAACAGCTCCAACAGCAAAACAAGGGACATGAAAAGAAGAGGGTCCTTAGAGATGTGGTCATGCATACATGAACACACACACAGGGAGGGGAGTCTCTAACACACACACACAAACACACACACGTAGAGTCGGATAAGCACAGTGGCACCACTCAGGAAGGGGTGTGTGAATAATACAGGAAAAGGACTGTAAATACTATGAGCATTGAATGAATGGCACACTTTGCCACATATGGAACTCTCTCACAGGTGGCCTTGGGCCTGGTTGTAGCAAATTAAGACACTGTGTTATAGGTTTGTCGATGTTTGCTTATTCTGGTGAATCCCCTAAGAAGCATTCTCATTGCTGTTTGGCTCTTAATCAATGCTGCCACCCACACAACTGCTGGGAAGGTTTGTTAGAAACCCAATGACCAGTTACTACTTCAGAAGGAACCCTCAATTAAAATGTGTGAAATAATGAACCACCAAAACTAATAACCAAATCCCTTCTCAATGACTTGGCACCAGTTAGATTAATGAGAAGCCCAGGCTTGTAAAAGCTGAAGTTATCAGAGGTAGAGTCTCTGGGGTTGAGGCTATGAATAGCATAATGGATTTAATGTGATGATGTAGTGTAAAAATGCATGGTAAGTGTGTTTAGGAATATTCAGCCAAAACGTTTGTGGAGTGACAGGAAAGCAGACCCTAGTCATATCCTTGTTCGTGACTCTGCAATGGCCAAATATGGTTTTTCCCCAGCATCCTGATAAGGGCCCATATCAGACCGGATGGACTGCACCCCATGGAAATAGCCCTTTGGTGACTAAGATCTTGAGTCATCGATGTGGACTAGCACTGTGCCCCAAAACAAATGCAGAGGATGACCGGCTGAAAGTAGCCCTTACCATTGTGTTCAGCACAGGTGTTTTTCTCAAATTCATACACTCAAGTGGTTCGCCACCTGGTGGCCACTGTTAAAATGACAGATTTAGCCAGCAAAGTGTTTCAAGGTGCAGTGTACAGAGATTTGAGCTTTGAATTACTGCTTACTGCTAATGACCCGCCCAGAGGGAACCATAGATTAGAGAAACCCTTCATTGTAGCATGCTTTTCTGACCTACCATGGTGCTTTCTAAAATCTGGTGTTGTATCAATCCAAAAAAATCCTGTGCCATAAATATGTTTGATTATTAATTTATTATCGTAAAAATTGCATCATCTACAGAATTCACATTATGTATATACACAATTAGTCAGCCCAAAACAATACATCCCCCCAGTAGGAAAACTACTGCACCTGCAGCTCTCGGTGGTTAATGAGATATCTGCATTCCTGTGGCATCCCATTCTCCCGAGTTCAGGTGCAGGCAAGAGAGTCCAGAGACTATGCTGTGTCTCCCTCTCCAGGTCAATGTAGGAACTGCAGGGTTGAGTGAAAGAAAAGCACTTGTATCACTGGCACTTTGGTGGGGTGTTCTCTTGCCCCGATGAAGACTTCCCAGGAACAGCAACAACAGAGGAAGTTGACATTGAAGTCATAAATGTCGATTTGCGTTTGAGGTCTAAGGGCCCAGAAACCAGCAGAGGATGGTAACTGCATGAGTTTGCTCTCTTCCTGTTTGTGACACTGCTGTGGCGGCTCGGTTCTGGTGAGCAGGCACTGTGAGGCAGGGGTTTGGGGGGGGGGTGTGAGGCAGGCAGGCAGGCAGGCAGGTCAAAGCCCAGGCCCTGCTCTCAGGGCTGGTACTCCTTCAGCACCTGGTTAGCGATGACCAGTCTCTGGATCTCGCTCGTTCCCTCATAGATCTCGGTGATGCGGGCATCGCGGTAGTGCCTCTCGGCAGGCATGTCCGTCACGTAGCCCATCCCGCCCAGCACCTGGATCGCCTGTTGGTGAGATGGGGTTGGGGGGGCGGGGGGAGTTGGAGCGGGTCAGTTAAGGAAGTCATCCAGGACCCCCAATAAACATTACCAAACTCATTAACTCATTTAGTTCAGAGCTAAGAGCATAAAACTCCAGGTGATAACAGTGCTGTTTATGCAGAATTACTGACACACACAGCTAGAATGGATTCAACTACTGTACAGTCAACACTTAGTTATAAATGTAAACTTTCATTTTATGCTGGTTTTTCTACACCATAATTTTGACTCTCTGAAATCACTGTCATGTTCAGACAATAAAGATACTCATAAACCCATGTGCAGTCCAGTCTGATATACATTATTTAATACAAAACTGCCACCCTGAGCCATGCAAGCACAGCTGTGTGTGTGTCCTGTGGCGCCCTCACCTGGTGGGAGATGAACGTGGCAGCTTCTGATGCCGCTAGTTTAGCCATGGCAGCTTCCTGTAGGTGACAGTAGTAGAGCATGATGAGGGGTTGCATGAATAGTGTGTGTGTTTGTGTGTGTGTGTGTGTGTGTGTGTGTGTGTGTGTGTGTGTGTGTGAATGTGCCAAAATGCATTGCCACACTCACCTTTGAGAAGGGTTTCTTAGCATCTCGTAGGAGAGCAGATTTCCATGTGAGAAGACGAGCGCTCTCTACCGCCACTGCCATGTCAGCCAGTTTAAACTGGAAAAGGCAGAAACACCAATGAACACATTACATATCCCCACACATGTACACAAACAACCAATATCTAGAGCATCCTTGCATTAGCTACCAGAGACACACACGTTATAAAAAGCTTTATACCACACTAATTATGTATACTGACAATATTCGGCAGAGGAATGTCAAGTAGACATCTGATCTGAATTCAGTACTTCCACAATAACCATGTTCATGATGAAACAAAGACAAATGATGACATCAGATACTAGGCGTGTACCTGGATGGCCTGCATCTTCCCAATTGGCGCCCCGAAGGCTGTCCTCTTGTGGGCGTAGTCAGCTGCGCAGTCCAAGGCTGCCTGCGCGATCCCCAGCGCCTGCGCAGCTATGCCGATCCTCCCGCTGTCCAGAGTTTGCTGCATGAAAGCCCATTAACTCCATGAGCAACTGAGAGCCCACTCCAGCTAAACTCACTGATTTTACGGTTAAAAAATACTCATGAATCCGATGCAGTGAGGTTTGGGAACTATTCAGTATAGTTATGCCACCCCATTTGCTCAGTAACTTCATCAACAAGTAAGCTACGCCATTAAGTTGTGGGGACAGTTCAGAGTACATGTGCTGAGTGTGTAGTGTACATGTTGGTGTGTATAGTAGATCTGCAACAAGTAGTCAATTAATCGATTAGTGGATCAAAAGAAAATTAATCGCCAACTATTTTGATAATCGATTAATCGTCTCAGTCATTTTTGAAGCAAAAATGTCAAAAATTTGATGGTTCTATGTTCTCAAATGTGAGTTTCTTGGTCTTACATTATAGAAAATTGAATGGTTTGGGGTTTTGGACTGTTGGTCGGACAAAACAAGGCATTTAATGAAGTCACCTTGTTCTCTAGGAAACTGTAATGGGCATTTTGCACGGTTTTCTGATGTTTCATACACCAAACAATTAATCGATTAATCGGGAAAATAATCGGCAGATTAATCGATAATGAAAATAGTCGTTACTTGCAGCCCTGGTTTTCAGGTATGTTTTGAGCACATAATGCGCATGCTACTTCAGGTATGCTCAGGTGCTTCTGCGGCTGTTACCATGGCGATCTTGAAGCCCATGCCCCTGTCGCCCAGCAGGTTGTCGATCGGCAGGCGGCAGTCCTCCAAGATAAGGTTGGCAGTGGAGGAGGCGCGGATGCCCAGCTTATCCTCCTTCTTACCCAGCGACACCCCAGGGTGGGGCAGGGGCACCAGGAACGCACTGATGCCCTGACAGACAGACAGACAGACAGGCGTCTATTAAACAAACATCTATTTAAGAAAAGTCATCCTCAAACCAGCCTCCAGGTCTGCTGTGTACACTGAGAGCTGCAGGTGCAGTAGTTTTCCAACTGTGCACTAAGCCTCCTCTTCATTTAGAGCCAGACCAACTTGCATTTTGTACTAATATCAGGTTGACTCTGTTCACAGACATGACCTTGTTCACCTTGCTTGTCAACATTAACAGACACAAGATTGGGGTTTTATCCAAGTTATCTATGAGGAAATTACCCCAATTAAACTATACATCCTGACTGCTTTGCAGCCTATTGTTCTATTGCCTTTGAAATACCCCATTGTGAGACCCTGTATCATAAAGGAGGGTGGGGGGATTGCAGGCTACGCTGTACAGAGGTTAAGGCCTCTGTACAGAATGACCTGGATCTCTTAGTGTCTCATTGTATGGAACGGCCCTGTATGTACTGGAATTGAGTTTCAGACAGAGGTGGACAACTTCGACTTTAGAGAGTAAAAGTTGTTCAAAGTAAAAAGGTGAGTTCACTAATTAGCTCATCTACCTGGCTGAAGAGCTGTGCTGATTAGAATCAGCTGGTTTAGTGCATGGGTGGAACAAATATGTGGTGAGACTTTTTCTTTCTGAAGCTGGCCAGTGCTTTGCAGTATTTCAGCACCTACCTTGTGCTTCAGGCTCTTGTCTGTGGTGGCGAATACGACTGCAGCCGAGGCATCCCAGCTGTTTGTAATCCAGGCCTTGGTGCCGTTCAGAACCCACTCGTCACCCTCCAGCCTGGCCATTGTGGTGGCTGCACCTGCATCGCTGCCGTTACCTGGGTAACGAGAGAGAAGGGTCATGTGGATGGTCAGGGTCAAATCCAAGCCATCTGTACGTTCTTCCTATGCCTCTGTAAGTTGGAGCAGACTAACATTGTAAATTCCTCTGGATACAGGTATCTACTAAATGCCTACATGTAAGGGGTTAAACCCTGTGTTCCAAGCCTCAGAACCCCAACAACAGACTGGCCCTGTACCTGTAACAAAATGCCTGCCCGCATTACCTGGCTCGCTTAGCGCAAAACAGCCCACTTTCTCTCCTGTAGTGAAGGGGGTTATCCACTTTTCCTTCTGTGCTTCTGAACCAAACTTCAGGACTGGCCCTAGGTAGAGAGACTAATGGGGAGAGAAAGAGAAGGGAATTTTGGGTAAATCAAGTACAGACAAGCACCAGAACTAAATCATATAAACACGTTATGTTATGTTACTCTTTACCTCATTAGGTGCTACTTAAATCTGAGAGACAGCTAATTTATCTCAAGGTTGTGGGTTCAAATTTCAGTAAAGGAAATTCTGTGGTACTCTAAGCATGGTCATCCACCTAAATTTCTTCAGTAAACATCCAGGTGTAAAAATGTATCGTGTATAGAAATTAAAACTGTGCAAGTTGGTCTGGATAAAGACATCTGCCAAATGTGTAAAATCTGATTTAAATGTAAAACACACCTGCAGATCCATGAAAACTTTTGATGTTAGTGATCAAAAAGTACTAGAGTGATATAATAATTCCATTCTTTACATTGGTGAAAATTACAGGTGTATTTTAAACGTTCAGTAAACAGCCAAACTGCACTTTGTAGAAGGAGCGAAAGTATGTCAAAGTGTACATTTAACCCAGGTGTGGCACACGCACAAACCAAAGTGAAATGGACACACATCCTGTCGGCAGAATTTCTAAAATAAAAATAGTCCAGCATCACAGACACAAAGTCACATGAGCATAAATACTACATCCATTATATTATACATACAAGGTAAACCCTGCTCTAAACAAATACAGGATCAGCCTGGAACACAAACATGCCCATACGTAACTTAGAGATTAAACAGGAAATAATAGAGCTATACTCTATTAAACAAGGACATAAAAACCATGCTAACGGACTGGAGCAGCCTCTGCTACAACTGTACACATGTAAAGCCACAGGAAATATCACCTTTGTATTCATGCAACAATGCACGTGCGCCCCCCACACAGACACATGCCCGCAGACAGACAGACAGACAGACAGACAGACAGACAGACAGACAGACAGACAGACAGGCATGCACGCACGCACATACACAGACAGACATGCACGCACACAGACACACACACACATGCCTGCCTACAGACACACAGACTGGTACACATGCACATGCGCGCACACACACACGCATGCACAGAGACACAGACAGGCAGGCACACACACATAGACACAGACACGTACACACTCACATACAAAGGCAGGCAGGCAGGCAGGCAGGCAGGCAGGCAGGCAGGCAGGCACGCACACACATACACAGGCAGGCAGACACACACGCTTACATTGTTGACGCTGACGATGACTCCCGTGGATGCACAGCCCCTGCTCAGCTCCTCCACGGCCAGGCTATAGGCCAGGTAATCCATCCCTGCCCCACCAAGGTGCTCCGGCACCTCCACTGCCATGACGCCCATGGCCCCCAGCTCCCGCACCTAAAACCAGAGAACAGGAGAGAGATGGGCCACTAGCTCCAGAAATATAGACCAGGACAGAGATATGTACCCAGCCCCTCATTAAACCCCGACTGTTATCAAAGGTATCTATCAATTCAAATCTTAGTCTTTTGTGGAGTGGAGTTCCCAGACCCCACCCCATCACCCCAAGCAGGTATGTACAAGGAAAGCCTATAGGGACTATCTGGCCTAACATTTCCTCTGGTTAACCAGGAAACACTGATTTTCAAATTCTAAAATGTCTTTACGGGACACTAGTGTTTTGCTCGATCGCTGACTGTGTCTCCTCCTGCAGCACATGATCCCCATCCCTAAACGACAGCACCTGTTGTTCTGTGTGGTGTAGAAGAAAGACTGCCCCCTACTGGTAACACCTCAACAATCACAGTCTCACCCCAGGGTCCTCCAGTGCTGGTCCTGTGGATCCCTACTGTGTACTCTAAGTTTTTCCAGCCATTATTTTAATTAAGGTTGTTGAAGACATCATTTGGAACATGAAAATTAGCCAATTTTAATATAATGCAGTTTTGAAAGTTTTTGGCACTTGAAAGAGTGCCACTGATGGCAGAAGCACCCAGAGTGTCCCAGTCTCTCCCTTCCCCCCGTGGTGATTCTGCACCCCCAGTGATTCATCCTCAGCTGGGCCAGCGCCTGGTTGCCGTACCTGCTTAGCAGGGTAGGTGTGTTCTCTGTCCAGCTTAGCAGCGATGGGGGCCAGCTCTCTGTCAGCAAAGTCCCTGCACGTCTGTCTCAGCATCTGGTGAAGCTCCGGCAGCTCGGCCAGCTGGGACAGACTGCGGACCCCCCGCCGCACTGCCCCGCCCAGCGCTGAGGAAGGGAAAGGAAGAGAGAGATGGAGAGAGAGAGAGAGAGAGTGAACGAGTGAGTAATGACAGAAAGTGTATAACAGACAGCATGCAAATATAAGCAAGTGAGTGTGAGCGTGTGTGAGAGAGAGAAATGTCAATCAAATAAACAGATAACTGCATTGAAAGTTCTTAATTAAAACACAACAGCTGTTGCAGATTTTAAATCAGCCTAAAGGGGACCAAGTAAAGCAACAATGAGATTTAATTTTTTTTGTGTAGAAGAATACATGGTCTAAAATGTGAGTGCAAAGCTGACCGAATATGGTTCATGCAATGTCATAAAAGTTAAAACCTCAAGAGAATCTTGAAAGGGATGCAGTGATCAGGCAATTTCACAGCTGGTTTCAAACTGCTTTCAGCAATGTTTATGAAGTGCAGAGATTATTTCTCAAGGTGTACTTCATCATGCATTTTGTTTCTTTATAGTTTACTCAGGGTGTCGTTAAAGGGCAAATCATTAATTTAACATGGTACAGAGAATAAAGAGATATGTCACAACAGGATTTTAAATGGAAAACTGCAGGTATTCTATTTGTTGTGATTTCACTTCCTTGTTTCTGTGTTAGAGCCCTCTGAAATTTAGGGGCCATCACTGAAAAACTGCCTTGGTACATAAAATTCAGATTGTATAACAATCTGATAACTTGTAAATGTTAGCATACAACACACTTTCAAGACATCATTAATTCCAGAATGTAATAAAGTCATAAAACTCAACTTCATACTAAAGTCTCATGAAAAGTCCGACTCCAACACAGCCTGACTGATATAATCCTAACTAGGTGAAAGGTCACTCGACATCCGCGCGCCCGCCGACCTATGTCCTAGTTCGCGCGCCAGGTTGGCTGATTCGACGTCAGCGACTCAATTTTAACCATGCATGATGTTCTACCTACACGATATTTATATCACTAACAACTTAGAGTAACTTTAACACATCATTCCTTGTATTTAACTTTTGACCAGATTCACTGGAGCACCAGCAACTGCGCTACACTTTGCAAAAACAAATGAACTTGGATACATGCTAGTTGCTAGCAACGCTGGATACCAACAATGCAAGACATCGATAGATCTGATGACACAAAGACTGTTTGCTCTTTGTAGGTCAACGTTACTTAGCTAGTATGTTATAGTAACGTTACTGAGTCTTGCATTGTGTGTTGTTTACTTATTTAACCAGCGAAGTCCTCAAATGACCCAATCACCACAATCGCTACAATTAGCGCTGAGCTAACATCTCAACAATACCTTACGTGGTAGCTCTTCGTAGCTATCGCTAACTAATTCAGAGTGGTCTCTACCAATTACTCGTACGATTGTTCACATAAGACAGCCAGTAAAATAAAAGGTAATACATTATTGCTACTTGCATTCCCTAGCTTGAATTGCTAGCTCTTCTTAAGGTCCAGCTAGACATAGTTATGCTTTACAACTTAATTGGCAGACTTTAAACATCTTGTTTTTAAGGTTGCCAATAATCTAAATTGCTAGCTATCTTACTATTGGCTTTGGAAACAATGTTATTGTTGGTGCTCGTTATGAAATGCGTGTCCAGTAGTTGCGTAGGACCTCTAGAACCCCAACCTAACAAAAAACTACAGTGGCTGACAGCCGGTTAGCTAGCGTTACAGCTGCCATGCTAAAGCGTCCACAGTGGTACTTCTAAAGACACCCATTCATGTACACTGACTGGCATAAGCATCATTTGGCGTTAACAAAAAATTCGGACCCATGTCCTCCTTAATTATCACCACAAGTAGCGACAACACATCAGCAGACGTTACTGACCTTTTCGGGCATTGAAAAGAGCTGCCATCTTGGTGCTCCGCTCCCAGCGTTTCTGTTATGTGACATAAGAATCTGGTAAGTGCTCCCCTTCTTCTTCCTGGGTTTTTTTACAGCTGTAAGATGCTTTACCGCCACCATCAGTACTGGAGTGTACCTTGCAGGCTTTCTGGCAGCCTTCTGTTCTCTGGTGACAAGCCACATGGGATCAACGACCTGCCATGAGAATTTTAAATACCTAGATTATTTTTTTACTTATTGGTCTACTGGACGAGCTGTTTGTTATAGTTCAGGGCCAGAACAAGCGAGCAAATTCAGAAAGTGAAGGTTTTACGCAGATGCCCAAGTCCATGGTACTGTCAAATAATAATCTCAGTTGTGTTTTTTTTTTTTTTTTGCTCTGACGGCTAAGGAAAAACAGATTTTTGGAATCGATATTTCTCTGGGGCTACTTGTTCTTTTCTTTTATTGTTATTTTATTTGTGTTACCATTATTCAAGGACATGATCATGCTCTGTACAAATATGCTCAATAAAAAATAATCAATACATTTTAAATACTGTGCACTATTACAATTATGATTTTAGTTGGCTTTTGTTGCTGAGCATTCTCTTCTGCTCTCAGATGTTAGACTGGTTTTCTTATGCCAATTTGCTTATGGCAACTGGAGTCTGAAAATCTAAATCTAGTAATATTTCTGGAACAATAATATCCTTGAACCCAAGAGTCCCTGAAAAACAGATGTCTGCCGAGAAATGCATATTACTGTTCATGGTTTGTAAAATAATTTTTAAGGATGAAATTATTAAAATTTAGAAAATAAACATTAAAGTTAAAGGTTATCAGCATTTAATTTTATATCGTACGTATTTTAAAATACTCAGACCCATTTTACCTTTATTTTGTTTGGTGTAGAGGGTTGCTTTTAATCTGTAAGTAAAAGTTTATATTCTGGGTGAGATTGGTACAGTTTTATACACGTTAATTTAGTTTTTTTTAGTTGATTGTTGAGTTTCTGCTTTGTTTTTTGTTTGTGAGGCTTTTTTTATTATTATTTTCTTTATTTAGTGTTGGTTTGTTGTGGTAATGTAATTTTTTTTTTTCAAAAATCTTTTTTTTTTTTTATTAGAATTGTCAATACATGACCAGGTTTTTTGCTCGCAAATGTCATTTTAGGATGGTGTTGTGTGGCATAGAGAGAGAGAGAAATAAAGAGGAAACGGGATAAGATAATGAAGACAGGTCAAGTCAAAGGAGTGAGTTTTCAAAAACAAGTTTATTATTGGCATCATAAAAAGTCAGGTAGTTTTCAGTTACGATGCTGTTATATCTATATCTCTTTTTTTCAGGTGGGAATCAGAGGGTGGGTTGGGGAAGTGGGGGGGAGAAGAGGGGATAAAAAGCGCCTGAGCTTGGTGCAGTGCTGGAGGTAGCCAGCAGGGGGAGCTCACTTGCTGGCAGTGGTGAAGTTAAAGCACCCGCGCTGGTGGAACTGCATGTCCCTCACACGGCGCATGGACTGGATCTGGGGCTGGATGGCACAAAACTCGTTGTAGTGTCTGTAGTCGCCACACTCAAACAGATACTGGTATCCTCTGTATCCAGGGTACTGGTAACCAACCCACCTGCAAGAGGTTCGGAAACACAACGGAATAAGAGTCAGAAAGATCTGGTAACTGTAGGCAAGTGAATGAGAAACATTCATTGTGTTTCCTTTGAATATGTGCTGAGAGAACTTCCTGGACAGGGAGGCACCAGCACAATTCAGTCATTATAGTTCCATCTGCTGTATCCCTCAATCTATGCCACCATAACTGAGTAGACAGATTTTAGCCTGAGGTGTGCGCCAGGCCTCTATTTTTAATGCCAGCCATATGTGCTCCTGCACATGGTCTTTTCCCTTTTTCTCTTACGGGCTACCACCATTTTATAACAGCCCTCTTAAGCTTTCCAGTCACTCTCTACCAAATCTGCATTGCATTATGAAGCAGACCCACTTATACTGTTCCTAAGAGAGGTACTGGGATAGCCATGTTTGATGTCTGTCAACTGACACCCGCTGATTGACCCCAGAACTGTCCATTTCGGAACCATCTTGGCTACATAATATGTTATAGACTCGAGAGTGTTGCTTGTCCTTTTTAATGTTCCATTACCACTCTTATTTCCTCCCTGCTTGATTGCACTCACGTGCTACTGGACAAAAGCACCTACTGACTGAATGTAATGTAATGTAATGTAATATAATGCATTCTCTCTGCTGTGAGTGTGGCTGGGCTATCGTTGCGTTTGGTGCATTTTGAGGCTGAAGAGATGCTCAGCTTGGATAGGAGACACCAGGTGTCTCTCCTGCCCTCCCCCCCATGCCCCCTGCTGGCATGGGCACCCCCTGCCTACTTACGCTCCTCCAGGCACCCTCACGCTGCCCACTCTGTCGCAGAAGCCGTGTGCCCAGAGGGTGGGCACGTCATCCTCCTGGATCTCCATCTTGTTGCCCTTGAAGTCAGAGAGCTCGAACAGACAGATCTTGTGCTCCTGGCTGTCCTGGAGGTCCGGGAGAGAAGAGGAGGAGGAGGAGTGAGAAAGCCGGGATAGCCCTGGGTTCTTGCCGGTCACTGCTGGGGCAGTGCTGTCAGTGTGGATGTGTGGGCGTGTGGTGTGTGTACAAAGGGCTGAAAGGCTCAGTCAGGTCTCATTGTAGATTTAGGTAATGTTTTAGGGTTGAGTGAGAGCTCAACCAGTGCCAGTGTGGGGCTGTACTGTATCTAAGTGCAGTTAATGCAGGTCAGTTTGCTGTCAGTGTGCAATTCTGTCTCAGTTGCAGGTGGTTCTGTCTTAGGGTGGCATGTTAGCATGTAGCATAATTGCTCTGCATGTGTTCAAGTCTTAGCATGGGAGCTTAGTTTAGCATGTAGCTCAGTCGACCCCATGAATGCGGGTCCATAAGCAGTCAGTGGCGGGATGGGTTGCAGAAGACAGGGGACAGAGGGATAGGGCGCAGGGGACAGAGAGATGGGGTATGGGGGACAGCCTCACCATGCGGATGGGCCTGAAGGACATGATGCAGTCGCTGCGGTAGCTGTTGGACCAGGTGTCCCAGCGAGGATACTCGCCCTTCTCCAGGATGAACATCTCTCCACGGAAATTAGTCTGCTCGAAGGCAACCCAGCTGGGGAGAGAGAGAGCAGGGGACGGGTGGGCCGGGGGGTTCCAGGGAGGAGCATCCGCAGGAGGGAAGGGAGAGAGGGGCGAGGGGTAGGGGTGCGGAGTCAGGGGTAGGTGAAAGAACAGAGAGGAGATACGGTTAGGCTCAGCTAGGAGACTAAGGGAGAGAGAGAGCTGACTGACTGGCCTCCCTAAAAAAAATGAGCATTTTATTTTTTAACAAGGTGGTGCATGGTATCCTTGAAGATCAGGAAGTGGAATTACAACAAGTAGAGTACCTGAATTTGCAAAATCTATCACATATTGAAAATCGTCTACTAAAAACCACCAATATGGTAATTGCAATAAAAAACACAGTGTCACTTTCGTTTTCATGCTATTTCGAGTTCACGGTCACATCAACTGACAGGGTTTATTTCACACTGTGGTGCTAGAAAGGGAACATTCTTTGGGGTGAACACTGTCTCTGTACACTTTCTGCACTGGGCTATTAACTATTGATTGCTCTGGCTGAGAGTATATTGGTGTTTTTACATGCTGCGAGGAATGCAAGGCTGACAGAGGTGTCACGAGTGAATCACAAGGCTCACACAGCGCTGGCAGCACAGACACCAAGACTACCATGTGGTGTTCCATTGTCAGGCCAGGCCTCTCTGACCCCCACTGCTCTAAATATGTGTGTTTTTTACATGCTTTTCCCTCAAAAGTTCAATTAGCAGACAATCTATGGAAGCACAAGAGAACACACTGATTAATAACCATTGCCCAGCACTCATTTAAGCAGAACCTAAGTATGTGTGAATTGCCAATCAACTGATGTAGTTTCCGTATTCCATGGTGTTTCCATAGTGATTTACATTAACTATAGTCTTAATGCCTGGAATTATACAGCTTTTAAATGACTGTGATCTGAATCCACCCGATTTCACTGACTGGGAGATGGTTGCATTGGTGGACCTATTGCAGATGTTTGATTGATGTTTTCGTAGGGACTTACGGGCCACAATCCACCCGCAGACTGCGCACTCTGTCCAGGCCGCGGTCGCACATGTTCACGCACTCGTTCTGGATCTCAACCATCCTGCCCTGGAAGTTCTCCTGATCGTACAGCATGATCTAGGTGGGTAGAGGTGGGTGGGGAGAGGGCAAAGGAGCAACATTAGCGTCACCAACCATCCTCCTGGAAAACACTTACTGTCAGGTTAGAGTCAATTTTGCTATGCTGCTTTGCTCAGACTGAATGCTTTACCTAATACTTTAACTCCTGTCATAAATATAGGGAAACTTAGCTGACTTCGGAAATGTCTACCAATCAGGGCTATGCTGGAGCCTACCTTTAATATCAGCTGCTGTCTGCTCCAACTCTTAACATATTTGCCCTGTCCTGGCTTTACAGATTTAGGCAGAGCACAAAAGTAATTTGTTTCTGGCCGGAGCAAGGCAGCGAGGAGATGCCAGACAAACAGGCCCAGATTTGTTTGCAGTTACAGTGCTCTCCACACTTCACATCAGCATTCAGACCAGCGCCCCTGCCACTATGTTGCTCTCTAGCACCCCCAGAGGCTGTATGGTGTACAACACTCTCCATTTCAGCACAGCATGGCTGTGCCACTGAAGGAGGACTGCTCTTTCCATTTCCGCATTGTTATTCTGTATTAGCATAGCAGCTGTGCTTTATATACACACAGTCCAAGGATAACATTAACATTTACATTGAAGCCATTTATCAGACAATCTCATCCAGTGGAACTTGAACACAGCTTTTTTTAAACTTATACTCCATTTGCTGGATATTTACCATAGCAATTCAGGTTAAGTGTCTTTGGTCAAGCGCACAAGACCAGTGCTCCCACCTGGGAATTGAACCTGTAATCCCTGAGCTGCAACCCCTGGTCTCATAACCATTTCATTACACCATCATTGACAGAAAGATGTTTTCATGTAATAAGTGTGTCAGGTGGCTGTGGTCAGGGGTCAGTACTTACTCTGTAGTTGCCCATGCTGGGGTCTCCGGTCTTGGTGGCCTTGCTGGAGGCAGCAGGGGCGGGGGTGCCCTTGTCCTTGGCATCAGTGCCCTGGCTGGCAGCGGACTTGGCGGTCTGAGACATGATTAAAGGTTCAGGAGAGTCTGCCAAGAAGGAGAGAAAGAGAGGTGGAGAGGTGAATGGGTGATAGCAGGGGAGAGGAAGGAGAGGAATGGGGGGGAAGAGCAATGAACGAGTACAGGGGTATTAGGAAGGGGATCAGCTGGGCCACAGATCAGCTTTGGGTGGGCTGGTGTCCGGTGTGGGGGGACCTCAGATTCCCCAACATCCACCCCAAACTTACAGGGGAGTACAGGGAGTTAAATCCCAGGGGGCCAGGCTGGAGGCTTCTGGCCCTGGTCTGGCAACCACCCTCAGAACCAAGAACCCTTTCCAGTGGTAACTCCATGTCCCAAAACCCAGCCCTCACCAAAAAAATTCAAAAGTAAAATGTCCCGTGTCAAAGTTTATTTGACATGAACATTTTACTGTGTTTTGCCGTGCTCACGCACTCCAGCTGTAAGGTCTATATCCAGGGCATGGCCCTCTTCCAAACCCCCAGCGTGAGGTCCCCAAATTGGGCCCTCTGTCCTCCATAGCCTGCATCTGCGATGGGGACTCACCCGGGAGGGTGTCGGTTTAGTACAGGTTAAAGCTGGGCAGCTTTACCGCGGGCGCGTTGGGCACCATGCGCCAAAGAGATGCATGAGTCCCAAAGGGGGTCTTTAGCATTGAGCAAACTGGTATTTTTCTTTTTTTTTTTTTTGTTGCTTTGGCTTTTGGCTTTGGTGTAGCTGGCTGGCGGCTGCGGTCGCTATGGCTGCGTCTTACCTGCGTGAGGTGAGTACAGCTTACTGTGCCGTTGCGTGGGTCGGCTGGCTCGTGCTGGCCCCTCAGCCCAGCGCCAGAGCTTTTATACCCTGGCAAGGGGAGCGTGGAGGGGCTGGACGCACAATAGAATCACCCGTGTCATCAGAGTTTGGCCGCGCCCTAAGCCCGCCGCTCAGGGGCTGGAACCAGAATGCTCGCCCAGTGCCCGTAAGCACTTTACAGTCAATGGAAATCCCTGAGCCTGGCAGATTCTGCTATGTGAGGCCCTGGGCCCTAAGCTATAGACAGCGTATGGATCACAGGAATGTATGTGCCAGAGGTCACACCTCTCTAATCCCCCATTTCTCCCACTCTATTTCTCTCTGTCTATCCCTCTTTCCCTGTATAATTTACCCTCACTCACTCTGCCTTCCAGAGACCTTCTTTTTTTGTGTTTCTGCCTTCTTGACTTTTAATATTTTTTTTTTTTTTTTTTTTACTTTAAACCTAACAAAGTGCTTAAAATGTAGAGAGTATGCTGCATGGCAAAATGGCAAAAGAAAAGGAAACAGGGAAAAAAGGGGAAAAACCGAGTGTGAGATGAAGCTATCAGAATGAATAATGTGTCTTTCAAGGAGCGGGTGAAATTGGGCATCCGCTGAAGCAGAATCACAGATAATGACATAGATAGAGTTGTGAAAATGCATGCTATGGTTAAAAAAATATGTATTTTTGGCATATTTCCTGATCAACGAGGAACCCTTACTCAAATAGATACGGATTCTGCCAATCCTGCAGCACAAGAGGGGGAAATGACTTGTGCACTTCAGACTTATGAAGATGTTCTGATCCTCAGACCTGGTTTATTCCTTCACTACTGATGCATTTTATCTCACAGAATGATATTGCATTTTTTTTCTTCCTTTCCTAGTTCCTGAATTTTTTGAAAATTTTAAAAATGTACCACAAACTTTACATTTTTTGAAGAAGTATTTTCACTGCAATTAATGTAATATATCATATATTGAAGATGAAAACTACATGTGTTTTCAGAAAATTAATGAAAGTCATGGAAATGTATGCCATAGCCACCCCATTATCATGAACACCAGGGATGAATGAATGTACCTACAATGCCCATTTCAGGTTTCACCTCAGCTTATTAAATATGACAGTCATACCATCTTTTGTAAAGAATTTATCAGAATGAAAATTTCAGGGGTTGAGGCAATCTTTACATTTTTATATCTTATAATATCTTTGTACCTCACATGTTTTATTGTAATTCTGATTTTTTTATAGTATTTCAGATTTTTATACTTCATTTTTTATTATTTCAATTTTGTTTTTATTTTTTATTATGTCTTTTTACTTACTATGCAAAGTTGTGTTGGCTCTGAAAGTAAGAATTTCATTACTGGTAATGATGTTTTCATTGTTATCCAGTATATGACAATAAACTTGGAACTTGAGCCTTTATGTTCAAAAAACAAAATATCTACACAAAAATCAAATGCACATTTAACTAGACTCCCCATGTCTTTGTCAAGGACAAAGTATATCTGAGCTCAGTTGAGATCATGTTTTCACCTTTCACTTTGTCAAGCGTATAACCCACACTACAAATCTACGGACACCAAGTAATTTAGAACTACTTAACATGGCTTAAAAGTGCTTTGTGTCAACGCTGCTGAGTGAATGTGTTACAGTAACACTGTCCAGACAGAGAAGGAAGGCTCTTGAACGACCCAGAGATGAATGACATTCAGTGTTTGTGGATCAGTATGCCATAGTACAGTCTCATACACATACACATACTCAGGTATTACTTGAGATGTTATACCTCCAAAGATGCTATTCTCTTTCTTTTATAATTTAAAAAAAAAATGATTTATCCTCTTCATCCTTCACATTCCTTGAGGATATAGTTTTGTGTATTGTGCGCAGAGTGGAGGATTTCCTTCACAGTGAAACAGAGCTGACAGATTGAAACTTGATTCCATGGGAGAGGAAGTGTGTCAGAATAAAACAAAAGGACCCAGACAGAGTTAGGAGATGAAGAGGATCCCAGCCGATGCTGATGACAGCCTCCAGCTGATACACACCTTTTTAAATTCTCTCTGATCGGGAGATGTAAGAGTAGAGTCGTGAGTTTTTAAAAACATGTGGTTACTCTGGTTATTTTTGGGTTATTATTGTGGTTTCTCCTTTGGGATGTTTCTATGCAGGATATTCTGCAATGAGAGGAATGTATAAATAGCAGTTTGAGTTGTCATCTGCATAAAAAAGCAGAAAGGAGAGCTCTGAAACATCTCTTGGGTAAATAATATTTTGAAATATTTTGCAAGTATGTGGACATTTTTAGGAAATATACTAATAAACATGTTTTTCTGCAATTTTTTTTTTTTTTAACTTATTTCGCAATGTAACACAAGTGTGGTTATTTGTGTGTTTGTGAATATAATATGAGATGATGCAATATCTGCTCTGCGCTTTGTAATGTGTTTTATTTCAATGTACTTCCACGGTTGCAGTGAGCAGTAACTAAGAATGAACATGCCAGTGCAGAGTGGTTTGATGGGAAACCGGTATTCTCAGATTGTTATTGAGAAGCTTGTTCTGTATGTGTTTCTGCATGTTTGTGGTTCCCGTGGTTTTTTCAGCTGTCCACAAACACTGGCGTGCTTCGGGTGATGTTGGAGGGCTGTCTTTGGCTGGATTCCTCTCAGAGATGTTGACCAAATTTGTCCCACTAGTTCTGAGCAGTCTAATGTTTGTCATGTGTAATATTTTGGTTGGCCGGCGCTTATTGCACTTGGATAGCGGAGCTGAGCCACCCAGCGAGATCCTCGTGACATTTGCCAGAGGGATGGCTGCACCATCTGAGGCTCATAAAACATAGCCACACTCTTGGCATCAAAAACACGCTTTCATACAATTTATGACCAGGGACCACACTACTGTCCACTAGATTATTACCACGGAATTTATTTAGAACATTCATTGGAAGTTCTAGAATATTATGAGAAAGGGGCCATAGGCCAGCTCAAAGGATTATGGGAGACTTCCTAGAACACTCGTATGAAGTTCTGCGACAGAGTGATTCACAGACCTTCGGAGGCTTAGACGGAGGAATTCTAAGAACAGTCATTTGTCACAAGTTCTGTGACAGTATGAGTGAACGATGTGAGAGGAGCTGATATGTGAATTTGTAATTACTACCAAGGAAGAGAAGAGACTGATGGTCCTATTCTAAGGTTATTCTCAGTACACAATTACAGCGTTTCACTTGGTTGACAACC
The DNA here is from genome assembly GCA_022829145.1 of Albula goreensis. Taxonomy (NCBI): domain Eukaryota; kingdom Metazoa; phylum Chordata; class Actinopteri; order Albuliformes; family Albulidae; genus Albula; species Albula goreensis. Next base: position 65,810,140 of record CM040741.1, read on the forward strand.
AAGAGAAATTATTTTGTCCACATTACACTGTGGAAACCAACAATTCTATGTCTTTCAATTACCAAAGAATTGTATTTTGAAGTTGCACAAGAGGGCATCGATGAAGAGAAATTCCAAGCTCACTGACAGAAAAACAAGACTAAACTTAGCTAACTCTTTCAGCGTTGTTATCAGTGACACAAATATACAAAATTCCTAGAAAAGCTGCCCCGATGACCACTGGAGAACAGAAGATATAGTTTACTCTGATTCACAACAACATCCCCTCCCCCTTTCCTTTTTTGGTTTTGTTTTCTGACAGCCCCTCAGGCTGTTACTGTCAAACACACACACACATAAACACACACATACGCAGAGCTTTCTTTTTAAACACAAAAGCTAAGTTTCTGTTTGTATTTTGTATTTACCTAAGAGTCATGTTTTCAGTGCTCACAAAACTTAACAGTAATACATGCATATAATGGCTAAAATGTTTTATTGATGACTGTTGATGGCCCATATTTTATTCTTATTTTCTGTGTATGAAATTTCTTAGCAGTTTATATTCAGAGGATTTTCAGATTCAGTAAGTATCAGTTGTACACGTCCAGTGAATCAAATCATAACAGCTATACACACAGAAAGATACAGGCCAAGAGTAGAACCAAATCACCCCTTCAGTTTGCACCTCAGTTCCGCCTCCACACCCCCCTAGGGGAGATGGGTGGACTCTTCTGTGGATATTGACTTGCATTGATCTGTTTACCCTGTCTTTTCATTTCCTCGACAGGTTAATTAACAAGTTCCCAGTTGAATCCTGTGTTTTCACATCCCTGGTCTCGGGGGAGGTGGGCACACTTCCCTCTGGAGTGGTATTTTTGCATATACACCCTCATCTCTGTACTTGTCTTCACACTGCAAGTCACTCAGGATAAGAGCTTCTACTAAATGCCCATAACGTGCATAATTTTAAAAACCTCAAATGTAATATGAATTTTAAAAGATCACAATGGCCTGGATTCATACAACATTAGTTAATATCATTGACTTAAAGTGAAATGCAAGTACTACACCTTATCTACTACATCTTACAGTTCGGAAAGGTTTTCTCATTGCCAAAATTCCCTCACCACACTGTCTGTATGGAGAAAAAGAAATCAAAAGCTTCCACATACAGGCTCATTCCAGCCAAAAATAAATACTGATTTTACTGAAAAAGAAATTCATTAAACCGGAGCAGAGTGAGATGATGTAGCAGGAAGCAATTGCGACAGTCATGCCCATCATTTGATCAGTAAACCCATTAGCAGCACAGCTACTCTTCATCTGTAATACACAGAGGACCATATGTTATGGCACATGGGACATTTGTGTAGTAGAAAGTCAGAGAACTGGCATTTACAGCCAAAATGCTCATACTTTCACTGATACAATGAATAACTGCATTTTAACTCTTTTTTTGACCTACAGGAAGTGGTGTATAGGATAAAAACAACAGGATTAGTCGGGTGGGGCTGTAATTGTGAGTCAAAATTAACGGCGAATGTCACCTGAAGAAAAGATTTGGTAATTTAATAAAGGCCATTCCCTATATAGCAGATATATTGACAGGCCCTTGGTAATTGGCATAACTGGTGTGAAAACAGACACTGTATCCAAATTTGCTCCTGCAGCTATTATTTATCCTACATATTACATTATATATTTTCTCTGAATCCTAGTTAAAATATAGTGTCTTTGCCTCAGATTTTAGATTCTAAAGACATTTAAAAATTTGGTATACATGATCCTTTGGCGCATACAAGCTGCATCTTCTTAACTATCACATGCTCGGACAATAACTGACCTGTCTGATGAATTGATCCAAACTGTAATACAAATAAATACACAGTATTTCAGACATTCTGTCTCAAACTGGAATTTAGAAGAGCCTTCATGAAGAACCTGTCCAAAGTTACTGAGAAAAAGGGAATTTGTGCTGCAGGAAATGTGAGGAGGCAGCAGTTAAACAATGTTATTTTCTTGAAGGTTTTTCCTGGCGTCATCTGAACGTGACATGCACGTTCCCTTTGGCTCGAGCTGAGATTAGTCATGTGCTCCACTTCCTTTTTTCATCAACATTTTCATGAGGTCCCTGGAAAACCATGCTGCCCTGAGCCAATATCATACTAAAACACAATCTAAAAAAATTAGCAAGGGATGAATATATTTTCTTAAAACCTGCTTTGCATTTCTTTATTGGTTTCTGCACTTTCACCTAACATGGCTGATAAATTATGGATGTGATAGCACTGGTGCTGGACTGTTTGAGTCATGACCCACTTACCTTCATCCTGCCTCCTCCTCTGTGTCAACATATAAAGAGCTCAACCAAGTGGTGAACAGAATATATTAAAGCACAAGTCCCAGGCTAACCAGTGAGAAGTGTTGGTCAGTAATGTTGTGTTGGTCAGTGTTGGAAGTAATCATGAATTAAAATGAGTAACTACCATTATAAATTACTATAATTGCTGGTATTTGATTACTAATAAAACATATATTATCGCTGATGCATTAAACAATACATTAACTGAAATCATACAGGGGTAACCAAATGCTGTGAAGGAAAAATAAAGTTTGGTATCTGACCAGGGTAACGCATTGACAACCTTTTAAAAATATTACAATGGTATAGAACACATTCAGTGAGCATTTCCACACCCATCTATGGTTTTTTAAGCCTTGTCATATTTTTAAAAAGTAAAAATGTAAAAATTTTTATTGAACTCAGTTTAAGCAATAGGTATCTTACACCAGAATGAGAAAAAAGTATAATGTAAATTAGCTTGTTTTATTTTCAGGTACTACTATACCATTTTTGCTTTGCAGAAAGACTGAATGGAAGTCCCTGGCTGTGATCCTGTAGTGAATACATTGAAAAGTCTGAAAGGGGCAAATCTTTGTGTTGTGGATTAGAGGCGTTTAATGAAACAAGTTTAGTTTGCTCTAAATGCTGAGTTGTGCACTAGATTCATGTAGACTTTGCTCTGACCTCTGCTGTGCTGTAAAATGATCAATACATGTGCTAATAGCCATTCATAACTCATTCAAAGCAAGGCTATTTCAATACTTCAGTGCTATTTCAATGCCATGTGCTAAATATTGTTGTTGCTTCTTTGATAATAATATTATTGCTTACTCTACGTTAAAAAGATCAGGACCTCGATCAAAGTTTGCTGTATGTCAATAATATGTTGAGGCAAAATGTACATTAAATGCTTATTTGGCACAATAAACTTTATGTACAAGAACTGCAGTCCTTTATATGAGTGTAATACATTATGAAGCACTAAATGTAAGCCTGTATAGACATTTAGCTACCAGCTGACCTCTCCTATACTATCAGAGCTTGCGATGAATAAGTTTAGGCCTACATGTGTAAACAGTGTTATTCTGAGATATCAAGCTTTGTAATCTTACAGCAGAATACCACACTGTTTTTGTAGTGCATCTCTTAGTTTTAACAACATTTTAAAGGGTAATTCCTGGTTAACATGTCATAAAAAATCATATTGAAAGATTATTGTAAAAAAAAATCCACAGTGCTGAAATCGCACTACCTAAAACGAACTACCCACACAGCTCCCATACTTGTCATCACTGAAGTCACATCTCTACTGTATTATTATGTGGCCATTTAGTTTTAATTTTACTGGCATGTGTTGTACTTTCACTGTTTATATGGGAGGAGCTTTGCATTGGAGCGAGGGCCAGTGAGAAACTCTGGTTAATTTTGATTTTACTTGTTAAAAAAACCTAGCAACTGTAGCTAAGCCTATTGCCCAATCACTGAAGCCATTTCCAATTCCCCTGTGGATTTAGCTCCTGTGGTCCAGCCTCCCCAAGAAACCACATTTCCCATGTTTAAATATACACAGATATCCCATCATACAGCAATAAAATTCCCTCTCACATAAAAAGCCTCAATGATATTTCAAAATAGAACGCCCTCTCATATTAAAAGGCTGACTGATATTTTAAAATAAAATGCCCCTCACATAAAAAGCCTCAATGACATTTTAATACAAAATGCCCTTTCACATAAAAAGGGTTAATGGTATTTTAAAACCAAAATGCCTCCTCAACAGAGAAAGGTTGAATGCTATTTTAAAAGTTTATACATACAAAACATGTGTCAACATTATATCTTATCTCTGTATGTGTCTCATATAGAATGAAGTGCTGAAAGAATATACATTTGTGTGTGTGGGAGAGACAGTTAATGTGCACAATGTGTGAAAAATGGTACTGCTTTTCCAAAATATCCAATAGTCGTGAACTCAAGTGCCATTCCTTACATCAACAAGAACGGAATCAAAGAGAGGGAATGGTTATGACACAACCAGGGGATAATTGTTGGGATATGTCTGTAGTGCATGCATATTTGATTTTTCAGTTTCCATGGGCTTTCCTGCCTTCCCTCTTTCTCTCTCTCCCTCTCCCACTCCCCCTCTTGCCCTCAAATTTGGATTAAACTGATCCGTTATTTGCATGGAGCAACTAGTGCAGTACAAGAAGGATTACAAAACCCAGTCTGTGAAACAATGGCCACATCAATACTGTATTACTAGTACAACAATACACCAGTGTATTAATTACATTATTGCTGAAGTGAGATTAAGTACACTAAATGCACTATCATGAAACAACAAGCATAATAATGCCGGTGACAATAATTTCTTGTGAAACAACGGCCACATCAATACTGCATTCTGTAAAACTGGTTCAGCGACACCAGCTCATTAATTATATTATTGCTAAAGTGAGATTAAGGACGCTAAATGCCATTAAACAATACACATAATAACGCCGTTGACAATCATTTCCACAGTAATATATTAGTGCTTATTACTCTTTCATCCCCCACATGCACACATTACACACTTTTCCCTTCTCTCTGACTCTCCTTCCTCTGTGAATTTTGGGCCTGAGTGTCCTGCCCCAGGCTGCTATGGGCAGTCGGTACCCGGCGCGAGCGGATAGTGTAGTGTTTGCACTTCTGTGGGGGTCTATAGATTAACCCCCTTTGTCTGGCGGGACAATGGGGGTTGGCCCCTCCCTCCCTGCTGAGCTGGGGCTTTTAGCCGGGCCCTTTGCCAGGGGAGGCTTTAAAAGGGCCCAAGCGCGTGCCAGTTTTCACTCTCACACCAGGAAGTCCCACGGGCATCTCAGCGAGGTGAGTACTGTGCTGTTTCCCGCCCCCTTCTGACTCCCCTCACTTCCTTTCACCCCCTTCCCCCCCCACGCACTCACCCACCCACCCACCCCCCTCCCAAACTCAGTTTGTGGCCCATGTCACCCAAAGAGGCGAAGCCCCAAACTGTAGGCACACACATACGCACACACACATGCATACACACGCACACACAAACAAACACATGTGCAGACTCTTTTGGTCGACAGGACAGGAGTAAGTGAGTAACTCGTCTCGGTGCCTTGGAGCACTTTGTATTGGAACCGATTCATTCCCTCTCTCTCCGTCTTTCTCATCTCTCACACTTTTGCTCACGGTCTCTCGTCCAGTGTGGCCTTTGCCTTGAAAATAGCTTATTTATGCAGGCCATTCACTGGGACTTGCCAGGCATGCTCCTATAAGGCCGGGCCCTTTATGTTTGTGCACCGGCTCCAGCACGGTCGCATGCTCTCGCTCTCATATCACTGTAGATGCCTTTATGCACCCGAGCAATCGCCGCTTTTGTGTGCTCGTGAGTGCTTTTGAGAGATAAACATGTTCGCCACGCAGCGGAGGGGCCGAACACTGTGCGTTTGTGCGCCCGACCCATTGTGCCGTGTTTAGCATGTTCTGTAGCGTTGTTACTGGGCAGGTTGAGTTTCATAATCGCGCTGTGGTTCTGTTTGTCTTCCTTGTTCCTGAGTTCCCATACACAGTTTAAAAGAGCTATGGCCATTCTAAGGCCAGCTAAGAATATTATCACTGTGTCTGCTTTCCAGGGTAAAAAATCTGGGGGCATATGTTCTTGGGAGATGCAACATGTGCCAACATGTATATTCTGTATTTTTGTAAAATGCAGATTGTTATTGCTTTTGTGTTCCATTTCATACAGGTGTTGCAGAGAACATTGTAAAATATGTTCTGCTAAATATGTACTCAGTTTCATGAATGAAATTGGCATGAAATATAAAAATTACTTTTTAACATCTCACCTTGTTTGGGCAAATATATTACTAGTAGGCTGGATTACGTATTTGACCACGTAAGGCCCTCTTTAACACTGTAGTTTTGGGTTGGAGTGTTTGTACCCAGCACATAGTGCAGCTGTAAAGGGACATATTTAAAAGGGTATCTGTGGCGTTAGTGTGCCTTTTGTTCCACCTTCATTCACAGTCCTTGTTCCTTTTTTTTAACAGACAAAAATGACTCACCACTGCACCAAGTTCTCCGGCCACTGGAAGGTATGTGAAACCAACCGTCCTGTAGGCGTTGAAAAATCGCCTCACGTTCACATCAGCAAAGGTATCACTACGCGAAGGGCCTGGGAAGTTGTATCCCCCAATTTAACGATGTCCCCACTTTATTTTTTCTCCATTTCACTTACTCTGGTTAATTGCAACGATATTGGCTCATGAGTTTCAATCTTATGTATGAACACGCGGTAACGTTAAGTAAAAATAAAATCCGTAGCAGCCCAGTTTGGCAAAGCGATAATTAACTTAGCAGCTTTTTCAGAGGGTTCGAGGCTGACCGGGATGCTCCGTTCGCTGCAGCTAGAACGCTCCGGACCTGACGGCTGTTCTCTCCCTCCCGCAGATCATTGTGTACGATGAGGAGTGCTTCCAGGGTCGTCGCCATGAGTTCACCTCCGAGTGCTGCAACGTGATGGAGTTCGGCTTCGAGACCGTGCGCTCGCTGAGGGTGGAGAGCGGAGCGTGAGTGCTCGGCCGCTTAGCTTTAGCCCACAGCATCACACCAGCTGTGAGAGCAGCCTCTTCGGTGACCTGTTTGTGTTGAGCGGTCGCTTTGACTACCACCAGCAGTGCGCAGCAAATGGCGGCTTCACACTTTAACCAAAGCAATTACAAGCTTCAAGCACTGTTATAATATATATAAATATGATATGATCAAAATTGAAAATGGTAGCCTGCCTGTGACTGTCAGTACTATTGTTGTTTCTGTACTGTACTGTATCAAATTGCAACTAAAGGGCTACAAACACTGGGCTGGACCCTGTTTGGTTCATCCATTGTAGCTTTAGCCATAGTTTCTAACAGGAAAGGTCACAGAGCACCAGCTACTATTTAGAAACATTAATGTACATTTCATTCAGTCATTAGCACAATTTTTTTTCTCCAAAGAGCAGAAATCAACCTTATACTTGTGGATGTATAGGCTATGGAACAGTGTAGAAGTAATGTTGAGATCCTTCATGAAAGTATACAAGCCAGGAATCACAGAGATAAGATATAGCAATATAAAATATAAAACAACCCACACAAGCTTTAAACATTTAGCACACCTGTGGCCTAAATTTCACCTGCTGTTGAGTGTCTGTGAGTGAACATGACTGAGGCTTGTTATTCATGAAAAACAAGAGACAGAATTCAATCTTCTTCCTTTTCCCCAAACCTCTCTCCCGCTCTTTCTTCCTTTTTCTCTCTGCTTCCTTCTCTCTATACCTCTCTACCCTAATCTCTCCATAATTCTTTCTCTTGCTCTCCTCTAACTTGTCTCTTTTTTCCCATCCCTGACCCTGTTCTCTGTCTCTCTCTCTCTCTCTGTTTTGCCTCTCTTCTAACCTCTCTCTCTCTCTCCCCTCCCCTCCAGGTGGGTGGGTTTCGAGCATGCTGCCTACCAGGGCCAGCAGTTCGTGCTGGAGCGTGGAGAGTACCCTCAGTGTGATGCCTTTGGGGGCAGCAACGCCTACCATATTGAGAGGATGACCTCCTTCAGGCCTATCGCCTGTGCTGTGAGTCCAGCCACGCCTGCTTCCTCTCTCTATCTCTCTCTCTGTCTCTCTCTCTATCTCTATTACTCACACCCTCACAGACTGAATAGCAATCAATTAACTATAATCACATGAAGTTAACATGGTAAAATAATGCATAAAAATGATAACAGACATAAGACATGATAGATGCTTATTCACTAACATACCATCCTCCAGGTATGTTTATTCACATGCATACCACACACACTAAGTCCCTTCTAGCACACTCCTTTCTGCCTCACACATTCCCCACCTCACTCTCTCTCTCTCACACACAAACACAGCTTCCTCTTCACTCTCTCTCACACACTACTGATCTTCTCCTGCACTTACACACACACACACTCACACACACACAGCTTCCCCCTCCCTCTCTCTCAATTCTCACGTTTCCCAGAAGCCCCTGCCACCGATCTGCACCTGCTGAGCGCTCCAGCAGGTGTATTTCACCTTTAATCACTGTGTTGCGTGTGTGCTGTGACACGCTTTGAAGTTGCGCTGCACGAGTCTGATGTGCACGGCGTTGCATGATTTAACGTTGCATGCTCTGGTGGCAGGCACGTGGCACGCAGCTCCTTCCAGAGGCCCTCGGAGGGAGAGGAAGTAGCGTTATTTCATGGCAATCTCTTCACAAAGGCGATCTGAATGCAGCTAATTTTGAGTGCTAGCTTCCTGTGCATTGTTGCTTTGACGACCTGGTGTGTTGTGATTGGCCTACCCCCACATGTCCCCACCACATGAACAGTGTGCTGCTAGCGGAAGTGTTGTATTTAAAGCTGTTTCTAAAGGGGGACCTGGCCAAATGGAAATGGAATACATTGACATATATATTAAAATAAAATCTATTTTGTAAGATCAGAATGGCAATTACAACACTTCCCAATATCTTGGCAAATAAAGCTTGAAGATATTGCAAAAAAAAAAATTCATTATGTATTTTCCTGCTCTGGACTGACGACCAGTGCTGGGTCTCTTCCTTGCCTTTCCCCCAGTGCATGCAGGGATAGGCTCCAGAACCTCCCCCCCACACCCCACCCCACACCCCTAGATTGGGCAAAGCGGTTATAGATGATGGATGTATATGTTTTCCCCAAAAGCCCCATATATTTGTATGTATGTTGCAGTGTAGTTTGTTCCCATAAGGCGTTTACATTGCCTCTTACATGGAGTGTTGCTCTGCCCACAGAACCACAGGGAGTGCAGAATGAGCATCTATGAGCGGGAGAACTTCCTGGGCCGCAAGGGAGAGCTGAGCGATGACTACCCCTCTCTGCAAGCCATGGGATGGTGCAACAATGAAGTGGGCTCCCTTCGTGTCCAGTCTGGAGCGTAAGTACCCCCAAAAAAAAAAAAACTACATCTTCACTCTGTTTTTGTTGTTTTTTTACACCTCTCATCTTCTCATTCTATACTGCTGTTTTGTCTGTTCCTCTCAGAGATATCTGAGACAGAACAGAGGCGCTGTTATATGAGCACTTTTCTAATCATTCATTAGACAGAAAAAGGATATGTCTGTAAAATATGACTTCTTTCTACATACAGTCAAAAGTCTCTTTCTCTCTGTGCCTCCCTCTTTATCACTTGTACTGTCCTCCAAAACACTAAAAATAAATATCCCCTGCCAGCCGCTAGCCTCTGCCAATAGTTTATGCCCTCTCTCTCTCCCTCTCTCCAACAGGTTTGTGTGCTACCAGTACCCAGGTTACCGTGGATACCAGTACATCATGGAGTGTGACCGCCACTGCGGAGAGTACAAACATTTCAAAGAGTTCGGCTCCCACTCACAGACCCCCCAGATCCAGTCCATCCGCCGTATTCAGCAGTAACCCCGCCCCCTGCCACCCTCAGCTCCGCCCCCACTTCCCCACCCACCCCAAAAAGCCCTGCCCCATCCCACTGCTATCCAGTGCAGAATAAAGTGTCTTTCTTAAACCTCACAGCCCTCCTGTTCTGTCTCTGTCTCTGACGCAGCGTCTGACTGGGTCTCTCTTTTTCACTCTCACGCAAACACCTGTGGGACCAAGGCATTAATTAATCAAAAAACCAAAAGAAAGCAAACAACAAAAGAAATACATAATCAACAATTACAATGAGAAAAATTGTAAAATCAAAAATAAATGAGCAAATACAGCAGTGAATGGGGACCAAGCAAGGCCAAAATATCACGGAAAGTATATAAAATTGTATAACATATTTAAAAAAAATAATAAAAACATAAAAAAAATATTGCTACTTGGGTTAAAAATTGTGTTAAATAAATTGATACAGACAAAAGGTTTGCAAAGGTTGTACTGTGCAAAAAGTCCATCTCTAAAACAGTGTCACTGTAAACGGCATTCAGAGTTCATGCAAAATCAGATACAGTCTGTACCAAACCAGGCTGAGGTATGTTATTTTTAAATCTTTTTTCCTTTGACATCCATGAAATTCTGGGAGACTGCAGACAATTTGGAAGGAAACATCCCTTTCAACAACATTCAGAACCATTTTTATTTATACAATGGCATGTTTCATTGGTTAGTAACATGTCTTCTTCATTCTTCTCAGGAATCCTCAAAGGTGTTTTGAAATGTTACCAGAATCTATAGAGTTAAACAGCTCAAATATATATTTCACTCAGGTCTGGCCTCCACAAACTTACAGTATATGGCCAATGGCGAGACACGTGAAGTCACAAGACACATTAAGAGTCCTCTGCACACACCAGTATCCCAAGCCATAAATATTCTAAAAAGAACAAATAGTGTTTCAAAGCAAATATATGCTTATTCAAAGAAATGACATTTAAGTTTACATGTGTGCCTCTCAAATATTATTTTTTCCCTATAGAACATACAATGGTTCATGGGGAACAGATGTTTAAGTATTTTACTCATAATCCAGCCTCAAAGCATCACGAGACATGTCAGTTATGAAATGAATTGTAGTCAGGAGGAAGTCTTTATTGCCTTTGCTTTGGGAGAGAAATTAAGAAAGAAGAAAACACAAAGGCCAGCTGTCCATGCCATGTGACAAGGATGCAGCTTATATTTTAAAAATGCGCTATAACCTTGTAGATGTCTGCACATTTATTTATTTATTTTTTTACTTTTTGAAGTGGGGTTTATTTAAGTTACAAAATATTTTTTGAATGGTGGAATCCAAGATGGCCACCAAAGCCAGCACAAAGGCTATACATGTTATGATGATTTCATTGGCTCATGTTTGACTGGTGGATTTCTTGATTGGGTCTTGTTTGGCATAGAGCTGTTTCTTTCCATAATTGCAGAGATGAAAAGGAATAAACTACAGGTCACCCTTTCTTGGCACACTGATAATTATACCACACAGCATTCCATGTTGTTGCTATTTACAATAATGTTCATTATTTCTTACATTGAACCACCAGGAAAGACTGCCTGAATGGTCATTTTCATTTTAACCATTTTAAATATCAATCACATTTACAGTAGTGTAACATAATGTACAAATCATGTTTAAATGTACATTCTTAATATAATGGAGCAGGGAGAGTGACAGAGAGAGAGGGACCAACCTGAGATTCTTCCAGGAAGGTGTTAAAAATATGTTGCTGAGAGGTCTTGTGAAACTGTAAAAATATATATACTGAATTAAAATACGTGTAATTGAACAATCCATTTAAAATCTTTGAGAGGTCGGAAACATGTTTTAAAATGTGTACATATAGTTCTAAATAATAATTAACAATTATTATATTTTAAAATAAAATGATTCTGAGTTTTTTTTTTTTTTGTCTTTTCAGTGGAAAGACTTATATTGACATTCACTTTTCTTATAATGGCGTACAAGTTATTTCAATTTGTATTTTCCACGTGGGTGCATCCCCGCGCCTTCACGCTGGGGTGCTACATTTCTGTAGCGCATGGCTGCGTGTGAATGCGAACATGCTTCAGTAATTATGCATGCTCTTCAGTTATTGTTATGAAAGAACACAAAAGTGAAAAGAGACTAGGTGACATGAGGAAGCCATGATGGATTTGATTCTTTTTTTTTTTTTTACAAAGCATGGACTTGCGTCATACCTCGCCAGCGCTTAAAAGCCTAATAAAGACGTTTCATGAGTCCTTTCACTTTTAAAGGCGCGAAGAGCCCAACAGCAGAAGTTGCCGATTCAGATCAGAAATACCTGTACTTACTCCCTTCCGCCGCTGGAAGGAGCTGAGCGCCCGTGCGCGTAGCCTGAAATCACCTATAGTCAGGCAGAATATAAATCAGCACCGAAATTCACAGTGACCGATGCGGTATATTTAAAAAAATACTCACATCGCAGTACGCGGATCAAAAATCAAGGACAATTCAGAATTGTTAACCCGCAAAAATAAAATCTGTACGAATGTAATTCACACTGATAGCGATACAGATGTTGTAAAGACAACGCCTGGTTGCGCGAAAGGTGTTCTGCCATTTTATCTGCGACAGAAGGCGATCTGGGATTGGTTGTCGTGTCCAAATTGTCATTGGAAACAATGATCGTAACGGGGAAATAAATTTATTTGAAAAGATTAATCGTACTGGGAAATCTTATTTTTTTTTACAGTCAAAGAAAAACATACTGGGAATGACATGTTAGAATTAACATTTGCAACTGGAATTTCTGAAAAGAAAGAAAGAAATAAAGAAATAAAGAACCAGGCTATATATGAGCAGGCAGGATTAGTTCTTCCCAAGAGGATAATAGCCTTATTAAATGAAATGAATTCCGTAAAAGAGAGTCATACAGGAGGGAAAACTTACACATGCCCAAATATTGATATCTTCACTGTCAGTAATCAACATGTCAGAATCTGATAAACTACATTTGGCATTAAGATGCTTTCATTCCCTTCAGATAATCAGATTTTGTAATATATTCAGAAGGTTGGACTTGTTTTGCCAGCTTGGAGATGTGAGGACTGTGCTTTGCCAGACTTACCAAGCGTCTGATGACCTCAGCAGCACAGATTCAGAGGGACACCATGTCCAGGCCCCAACAGCAGGCTTTTATTCAAATTTGGGTTTGTTATTTAATATAAGTTCTATAAACTTTCCAACGTTGGGCTATGCTGATTCACCATGGTATGATTGGTCAAATCCCTTCTCGTGTTCGTAGGGCATCTGCATAATGACATACAGAGGCGCAAATGTCCAAATGTATGATAAAGTTAGGAGCTTGTGTAAGTCCTGGATGAAAAACTATTTTATTTCACAGAGTTTTGGATAAAACTGGTTTACACATACTAAGTGTTACGTGTCTTAGATCGATCCATAATGCAATGTGGATTCTGATAATGTAATTTATAAGAGTGTTAGTACAATCTGCATTTGGTTTTGAATATTAAAGGTTAATAATTCTGTTGTTATGGGGACCACAGTGTGGTCATTCTCAGTGGCCTTGTAAGGTTTGGGAAAATGTCTAAGATCTGGAAGGTATTAAATCAAAGCTTCATTCCACTGCCTAATTCGAAATGACAAATCTAGTGCAATTAGCAGCTGGTTTCATTTTTAGAAAGCCTTTGGTTCTTCTCAGAAAGTTTTACTCTCCTTTCCTGCTACTTTTGAGTTATTGTTGAGAGAGCTGTTTTTAAGACTGTGAAGAAACATCCACAGATATTTCAATGAATAATTTATACACAAAAACAATAAACACTTCAGAACGCACTAATTTATTTATAGAGTACTGTCTTCTTCTGAGTAATGATTGCTGTACATTATCTACATTTCCCTGAGAGACACAATGGCTGTGTCACAAAAGTTACAATTAAAGTGCGACTTCAAAAGCCTAATTTGGGCCTGTCACAGCGTGGAATCTGAACTCTTGGGTAGTTGGTATCATTTAATTTTTTTTGACGTCGCATTTGAACGTGCCATCAGGTGTCGTTCACGATCCAGGAGTATGTCTTACCAGGTTGGCTATGTTACTGGTATGACTATACTGTTGAGAAGTTTAGGCTTGCGTGGATTGCATTAAGAATAAGGGTGTAGCATAGATTACAGGCTACATTTGTGTAGTGTCCATTTATGCAACCTGTATTGTCCTATCTGTATCATGTGACTTGCTCTTTGTAGGTGTTAGCCTTTTGAAATTAACATGGCGCGCACTGACCGAACGTGAATGCTATTCTGTTGCTGTAAATACAGTGGCAAAAACACCTCTGACTCTGGCTCCCTGTTTTAGGATCTCCGGTTCCGCGTTTTACTGAAAGCTCATACGCATGGGAGGAAGTGGGGCTCTCACAGTTTGCCTGCGAGAATACACTGCCTCTCCGCAGCGGTACACACCGGACACGCTAAAACGGTGGGGACGGCCAGCAGTTTCACACGGATAAGGAGGACGGAACCGCAATTGATCTTCGATTTATTGGATACTCAGAAGAAATAACAGCGGGAAGAGAGAAAAAAAGCCAAGAAACTGGCCGATGTTGTCGGCGATAAAACAGTCATTGAGACTCCTATGAAAGACAGCGGCGCCCCGAATGCGGATGCTTAGGACAAGAGGAAATTGTCTTAAGAACGGAGGAAAAGCAACATTGTCGGTTTTAGGGGGGTTGCATTTTGGAAAGACATTGAAGGCGGGTACAATGATTGCTGCATATTTAAGGGGACCGACACTTGATTTAATAGCTAGCTAGCTAGCTGGCTGGCTGGGACCTAATAGCTAGTTTCCAATGTTGTTTGCAAGGAAAGAGTAGGAAAAATGAAGTTTCGCAACAGCTAACGTAAGCTAGATATCTTATACTTTCCAACCAGTTTGCATCCTCGGAAGTTTTAACATTATAAGCAGAAGAAAACGGGAGGATTCCGTCAGAACAGCGACCGCCGTGTATCGTTATTAGAGCTACCACTAGGGAGCTAGCTAGCCAGGCAGCTAGTTGGTTAGCTAGCTAGCTAGCTAATTTCCCTTTTCAGCCGTCCCCTCCCCCTCCACCACCACCACCACCACCATAAGCGAAAAAAAAACCATAGCTAGCAAAAAACCGCAAGACAAGAGAAAAATAGACGGAACTTGGCGAGCTTACTACCACTTGCTGGCTTGGTAGCTTATATTCAGCAGTGGCGAGATGGGGAGATTTTGACTGAAGAAGTAAAACTGGCTAGGTAGTACTAGGTTGCTTTCATTTTGAACTTGATTAGCCAGCTAGCTGGCTGCATTGCTAGCGAGCTAGCCTGGGGACGGTCAATATAACAAACCCCCTTCCCTTGTCAACCAAGAAAATGGAGAAGCGCTTGTCGATTTATTTGATGTAGCTTTGCGTGTCATTTCTACACACTACGTTTCTGTTGATGTATCGTTTTTAGCAGGCAGATTAGCTACATGCGATTAACGTTAAATACACATCAGTTGATTAATCCCTTCAGCTATCAATAGTAGAGCTCGTCTGCTAACGATACGTATCGATGCTTCAGTACAGCAATAAGAGGTTGTGATACAGGAAGCAAACAACGGAAGCGATGAAAAATAACATTGTGGGATGAATTTGAGAAAAACAGTTTACATCTTTATCCTACTTAATTCGTTTTCAATTTGAATTGCTCGTTGAAAGCAACACTAATGAACGAATTGTTTTTCTCTCAAGATACGCTTGAGTGCTAGTTTGCTGTAAATCAAAGATTATTCTGTTCTACTTATTTTGTGGTTATTAAGGGTGGATTTGCGATATTAGCCTGTAAGCTAGCGTTAACTAGCTGAATTTTGTGTAAATCAAGCCGGTCCTTCCTGGCTGTACATAAATTCTCAGATTTTTTTTGTATTGAAGGGGCACACAGCTTGCAAGTAGCTTCCGAGTTGCTGGTGTCATACCGCAGTATTTAAATTTGTGTAAGCTGGGTCAGTGGTTTTGACATTTAGCTAGCTATTTAGCTAGTTTATTTTACAAGCGACTACAATCCGGCGGTTAATCTAAACCAGTCAAGTGCGGTGGAACAGTCGCTGGGGGGTCAGTGAAGTGAGATATTTTAACAATTTATCAGTGTCTCATCAGATTTTGGGGAACTAACGAGGAACCTGTTATACATTTTTAAACGGTGGAGTTTACCTTATGTGTCTGTTTCAGAAAATAATTTCCTCGTTGCATAAGAAAAACTAAAACTAAATCATTGTCCAGACGGTAGCTACGATTCTCTCGCCATCCTAAAAAAATATACATACACATACATTTTTTTTTTTTATCAGTCGCAATGTCTTTTTTTGAGATATTCTAAGTATTGGATCTAGACGAGGAAAACGACAGTCTCAGCCAGAGGGGGGAAAACTGATCCTCTGATCCCGACTCCTGCATCTCCTCTCCCCCTCTGTCCCTTTTGGATCCTTTCAGTCCCGTGGGAATTGGATTTTGCCCGTGCTGTGTTTCGCTGGACATTCGCCTCTGTATCTCCCCGGACATTCCCACGGCTGGTGTTGAATCGATTCGGTCGATCCGGCGTTGAAGATGGCGGACCTCGAGGCAGTTCTCGCCGATGTCAGTTACTTGATGGCGATGGAGAAGAGTAAATCTACTCCGGCTGCCAGGGCGAGTAAGAAGATCATCCTCCCCGAACCCAGGTAGCCACTGCCACACGTTTACACCTAATTGTCGTGGTTGAATGTTTGTTTGTCGGTGTGTGTGATTGGGGAGAGGTAGGAAGATGGACAGCTCAGTGTAACCTGTCATTCTGTTACCAGGGACAACAACTAGACATCCTGTGTGTAAAATAACAATGACTCCACAAGGCCCTTCATATCCCCGTTTTGTGCATCTGTGGAGGGAAAAAAATCAACAGATACCTAATATGTAGCCTGTAAACTAATGGTGTAATGAGGAAGGTAATAGCAAATACTGTTTTCGTTGTGTAATCAGACATGAGAAAGAGCATCTCGATGTTGATTCAACAGTAGCGCACGTTTTATGCTTAAACCCGGTTTTATGATCGTTTTAATGGCGTATTATCTATGTCTCTTCTGTAGATGCACTCCAAACAGACCAACTGGCAATAGGCGTAGGTATAGCGATAATGTAGATTCTCGACATGACAGAGAGATGGGTGCTCAGTTAGATTAGTGCCGGGGTAGAGAAATTATGCTTTGAAGGAAAGGTTAGTTGTGGCAATTCGATATTTTGTAAGGGCATGATACTGTGAATAAAATCCAGACTGGTATTTAAAACCATGCGTAAACGAAACATAAACCAGATTGGCTGTTATCTGTCTGAACTAGGTAGCCCGTCAGCTTGTTTGCTAACGTTAGTAATATTGTTCAAAATAAAAATAGCGACCTTCTTTGGCCTTCATATTATAAATACAACCCTTTTTTGAAGTCATTGTCACTATCAGTCGTTAATTAGCTGGCTGTTGCTTCTTGCAACACCCGACGAAATGAAAGCAGTTTATCCGTCAAGGTAAATGTGCACCCGTGGTTTGTTAGTGAAATTGGTGGGTCCAGCATTGTGGCTAGGTAGCTATCACTGTACCGCACTGTCTCTTGCACCAAAGATCCATGATACGACGAAAACGGTGCCATCTCCGTATCCTGTATTGGTCTTATGCGTTGAGGTTGTTGTTGCCGAAAGCAGAATCACCGCTGCCATCACTGAGTGAGTTAGAATTTTAGTTGGATCAGTGCATGCGAGGTAGAGCAGAAGTAACCGGGGTGTCCCGCTAAAATAGGTGTATGATGGTAACCTGGGGAGGGGGACGGTGTGGCGCGGTGGGCTCTGAGTCCGGGCTTTCCCTCTCAGATCCTACATGTAAAGTTTTGTGTCTGGCATCCTGAAACCGAGAGGAAGAAGTCTGTCACGGCCTGTTTCAAACACCATGGTGATCTCACGACTGTGTATAGGACGGCCCTGTCTGCCAATACTTTGAGCATCATATTTCTAACAAATGTAGTTTGTATGTGAAACTTGTCTGCATATACATACCTGTATGTACATACATGTATCTATATGTATTTGCATAATGTACATAAGGTGTACACATATTTCTATTTTGAAATAACAGGACAAAATATAGTACAGAGGACTAAAAAGTATGGGAGACATCCACCATTTGGCCGGGAACTCTGTTGTCTCTTGTGTTTCACTGTAAGTGATTGATTGAAAGTGTGATCGTCAGGACTGTGACAAAAAATATGCCCAAAGAATGGTACTTTGCATGTTTTAACCTCAAAGTGCTTAAGTGGGGAACTGTGCTCCTTAAAGGTAGCCGATTTGATCAAGGTTCTCTCTGGGCACTGGAGCAGTGATGCATCATAATTTCAGTTCATTTGCATCTCGATTAAAATGTTCCTTTTTTTAAGCGGACATTTGCTATTCTCAGAAAGTGTCTGGTGACCAAGAAAAATGTAGCCTAGGTCTCTACTGTGTTAAATGAAACTGCCTGTCACCAGTGAAGTTTCTTTGTCACGTTTGTTTCCAGGCGCTTCTTTTGACCAGCCGATTACAAATCACCGCCAGAAGCCACTTGTGAAAATAAGTGTGAAGTAGAGAGGTGCATTCTGATAAGTTAAACCATTTGCACAGGGGAGAAACAAAGTTCCCCGCACTGAAAGAAATGTTTACCTCCAGCTACTTCAGTGTACCCCAGGAAGCTGGCTCCATGCCACGCTTCCACGCGTCATCCCAGGCCTATTTTGCATTTATGATGACACAATGATTGGCCGTCTTTTGCAGGAGTACACATTGTCACACATTCCGGTTTGGCAAGCTGTAGGCAGAAGCCTTCGTCTGAATATATACCTTTGTGATTAAAACACATGTACACTGAACACATGGTTGAATTAAGTTGAAGAGCGTATTTCACTCCACACTCAACTGTAGGCCCATCTCAAGTCTTGAGTTACTCGTTAAAGCCTAAACCTAAATTAGCTAGGTAGCTGCAACAATGTCACGCATATTGTTGCCATTGCATCAGCTGTTCTCACGAGTACATGACTGTGACTTTGTGGATTTAAGACCGGTGCTTCACAAATGAGCCAGGATGAATTTTGTATTCAGAATGCCAGCTGATGTGTGAGCCGAATGGTGAGCGTACTTCACAGCAAACAGTATGATAGTGATTACCTGTTAATACATTTATATTTAATAGATGAACGGCAGTCAGATATCTGATCGAGGAAATATTAAATGTTCGAGGCAATATTTGTAATGATAAAGATGATTAAAAAAATAAACGATAACACAAATTGGCCTTGTGCAGGGTGAAGGAGCAAAGCCGTGCAGCTGATACCCTTTATGATTAGGGCGCTTTTGTGCAGCCTTGTTTGCTCGGAGGGATTACCGCGCAGCATTGGCGTCGAGAGAGCCAAAGCATCACTGTCATCGGCGTCGCCTTCATTAGCGCTGTCATCGCCGTTCAAAAACAGCACGCTGCTGGGCCTGTAGCTTCAACAACCGCCTTAGAGTTTTTTTTTTTTTTTAAAGCGAAAATTAGCAAAATTACTCCCAAATTACCCAAGTCACAATCTGGGAATGGCTTTCTAAAACATCGTCTGGTATGATTTAATAAGGATTTAAATGAAAAAGAAGGATGATGATCCTGGAAAAATGTGATCTTCTGAATTGGCCATAATAATGATAATCCACCGTGAGATGGAGAGAGAGACATCATTGATATAAATAGTAAGAGAAAGAAAAATCCTGTAAAGGCGGTTTAAAAAAAGAGACATAAATAAACAGAATCCTCTTTGTTGTGAAACGGTGGCGTTTGAGCAAAAGCAGCGCTGTAGAGATAGCGGTGCGCTGTTAAATTCTCCTTGGGCCCAGTTTGAGCCGGCCAACAGATAGGTGAGATTTTGACGGCATGACTGTAAGTGTTTTGGGGGGTGTGTGTGTGTGTGTGTGTGTGTGTGTGTGTGTGTGTGTGTGTGTGTGTGTGTGTGTGTGTGTGTGTGTGTGTAGGTGTGTAGGTGTGGGCTAGTATTGTTTGAGAATGAGAGATTGTTTGAATCCTGCAGTAATGGGAGTAGGAGAGTTGGAACATAGAAAGACAAGCACTATGGGGATAGATGACGATAGTAGGAGTAGGGAGGAAAAAGAGATGAACAGATAGTTGGAGGGAGAGAGAGGGGGAATGCAGAAGCAGGAAGGAGATTTTTTTTTTTGTCGGAGTCAGAGGAATTGAAAGGGGAAAAAGTGATGCTGGACACAGAAGCTGGAAGTTGGCAGTGAAAGAGATTTGGTGGTCTCGGGGCATGCGGGGCCAAAGAGTGGGAGAATATGTCTCAGTGGGACAGCCACCCCAGAAAGGGAAGTCGTAGGCTGGACAGTGGCGCAAGTACTTCCCCCATGCTTGTTTTTGCTGAATGCTATTGTATGTGTTTATATATTGCAGAAGAACAATGCTTAGTCAAGCGCAAAGTACACACGTTGGTTCTAGAGCAGATTGACTTATGTGATTCTGTACTTCGGAGCAGGTAGAGCTTGCATACCTGTTACACATTAAACCATTTAACAGTGACGACAGTGTCCAGGGACAACAAAATAATTTATCTACTTGTTGTTTACACCTGCATAAAGCTTTTATAATCATTTCCCTAGAAAAAAAAAAAAAAAAACTGTCTTTTGACAGATTAACTGCATGGGCCTTGTTTGAAACTCTCTTCAGATTTTTGTGTATATTTCAGAGATATAGTTTTTAAGAATAAAATTAGATTGCTCCATAAAAGGTAACTGTAGAGCAGCCCACTTGACGTCCCTGGCTCTGGTTACTGTTGGAGAGGAGGCAGGGCATTGTTTCTCCCTCAGCGTATTTAGTCTGGGCCGGCTTGCTGTTTTGAAAACGACCGGTCTGGGTGTCAGCTGTGGGTTTGTATGGGGATAGAACAGCAGCTCCAGAGCACAATGGTATATTAGCCTCCTCCTCAGCATTGTGCCTTCAGTGTGCCCTAGGGCCTCTGTTTGAGCACCACCTCACAAAAACATTAAAAATAAAAGTATGCACACACACACATGCATAGACACACATTTGGATGTAGACTTGAATTGTGTAATTGTGCAAACCCACCCAGACAGGGACGGATCCTCATTGTTTCCCGTTGTTGTTTGGAGTGCCGTCTGAGCTCCGCTACGCGGGATCTTTGCACACACTCTGCCTCGGCTCTCTTGTGTTGACAGAGACGAGGCCGGGAGGACTAGATGAGTTTGTGCTGCAGCCCTGTTTGTTGGTTACCTGAAGGGAAATTTTGTTTCCTGGCTTTGATGCGGTACAAGTGACAGGTTCTCACGGAGAGTGGGCCCCAACATTTCTCATAATAATTGAAGGAGAGTAATTGTTGGTCTGTGAGAAAAGACCCCAGAATATTTCAACACAATCCGATAAAAATTGAATTATTACAGTTAATTGAACATTTCAACTTGGAAATTTTCATAGGCCTATACATTAATTTGGTTGGCAGTGCTCTTGAATGTAGCACTCTAGACATACACTAAACTCAGAAATGGTCCTTAATCGTAATGATTACATATTTTAATAATTAATAATGAATTATAAACAAAAAAGATTGCTACTGAGGTGCCCACAACACCAAAAATCATAATATTTATTATATATTTATTTTACTTAATGTATTGAAGCATTTGTTTCAATGGGTATTAAAATGTGAATAAGTAGTATACTATCACAACTTGTAATTATGAATTGCATTGTGCTAAGGACACACATCAGTGGAGAGAGACGGTACTCTGTCTACTCCACTATTCTCACTTTCAGCCGAGTGTCAGAGCCGACAGCCCATCAAGAGAGGATGGCTAGCTGTAAACTGAGATAATGTATGTGCGCTCTATAGCCGGGCAGCCGTTGGTAGCAGGCACCCAGTCCACCCACAGTTAAAGCCCTCAGGACTCGATGTGAAGTTTTAGCCACTAGATAGGCCGAACACCGGGCTTCTTAGCAAAGCTCACCAGAACTGTGAAGCATGGACACACACAGGGTATGTTTTTGTTGTTTTTTTTTTTTTTTTTTTTTGTAAATAGTGTAACTTCTCTGCAGCGTGACATGGAAGTCATAACCCAAAGGGCCATTTGTGGATGGGTTGAAAAAAAAAAATGACATGGCAAAAATGTGCTCTGTTATAGTTAGAGGTGACTTCCACACCAGGGGCTCCCCAAAAACCCTACCCTGGAGAGCCACAAGGTGGCTGGGTTTAGGTTTCACCTTAAAGTCCTAGAGTGGGGTAAAAGTCCTAAGTGCCAGAGGGTATAACACAAGCACAGACTAAACCCTGTGAATGACCTGCTGAAGAAAAAACAAAACAAAAACCATGATTATTGGTGTGTCGAGGAAGTGAGGATTTAACAAAAACAACGATTCTCTGAATCCAGGGTGTTCTAATAATTAAAGCCCTATCATGTAATGGAATGAAAAATCAGGTACTGATTCAGGTGGGGTGAGTCAGCTGCGCACTCGGCTGTTTTAAATCAGCGTGAGCCCTCGGTATCAGCAGAAACCGGCAAACCCTGCGGCTCTCCAGGAGCAGGGTTGGGGTCCCCTGTTTAACACCTCCCCTGCTGTCTCCACAGGGCCTTTTTTTTTTTTTTTTAATATTCTATTTTTTTTTTTGTAACCCCCCTCTGGGCGGTCGCCTAGTGGGCTGTGCCATGTGCCATGTCTACGGCTCTGTGCGGCTGAGGAATCCAGCGGGAGCCTCAGATAGCAAGCCACAGACCCGCCCGGAGAAAAATGTTTGTGGTACGGTCGGAAGTGGCAGAGTGCAAGCCTGGCACTCACGGGCACAACAAATTAATTGTCACTTGCGAGCTTCGTGTTTCACAGAGGTGTCAGATCACAGAAAAGTGGCCGTGCTGGAATCTCTTGCTTGGAAGAAAAAAAAAAAAAACCTATTAGCTAGCTAGTAAAACGCAACAGGGCAGACATCCTGTAAACCAGGCCTGCGTTCACTCCGATGTCCCGCATTAAATATTTATTGTTTCGATTCATTTCATTTTTGTTTTTCATTATGCTAAGTGTAGCATTAAAGCGTAGTGTTTGGTATTGCTTGGAGTCAGAAATGTGTTCATTATTTACATGTGGTTCTCCGCAACAGATATTAAATAATAGATGTAGTGCATTTCAAAATATGGCAATATCCATTGTTCGCAGGGATATGTTGATAGGTATCTAATGGGCTCAATAACTCTCTTGACAGAAGAGTGTGTAAGTAACGCAATAAATTCTGGTACATGCAGGAAATGACACTAATGTAAGAGAGCACTACTTTTCGTCAGCCTTAATCACTTAAAGTTAAATGCAGCCCATCAGCCAGAGGCTTGCCCTGTATTTCCGCTCACAGGGAATATTCCTGTGCTGTTTTGTTGCTGTCTGTTTAGACCAAGACCCAAGCGTTCTGTTGTTCCCAGCTGCTTGTTTACTTTCCAGCAAGCGTAGCTACTTTCGTTGTCTTTCAGCAAGTCATCAGATGAGAGGAAATGGGAAATGGGTACATTAAATTCAGATTTGAGAGAGCAGCAGTGAAGGGACAAAACGCGTACCCTCAGTTCAAAACACTAAATCCCAACTTCAAAACTGACAGTGCTTGTCAATATGGGCCCAGTCAAAACCGGTTGTGAAGGGCATACAGTAAATAAAATCCAACATGTTCTTAATAAAAACAATAATGCACTTATACATTATCATGTGTCATCCCCCCCGTGCTACGGCAGTATGACAATTCAGACGTGATATTCCGATAAGGAAGTTTCGGAGATGGTCCCTGCTCTGTGACGGACTGCCAATGTGAAATGATTTGAATGGTGTACATAAGCAGTTTGTGGCATGTTGTGTCTCAGATGGGGAGCTAATATAGTAATATGACCCTGTGGTTAGGCCTTTGGGTCGTTCACATTCAAGTGAAGATCCAGGCTAAATATAGCCATGTTTCACAGCGGTGACGTGTGGTGATTTGTGCCGGAGATTCTGACCGTTCAGGCGTTTCTGTGAAGAATTGTGGCATTTCATCTGTCCTCCCCTCCCCCGTTTTTGCCGATGTTTCCAGAAGGGTCTGATTGCAGTATGTTTTATATTTTCCCTGGCTGTTTCACCTTTGAGGTCAGCCCCTCCCCAACCATCCCCCCCCACTCCCTCCCCACTCCACTTTGGCAGCATTTTATTTTATTTGTTTATTTTTCTCCACTGGAAATCCTTCTCTTAGTGAGGTAGCATGGGAATTGTAGTCCTCCTAACAATGTATACATATTGTAATTTTTTTTTTTTTTTGAAGTCCTAGTTCTAGTAGTGCTTGGTAGTAGTGGTTTATTAGAGTGAACTATTGGATACAACTTCAGATTGTTAGCAGTTAACATTTCCAGTTGGTAGCAAATTAATTATCTCTTTCACACTTCCCATTTTCTAAGTTTCATATAAAAGCAAAACAGCCATTTCTTCTCAGAATTCCTTCTTAGTCCTAATGAGTTTTGTTGTTTTGTTTTTATGGGAAGAGAATGGAAGCTCAAAGACATAACCATAAAGAAAAATATGGTCCTTAACATAAAAATAGCTGGTGTACAACACTGTCCCATTTGAGCCACATTAGCTGCCTCAAAAAAGCTTGTTTTATGCCCACTCAGATGCATATTTACATTGGTACTGCGCACTGTGAACCTCTGATTCTGAAATATAGTGTTTCCACAGTAAGTTTAAGCTCCAGTGAGACCCCACATCAGCCCTGTTCACCTGTGCTTCCGAGCAGAAACCATCACCTGATCACGACTCTAAACAGCAGTGAAGAATAGCGCAGGTCTTAATTACACTGACATGCATTGTTAATTAACTGCACGACTGCAGGCTGATCTGTGTTCCTGAACTTTCCTTGGCATGTCTCTCATAGCCGGTTTCCTTCTTACCATGACTGGCTCCCCTCTGCCTTGGAACCAGCCAGTCACCCCACATACTGTCCAGCCCCACACTTTCCCTGTGTCCCATGGAAGTCAGTTTCTTTTTGGGTAGGATACTTGACGGTGTCAGTGGACCCTATTTTGTATCGTCATTCGCTGTAGTCTTTCTCCTGTTTTCTGAAGCTACCCCTTACACGTTTTAGTGAGCGCTGACAGTTTGTCTGTCGGTGACGTGCCTCCCCATTGTCATGGAAACTAAAGCATTGCATGACGTTGAAAGCAAACACCTGAGGTTATTACCGGGGGCCTTGTGAATCTGGGTTTGGGTGGAGCCCCGCCATGCGGTCTTCATCACCGTTTCATACGCACTGATCAAAAGGCTTTCCTCCTCCTCGCCGATCCTGTTTGATCGCAGGCAGTGAGGCACTGAGAAGGCATGATGGCGCCGTCTTTTATTTATTTATTTATTTATTTGGGTTCTCCAAGCCTCGCCCCCATGTGACTGCTTTGATGCAGAAACAGCAAGAATCTCTTAAATAACAGCACCACATTGCAAATAAATGTCTCAGAATAATACGTTGATTGTATGGATGCCGCTTAGCTACATTGGCTGGGGGTAGAATTGTGACAACAAAGGTTTCTATTTTTGGTGTTTAGATCGATGAGATGCTTCTTGGTGTACTGATTATATAAAAAAATACCTGTGCTATTACTGTTCATTATGGCCAGGGAGTAGCTTATCTACCTTTATCTACAGTACAGTTCATCTATCTACCTGTCTTGCTATAGAGCAAGCTAGGCGGAGAGAGGAAGACAGCTTTCCCCTTGAAGGCCCAGTGGGCCAGCTGGCTGGTTGGTCAGTCACAGGTTCTGGGCGCGGGTGTCGTCGTTCAGCCCTGCGTGAAGCCCAGATGCCGTGCCAAGGTGGCCGGCGGGCCCAGTCCGAATCCCCACGGCGCCCCTCTGTACCTCGGCGGGTCGGCTAGGGGCTGCTAATGAGCCCGTGGAGGGAGCGCTAATTGAATCGTTTCTCCCGACTGCGGCGCACATTATCGCCGTCTTCCGGGGCGTCCCAGAAGTGCAGTAATGGGCGAGGGAGGAGAGGAAATAGGGGGCGGAGCAGGCGGAGGAGGTGGGGGGGTGGGGGACGTGGTTAATTTCACACCGCCTTCATGCCGACTTGTGTGGTTTCCAACGTTGGAGGTTTTCTACATTGTGCTCTGCGCTGTAGCAATTTGTTTCAAGTCCCTGTAGCCACTGGCAATTTTAATGGTCCATTGATTGAGCATTAATGGTTTAGATTAATATCAGAATAAGACATAGGGGTGTGTCTTTATGTGTGTGTGTGTGTGTGTGTGTGTGTGTGTGTGTGTGTGTGTGTGTGTGTGTGTGTGTGTGTGTGTGTGTGTGTGTGTGTGTGTGTGTGTGTGCGCGCACGCGCACGCAAGTGTTTGTGTGTATGTGGTGTATCTTTGGTTTTGAGAGTACTATCTGTATTTGTGTCACGTGTTTTGCTTGCCTTTGTTTAGTGTGTTTGGGTATGGTGTTTTGTATGTATATTTGTGCCGTGTATTATTTGTGCTTTTGTACTTGTGTATAGTCTTGTATAGGCCTATGGTTAATGAGTTTGGTGTGTGTAGTGTATGTGAACCGTGCGTGCATGCGTGCGGCACCGACGTTCAATGTATGGCTGTCATTTGTTTTTCACACAAACTTCTCTTCCTCCCTCCCTCCCTCCCTCCTTTCTCTGTCAGTATTCGGAGTGTGATGCAGAAGTACCTGGAGGAGAGAGACGAGCTGACGTTTGACAAAATCTTCAACCAGAAGATCGGTGAGTTCTCCTCCCAGAATTCCACAGGCCAGGTTTCCGGGCAGAACGCTCACCTCGGGACAGAAAAGAGACCCCGGTCCCTTTCAGAACCCCATTGATTTTTGATCTGTTTTTCTGCTTTTGGTCTCTTCCCCTCTCTAATGTGCTGGATTGACTGGTTTATCATTGCGGCTGATGTCGGTAACTGTGGCAGCGGGCCCCGGGCCCCCTGCACCTTACATGGCCTGATTACAGGGCCTTGCTGCTTGAGTTGAGCCATGAAAAAGACATTATCATCCATCAGATTTCATTTTGATCATATCATGATTATACTTTCATGTTTTATTATGGTGATATCCTTTTTACCTCGTCTTTTTCCTTTTACCTTCTACCGCAGGTTAATAGGCAAGAGTTATGCTTTCTTCCTCTCAGAATGGGGTCTGAGACATTTATCGATACAAAATCAAATTAATTTCACATTGATTGGACTCATATCTTCATCATGCAATATGATAAACATTCTGTAATTGCCATTTAGAATGGGTGAAAAACAATCCATATGTCACGACATTTACTGATGTTGTATAAATAACACAGACTATTACCGTGATTGAGATTTCCCAGCCAAGCTACCTGACCTTTGTGGTGTTTTCGTCTTTGAGCAAAAAGCACATGTCTATTTGTCATGTCTGTTTGACGTCTCTTTAGAGTCAGCCGCGATGCATGGGAATGACTTTTAAGCTGATGGAGAGGTTAACAGTCATTGTTATTGGTGGGTGTAAAATTGACATGGCTTCTCCTTGTCTGACAAGGCTTGCCTTCCTTTGTCATCGCCAGGCAATCCTCATATAACCCTCTCACACTGTTGAGTGACGGGCCGAGTTGACAGGAACGCTTTCTGAGCGTCTCTCACAAACCAGAGCTGTGGTGCGCGACGCGTATATCCGGAAAAGGACTTAAGTCATGGAGAGTAGAGCCATTTACCACCATTTCCTCAAATGCATCAGAGCAAAGTCCATGCCAGACCATAATTTTTCAGGGCCTGGGTTGAGTCTGGCTCTGAAGATTATATAGCTTGTATTCGTTTATTAGATTTTTTGGAATGTAAGAGAAATTAATGTATTTCCACTTTTTGTGTCATTGACTGACTGAAATGGTGTAGCCTAGCAACGTGTAGACTCTGCCCACACCTCTCTTCAGAGAGATCAATGTGTATGGTGTCAGGTATGATGGAAGGCCAAGCCTCTTCCATTAGCTTCCCGACTAGCCTGATGAGACCGAGAGAACCCAGCAAACCGCTGTGGATCTGGGCAAAGACAAGCTGTCCTGTTCCCAGCACCGCTGTGCAGAAGGGGGGTATTAACGTCAGAGCCGGGATCACAGGACCACAAGGAAACTGTCTATCTTTATCCCCTACTCTACGCCCGTTCCCCGCTGTTTTCTGCACCGACAACGTCAGAGTCTGAATGCACCAGACACCAGTCGTCAGGTTATTTCGATCATGTCAGCCGAGGCGCTCTGTACCATCTCCGTATTTTAAAAGCTCCCGTGGCATTCAGAGAAAGATACTTAATCACCAGAAACCCTGTTGCATGATGGGAAAAAAGCCAGTCTCTCAGGAGCTTGGGTAATTTTTACTTACTTTCTTGGTCCTTGTCCCAAATGAGCCAAGACTGCAGTGATTTTGCCTTCCATTCTCACTCATGCTAAAATTAAACACCAGGAACCGGCAGGGTGCTTGCTTACAAATGACTGGTTCTAAAGAGCCCCAGATCCAGTTTGTCTAATGGGTCAAATTGAATTAAGGGACCCAAAGCTGGCCTTGCGTGTCGCCAAGGGCGGAAAGAGCGGAGCAGGGTGAAAAATAAGCAGGCGGCGCCCTGCTTTATTCCTTCGTGTCCTAGCTTCGTGGGAATCTCATCACGGGAGATTTTTGAGGCTCGGGGGCAAAAGGGGGGCGCTCGGCAGGGGGTGGTGGAGGTGGTGGGGGGAGCGTAGATGAACCTGGAAGAGTATCTGCTCGAAAAGCTGCTTAGATGTCTTAAGCACATAGCCCAGAATACACGCGGCCCACTTGATGCTTCCGCTGGGTGGATTAGCGTTTTTCGTCAGGTCCGTCAGCCTGTTGCCAAGATTTTTGGCCTTCAGACTGTGTACTGATCCCCTACGATCTCATTTCGGCTAAATCGCCTCTTGAGCCAGATCCAGTCAAACTTCTTTTTTTTTTTCCATGAAAAAAATGTCAAAAAAATAAAACCATAAATGCAGATTAAAATGTGTACAGGTACAAGTTGATATTGTAATAGATGTAGTTGTAGACCAGAGAGATTTATGAGTTTAGTGGGATCAAAACGTTTTTAGGCAGCATGCATATTGGTTTCCTCTCAAAATGGCCTTGTTGTCAATTGGTCTTGTACGACAAGCATTCAGGCTTTAAATAAATCAAGACATTGGCTTATGCTGAGGGTAGGGGGTGTGTCCCTTCAAGAATTATTCATCCCCTCAACTTTTAAACCAAGAAAGATTTGGACTGTTTCCCTCTTAAACTACCGCGCTGCAGCTCCACCTGCTCATTTTTGCAAGACCTACAATAACCAGATATGTATTTTCTTTGTTAACCAAGAAACGCTGTTTATCAGACGCCAAATCTCTCTGACCAGATCTGTCTGGTGCTGAACCGAATGCTCGCCCCTGCGTTGAGCTGTCAAAGAGCACAGAACCCAGAATATTTCCTCATGCCACTGCCTCTGTGTCTGGCCTCCAGTTGAGACTCTTACAATTCCTAATTTAATCCAGTTTTGCCAGTGGATCCTAGGATGATGCATATTTAATATCCCTGTAGTTTTTTTTTTTTTTCTCCAGCAGCTTAAATGATAAGCGTGGGTGTGTATTTCTGCTTTTTGAATAGGGATATCAGCAGTCTCCATTTCAGAGACTTGGAGTCTAACTGTTTGTATATATAAAGCAGTGGAGTAGTCCTAGGGGCCTGCAGATTGTAACACGTTGTG
The DNA here is from genome assembly GCA_022829145.1 of Albula goreensis. Taxonomy (NCBI): domain Eukaryota; kingdom Metazoa; phylum Chordata; class Actinopteri; order Albuliformes; family Albulidae; genus Albula; species Albula goreensis. The sequence continues at coordinate 65,839,721 of CM040741.1, forward strand.
TCACAGAATACTGATTGCAATTTCCTGAGTTTACCCATAATTCATTGTAACTTAGAATGCATGTCACTGTGGCTATTTGCAGTTCCGATGCTTTGAGGTCAAACCGTGCAGTTTGCGGCACGCAGAGGATTTGCATGCTTCTGTGTTCTCTACCGAGTTCGCTCGCAAGATCTGGTCCAGTGTCAATTTTCAAAAAATGTATCACAGGCCAGAGGAAAGCTGACACTGCATAGAACCTCGATATCACTTTAGAAATTTACATCAATGATGGGATCATCTTTATTCAGTTAAATCCCAATAAAGGAGAAGGATTATGTAGCTCGGCGGCTCGGTAGGAAAATTTTCCCCACCAGTTGAATGAATCAGTTGGTTTATCATTTGCAAGCTCTAAAGAAGCTTCTAGCCTGAAAGTCACTTCTTTGAATTCCACCATTTATAAATAGCCTAAAAATTCAATTTCAGTGGGCAACATTGAGGCTGACTTTATATCAACAACATATAGCCTGTTGATACACCGAGTCATCTCAGATATAGTGTATCACACCTTGTTTAATGTTACCTTTACTGCATGAAGAGGTTAAGCTAGGAACTCCTGAAGTTGGAAATCATAGTTGTATGTAATGGTAATGCTCATATGTAAAATAATACCTAGTGTGTTTACATTGATTAATAAGGCCAATTTAACAATTCCTTAACATCACATCATAAGATTTCAATATGTAATTTTTGTCAGTTATTAATTTGTAATTAAAGCGTTAGTTGATTATTAGGATCAGCTGTAAAAAGCATGAGTCCACCCGACATCACTTGTAGGATTTCCCTCAACTGTGCAAAGGTAGGTGTAATATTTGCTAATTGTTGAGCCGTGTCATCAGTGTTTTTGTGGGATACGGATGTTGTATTTACTCCCATCTTGTGACATCCATCACGGCGTCCCTGTAGGGCACGGAGTCAGTCAGTTTTGTCTCAGGATGTTTTGAGGGTTCATGATGTAGATCCAAACCCACAGGCTGGTCCCATCTCCTTACCCTGGTCAGTGAAGAGGCCCCCTGTCAGTCTGCTTCCCCCGTCTCTCCACCAGTCTCCATATTTTGAGTAGAGATGGAGAAAACACTGTCCAGTCATCTCGTACGACACCGCACTGATGTGTCGGACTCTGATGAAATGGCTGGCTCTATTGGCTGCGATGAGCACGGCTCCTGATCGTTTCTGTCCGTCGTCTAAGCCTGGTGGATGAAATTTGCTCTGCAGAAGAGTGGCAGCTAATTGCCTAAATGTAATGTAATCAAAGCAGCAGCTTTGATTCAAAGGCCCAGCTAAACACTATTGCAACATTTCCTGCGTTTTAACCTCATGAAGGGAAGAGAGAACATTGGGATGGGTGCTCCGGAGACGTTGTTTAAAAACACATCCCGTCAACCAATTGTTACCTCTGTGTGTGTGTGTGTGTGTGTGTGTGTGTGTGTGTGTGTGTGTGTGTGTGTGTGTGTGTGTGTGTTTTTTTTTTTTTTTATTGAATTAACTTCTGAAGTCTTTCTCTGGGTTTTGTTCATACAAAACTGAATGCACTACCTGGCTGCTCTCCATCTGTGTTGAGAGACAATAAAGGTCAACAGTGCAGAGACGTGTTAAAATGACACATCCCAATCACCAGTCTTCTGGGAGCAGAACATGAGTGCGTGTTAATTGTCGGTGGGGTGGGGTGGGGTGGGGTTGGGATGGGATGGGGGAATAACCCAATCAAAGCAGAACGTTGCTTGATTAGGGGCAGTGCTGAAACCCCCCCAAGGCCTGCATTGAATGTATCCCCAGTACAAACCTCATGGGGGCCAGAGGACTGGAGAAGGGAGGAGGGCAACTTCAGGGAAAACCCTCAGCTTGTCGGACGTGAGAAGATGTGCGCGCTGGTGCTACGGGGATATGCACTTACAGTGCACCTGTCCTTAGGGCCCGCCCGAAACCCTCTCTGTGGGCCCTCGTCAATTAGCCGCTGACTCATACCTGTATCGTCCGGGGAGGCGGGGTGGGGGGTGTGCAAGCACCGGTTGGGCTTTGATTAAGCGCCTCCCCAGCTCAGAGCAATTAAGCCTGGAAGACACGAGGCCCCCGGAGGCCTCTCCATGGCCCTTACGGAGGGAGCATCAAGGGCCCAGCGCTGGGATGAGTCACCCCCTGACCAACCGGCTCTGGCTTTTTGATCCTGGGACTTTCAACACCCCTGGAAAATAACATCATAATAATAATAATATAAAAAAATCCTCTTAGGCTGTTTGGCTGTTCGCTGCATCACCAGTACCCCCCACTTGTACAATCACACCTTAGAAATGGGGATCCCTGTGAAACTTCAGTACCCACTTGAAGAAAGGTTGAGTGTGTGTGTGGGTGTGTGTCTGTGTTTTTGATGTGGAGCAGGAAGCCCTGAGTACCTGCGGGACGTGTGACTGCGTCGGGCTCAATTTGAATGCCAAATAGCCCGGCTCTTTGCATGTAGCGGGTGAAAGTGAACATGTGGCTGGAGAGAGTGATTTCCCTGCTCAGTTATCCAGCCTCTGTCAGCCATGGACAGCCACGCGCTTTAGCCACAACCGAATTTCCCTGCTCAGTTATCCAGCCTCTGTCAGCCATGGACAGCCACGCGCTTTAGCCACGGCCGAGGATCAGCTAGGGATCCCCCACGGATTCAAATCCACTCTCGATTCCACACAAAGCTGACGTTATTTGTCTTCACATCTGACGATAAATCAAATATTTTTAAACATGCATATTCTGCAGTTTTGACTGGCGGGGGGGACGGGGGTTGTGGTGGATAAAATAAAATAATAATTAAAATAACCAGAGAGAATTCTTCAGAGCTGAATGTGAGCTTTTTGGCTTTTATGTGAAAATGGAAAGCAAAGAGATTCCCACATTCCTTTGAAAAAAAAATATAAGAGCATCCTGGGAATTATTATTGATGTTTGCAGTGACCTCATGGTACTACTGTGTGTGTGTGTGTGTGTGTGTGTGTGTGTGTGTGTGTGTGTGTTTATTTATTTATTTATTTGTGTGTGTGTTTGTTTGTTTGTTTGTTTGTTTGTTTGTTTGTTTGTTTGTTTGTTTGTTTGTTTATTTATTTATGCCCCGACAGTAACCAGTAGCTCCCGTCCTTTGGGTGGCTTCACACAGCAACCAATGGAAGGAAATGGGTGGGAAGAAGCTGAAAGTGCAGTTGAGAAATGAATGCGTTGGCCCAGGGCCTGTGGAACAAACTCTCGTCTTCTGGCTGGATTTTGGAGCATTAAAAGATAAAATTTTGCTCCACTACAACTGTAATTAGAAACAAATTACTCCTGTTTTACAGCGCCCCCCCCGCTTTTCAGATTGTCAGAATTTAAATGCATTTTGCAAGTGACAAGCTGACAGTATAGTGGAAGCATGACCTTGGAGGAGGGGGTGGGATGGTGGGGGGGAGAAAAGAAGGTCTGGATATTTTGTTGTCGCATGAAATTTTTAATGTCTTAAATACCTCTCCAATTGGTCTTGGACGATTTCGGTCTTGGTCAGTGTTAAACCGTAACTGTACGGGTGTTTGGATGTGATGGCAGATTGCCCCAAAGAACACCATGTTCTTGGTCGACCATCATAAAGTTCAACAATATAGCTACATGTTTTGATTCTTTAAAATTAAATAACACATACAGTAAAATAAATGCTAATTTGAGATCGCCAGTTTACAATCCTCAATTTGTTTCTCATTAATTCCCCATAGGTACAGACTGTTAAAAGGGTTACCTCAGATTTGTTGACTACTTTTCCTAATTAGACTGCATCCTCTGCCTCTGTTTGTCACTGAGAGTTGAGCTTCCTTTTGTTTGTGAAAATCCACCCTGGGGAGGGGATTTCTGACAGCAGAGAGGAGTATAGATCACTTTTGCTTGGACTTCCCACAGATATGCAGATTTAGTGGGTGAAAAACGTTTGACTCCTACATAGACCTACGTATGGGCAAGGCGGATATAATGCCAAATAATACTTTGACAGATAGCAAAAAGAAGATTATTATTTTTTAAAAACCTTCTTTCCATACAGAATAAAATATAATTTAGGTAGTATAACTTTTTACAATTATAGTTTAAAAAGGAGAAATAATTTTGCATGCAGTATTTTTCTGAAGTTATATACTGACCTCGTGTCGAGGGTTTTGTAACTCTTCTTTTTCGTTTCGCAACATCTGAACGTCTCGTTCGTATGTGGAATATGGGAAATGAAGCACTTGCAGAAGGACTTTTTCAGTTTCGGTTTCATTGTAGACAGCAAAAGGGATCGCAGAGGCAGAAAGCTCTTACATAGGGGCTTCTGGCAGGCATTCTCAGACTGGCTCCCATACTCTGATTGGAAAATGGCAAAAGGAACGGTTGTTTTGTCCTATTTGTAAGTTAATACATCAAAGGGGAACAGTGGTTATGTAGCCCACTGTACTCATAAACAACCTCAAAATGGGGGGCGTTTACACAAACCTCGAAAACAAGTACTACCAGTTCCACAGATGAACTCACTTGTTGTGTCTCCATTTGTGTCGGAGCGAATGTGTTTGGCTCCGTTTCGGACTTGGTTTGATAATATTGATTTAAAAATGTCACACTGTTTCTCTTGGATGCTGCGGATTATCTGGGGTAGGTGTGATTATTGTGGGGATTCTGACCGTGAAAATGTCTTCATGACCCATATTCTCCCTAGTGGTCTGCTTTTCTATCCGTGCGATAAGCCAGCAGTCTGAGTGTTTGTGTTATTAAAAAAAAAACCTGCAGCCGACACTCATTTTTACATACGGTCTCATTTCAGCCCAACCTCAGTGCTTCCTGTATGTAAAATGTATATATTTTTTAATAACAGTATGTTGATACTGAGTGTTCCTGAAATCAATGAGCACAATTTTGCAATAGCTGCGAACAGACCATTCCCACTGCCATGCCCCCTTCACACACACACACACACACACACACACACACACACACACACACACACACACACACACACACACACACACACACACACACACACACACACACATATATATATACTTGACCTCCATGCCTCCTAGGGCTGCCAAAGGGTGGGGAAATTTTTGTCGACCGACCAACCGACCGACAGAGCAACCTATAGAGCTGCAGGTCGCAGCAAAAAAAGATTATTGTGATCGGGGTTCTGGGGTGGGGGTTGGGGGGTGGAGAACTGTCAGATGAAATGTATGCTAAGACTTGTTTGAAAACAATGTCGACTCTTAAAGTGAGTATGACGTGGGTCTACAGTTGCATTGAACACATCCCCTTGAGCTGCTTTTGATTCAGCTGTCGATTTGGTCTAATTCGGGCGATGGCGGTGGTGTTATTTTTCTCTCTTTCTCTCTCTCTCTCTCTCTCTCTCTCTCTTCCTCCAAGCCTTTCCAACACGTGTCTTATTCTCACAAGCCACACGTTTTCTACTGCCCGGGGAAGATCCAGCACTTAACACTGATGTAAAGGTGGGAGGGGCCAGGTTTGACAGGCGCTTGGGGGGGGGTGGTTATATAGATTTCATCAATCAATAGCCCTGTCATCTTGCTGGCCCCTGCCACTGCTCCCATTGCAGAGGCCAGCTGTAAATAAATAAACGCTCCGATTAATGAATTACTGGGAGCTGGGATTTATAGAAGTCCTAGCCTCCTCTTCTCTTCATTTTTCCCCTCTCTCTCTGTCTCTCTCTCTCTCTCTCTCTCTCTCTCTTGCTCTGTCTAAAAGCCTGAACAACCTCTGGTCTTCAGTGTGTCTCTCTTTCTCCAGGAGACTTAATCTCTTCTTCCCCTTTTCTCTCTCTTTCTCTCTGCAAGCCCTTCTTCACCTTCTTCCCCTTTCTCTCTCTCTCTCTCTCTCTCTCCCTGGTTCCCCCCCTCTCTAGCACGCACTCTTATTTAGCTGGCAGCCCACAATCTCTGTGTTTTATGTCATTGTTTTGATGGTGCAGTGCTGCACAGAGATGGGAGTCGGGGGTCTCGTTCCGGGGTGTTTTTTGCTGCTGCTCCAGAGCAGGCACACAGATGGCCTCCCCTCTGACGGGTGGGAGCAGGAGGAGCAGAAGGACGAGGAGGAGGAGGAGGCCGTCGCGCGTCTCCGCCGTGTTTTTGGTGCGCTCTGTTGATGCTGCAGTGCAGTGCGTGTCGCTCCTCTCCCGGCAGGTGACGTCAGGCTATCTGGCACAGAGGGGAGGGGGGGTGGGGAGTGGGGTGGGGTGGGGTGGGGTGTGGTGGGGGCTCGGGGGAGGTGTCAGGAAGGAGAAGTAACTAGTGTCAAGATTGGAGAGGGTAATAAAATGCAGCTCTGCTCTGGAGGTGATGGTCTAACTCACACACACACACACACACACACACACACACACACACACACTCTCTCTCTCTCTCACACACACTGACACACGCACATGGTCTCTCTTTCTATCTTTCTCTCTCACACACACACACACTCTCTCTCTCTCACACACACTGTCTCTCTTTCTCTCTCGCTCTCTTTCCGTCACACACACACACACACACACACACACGCACACACATTCTTTCTCTCACATGCACTCACACAATCATGTACCATCTTATTGCTTCTCTTGCTGCCTGACCGGATCAAACGGCAGGCCCCTCCCCTCCCTTCCCCTCCCCTCCGCGGCGGCGGCCCCACCAATTACCCAACAGAAAAATCTGCTCGTTTTCAGACGGCTGGACGTCGCAGAGCCTCCGATTCATGCCATAGCCTCCTTTAAAGACCTGTTGGTCCAACCCCTGAAGATTCACAGGGGGCCAGTTGTCAGTCGATGCAGGACATCAACCATAAAATGCAGTCATTACTAGCAGTCGCCAAGTCTGCTTTTCTCACACCGAATTCGGTGAATCAGTCTTAAAATGAAACCCGAGGGAAGAAGCTGAAGGCTGACAAGTTCCTGCTCTGTTGGCTACTTATGTGTTGTAGTCTTTTGAACTGTTAACGTAGTAATAAGGCTTGCAAACAGCCATCACCAGTCCAAGCTGCTTGGGCAGCACATATAAGCTGAAAAGGCACCAACACTCGGCCCTGAAAAAGTGGCTAACCCAAATAGGCTAACAGTGCACGTAGGAAAAAGGCTAGGCAAAGAGTGGAGACCATGCCAAGCTATAAATGTCTCAACAGAAAGTTATAGGCATTAGTAGCCATAGTGTGTATGTGAGGCATGTCTTGTAATGAATTTGGCTTGTTTTAGCTCGGGCGTTTCCACCCAGTAGTGTCTCAAAGGCCTGACAACCCTGAGTGAGATGTTTGGGGGTGATTCAGCTTGACACTTTCTGCCCTGTATCTCCAGGAACGGTGAAAAAGCGCCAGACCACTAATCCACCAGAAGCTCAATCTGTGTGAGTTATCCGCTTGCTCTGGTACGCTATAATGAATATCCCACGCTGTAGCGCATCGTTTTTAGCGTACCACGCGGCTCGCTATTGTATGGAAACGGGCCATGACATGTAGCGCTCCAGTGTCAGCTTTCATGCTCGTCTGTGGAACTAAATTAAGAAGCAATTTATTTCTATTGTCCACCACTGGCAGAGCTGACAAGACAAAGCGACGCAACATGTAGTGTTGGCTCCCGCTGGAAATATGTTACCAAACGCTCCTGTTTGAGCGGCATGGTCTATATTTTTGCCTTGGTCTAATAATTTAAAAAACATGATACGCTGTTACGTCCTTTTCTGTTAAATCTATTAACCTAACCGAGCACACCATGTGACACGTTGGCTAAATATCAAAGGAGTTTGCCACCTCACTCCAGCCTTTGTGTTCCATTTCATTCGGCCCTCCATATTATCCATCCTCATACAAACTTCATACGACAGGAGATTTTATCAAGCAGGCCTCTTGGAAGTAAGTTTGACCTGTTTTGTCCCTGTTAAGTAAATGATTAATCTGTCGAGATATTTGAGATTGGTGGTAGGGCTTTAAGATCACTGTCACTGGTGTTTGGCCAAATGGTTAGCAGCTCTGCACATAATTAAAAGAAAGCCATTAGTTCTTTCTTTCCCTAAGACTGAAACGACCTAAATTTTAAAATCCATGTACAAACAGTGTTGCACCTGGTGCAAACCGGTAGGGCAAATTTATTTGTATAGCACATTTGGTACACAAAGTTAATTCAAAGTGCTTTACACTGGCTAAAAAGAAAGTAAATAAGATACATTTTAAAAATACACTCATTAAATCATTAGAAGAATGAAATAAAATACGCACGCATCTTTCATTGTGTCACGCATGACGACTGACCCACAATTCCCGTCACTCATTGATGCCACTTTGCCGGCACCTGATTCTTAAAAAAAGGCAGGATGGTTTCTCATCTGGTCTCCATAGTGATGGGGCTTGAAGGTCACAACAGGCTGTTGGATGTAAAGAGAGGGCAGGGACGCGATTGGCTCTCTGGTTTCTGTGACACAAATGCTGGTGTGGGCCCTAGTGCTCTAATGGAAGCTGTGCTGGTGCTCTGCTGGTGCAAGCTGTCAGGAAGTGACAGGAGTGGTTCAGCCCTCTCCGCACAAACGCGCGCACACACACACACACACACGCACGCACATACACACACACTCACAAACACACACACTTACACACACATACAGATGTAAATACACACACATACATGCTGTGTATCATGCTGGTTCACACACATGAACAGACACACAAACATGCACTCACATAGAGGAAAATGCGCACACTTGCACACACTAAAATGCAAACACACGCCTGTGTGGCCACACACACACTTACACACAGGACCACTCACACTTGCTTCCCTGTCGATCAGGCGGGTCAAGAACGGCAGACCGTGGCGTTACAGCAGCTCAAACTTGTCACGAGAAAGCCACCGTTTCTCACATTAAAGGCCCTCCCTATCAGACGGCCTTTATGCAAATGAGCAGCGTTGCTGCGGCAACGACAAAACAGAACAGAGCATTGGGCCGTTTAACTTTGTTTCTTTGTTTTTTGTTGTTGATGGCGGGGGGTGGGTGTGATTTGTTACTGTTTAGACATGCTTGCGTGGCTCTACCGCATTGGGGCGGGTCGGTTAAACCGGAAAGTTTCTCTCCATCCACCACATGTGGCCCTTGATAGGCAGCGTGGCCCTTGGGGGCTCAGGGGGACAGGCCCTCATGAGCCTTGCCGCGGATGGTTGCCTTTACTCGTCCGCTCGCGTAAACGTTCTGCCTCGTTCGGCTGACCTCCGACGAATGCCGTGCCTCCTCCTCCTCCTCTCGAGCCTCCAGTGCGGCGGCCATGTTGGCTCCCGGCTCCTGACCATGTTGGCCAGCCCTCCCGTTTGTCATAAATGATATCCATTATGCAATCAGGAGCCTGCGCACTCCTCTCCATTTCTTTCACGCTCCTGCACTATTCTGTCGCTGACTCCCTCCTGTCTGCTGCTGCCATTTTTCTCACCCTCCCCCCTCCCTCTACCTCCCCACTCTCACTCTCTCTCTCTCTCCCTCCGTCTGTTAGAGATGAGGAGAGAGGCAGCATGGAACAACCAAGACTGTCAGAAGGCTACACTGTCCTGACATACGCACACACACACACACACACACACACACACACTTTCACTTGCACTCTTGGTACACATGGACTCTCACTCACACACACACGAGTACGTACACACACTCTATTTCTTGCACATATCTAACACACTCTCTCAACCACCTATAAACACACACACATACACACACACACAAAAACACATGCATATACATATATGTAGATATCCACACGCACACAGTCACGCACACACGCTGAGAGATCCACTCCTCCTCCTTTGCTCCTTTGCTACTTATCTGACGTTGAGAAGTGAGTAGGTATTCTGACAGAGTAATTACAACTGTGTCTCCACTGTAATCACAGTGATGGAGAGCGTGAGGGAGCAGGGGAATTCTGACCGAGAGAGAGATGCCAATGAGAACAAGTGGGGGAGAAAGGAATGAGGCAGGGAGTGACAGTACCCCAATAATGTTCTCTATTCCACTCTCTCTCTCTCTCTCTCTCTCTCTCTTCTCTCAGTTTCTGTCAGGTCCCCACCCCTCCCCTTCCTCTCATTCACATCTCCTTCTCTCCCTCTCTCTCTCTCCATCTGTCAGAGTTCTGGAATGGATGTTGGGAGTTTTGTGTTGCTTAGCAACTGCGGTTGCCATGGGAACTGAAGAAATCCCATGTTTGCTTGGCGGCAGGGAAAATGAAATTAATTACAATGGGAATGGTGGGGGAAAAAATGAAAATGTGATGAAACGGAAGGCAGGATGAAAGAAAGAAAACGCGGAGTTGAAGTTTTGAGGAAAGCCGCAAATGCAGATGTTAGCTTTGATATGTCGAAAAATGAAAACGTAGTAAATTTGGTGTAGCATTTTCTTCTACCTGTATCATAAACCTTTGGTGCTGTCACAAAAGCTTGTGTATTCCTACATGCTGTCTTGTTTAGGCGACGTTAACTGTTATAATTAGGAGTGATGGCGGTGAAAAGCAGGAGTCAAAGATAAATGTCATTGTGTTTCTGGGTTTGGATGTCTGTATGTGAGCAGGGTCTCATTTCCATTATATTTACTGAGATGGTCTCCAGGCTAGTGTTCCCTTACTGTCAGGTAGCACCCATGCAAGTGTTCAGGCAGGTTGCCCATACTGCTGCCTTGTCTCTGCATTTAGTTTAATGGGAACGTTCCAGTTCCTAAACAGGTCCCTGATTGTTGACAAATTCCACTAAATTTGCATTTGTAAATAAGCCAGTTTCTCCCTTTGAAAATATCACTGTCTTATTCATCAATCTCACGTGCATATGAGATATTTTGCATATTTCATGGCCATGCTTTAGTGCGCAGGAAGATCAGTAAGATGCGTCATTATGAGTGTGTGCTTCGCGGCGCGGAGCCCGTCATGCTGTGAAAACATGTGAGGGTGTGAATTTGTAATGGCTAGGAAGGAAAAGGTAACATCTAGCGGGGAGAAGTAACCATGATAGAGGAAAATGTAATGCTTATGGGGAGAAATGTCGCTGCTACAGAGGGAAATGTGAGAGCCACAGGGAAGGAGATGTAACAAATATGGACAAATTTGTCACTGCTTGTAAGGAAATTGTAAAAGCTATAGAAAAGAAAATGCAACGGAAAATGTAACCAGTGCAGAGAAATGTCACTGCCATAGAGAACAATGTGAGAGCCATAGGGAAGGAAACGGAACAGATATAGATGAAAATGTCTGAGGTACAGGGAAGGAAATGTAACCGATGTAGAGGGACATGTAGTGGATATGGACAAATTTGTCGCTGCTATAGAGGGAAGTATAAGAGCTTTCGGGAAGGAAAGGTAACCAGTTCATCGGAAAATGTAACGGATAGGGGGGAATTTTTCACTGCCATAGAGGGAAATAAGAGCTGTGGGGAAGGAAAGGTAATGTAATGTAATAAAAGGCTGCCTGAGCTGGGATGTGGCCGTTGTGAGATCAACAGCTCTCAGCGCAACTGTGGTAAAATGACTGGAGACCAAAGTAATTTTCCATAGCCATTCCTCACATTTCCTCATTAAGGTTTATCATCAGTCCGTGCCTTCGCTGTCTGTAATTAGCTAGTTGAAGCCAAACTTATTTGATTGAAGGAATGGGATGCGCACGATCATTAAAGCCGTTTAATAACCGCACGCCATCTTCAGCCCAGCACAACTGAGATGTCATTAGCTCTCGCCAGCTCCCGCGCGCCCGTCTCTTCATAAAACATAACCGATAAAAGCTTTTCAGCTGGCGGATCGGAGCGATAAAAACCAGGATGCGGAGATAGCGTAGGATTGGAATCGGAGTGCAAGTGGTGCATTAAAAGCCCGAGCTCCCCACTGCGCGGGGGTACCCTGGCATTCTGGGACATCTCGGCTCTTTACAATGCACCCACCCGACCCTCGCTCCCGTACGCTTGCGCTGTCTAGCACCCGGTCGGACATGAGCGGCCTGAAGGAGAAAGACGGGACCACCCTTGTCTGCTAATGCTCCTTTGCAAGCGTAGTCCCGTTCAGGCTGAAAATTTCCTGTTTTGTCAACACCGCTATAATTTTAACTGCTTATTTTCTTTTATGTATTTTCTATACCTAAATTGATCCTCAGTGCAAACCTCCTCCTGGAAAAAGTGCCCTTGCATGCCTAGCTTTTGCAACTTTTTCACACGACAGATGCAATGCCAATCACATGCTTTTGTGCTATTGAAGGGACACAGAGTCATCCTGTATCCTGTTCATAAGCCCTGCAGCATGCTTTGTTGGCCAGGAGAGGGCATCAGAGAGCGATGAGACTTAACCGACTTGCCCACTGCTTTGCCCTAGCAAGCCTGAACCATCTGTGCGATTGCCAGTTTGGGTCTCTGGCCTTGACTGGCAGTACTTCGGCTGGGAATCCAACTCCCAGCTGTGGGCAGCACAGTTTCCTGTACTCCTCGAGCCGCCTGAAGGCCTACTTTATTCACGTTTATTGAACAGTAAATACTAAGAACTGTAGCCCAGCATGTTTCAAGAATGATAAAACAACAATTTTAAACAAATTAAGTCACTAGGACAGTGAGAAATATGGAGGTAAAAGTGAATAAAGCTAATTATTGTGATTTTTGTTTTTTTTTGGTTGTTGTTGTATAATGGTTTTTTGCCTTAGAGTTTCCTCATGAGTAAGTTAATATGTCAGTACGTCAACCAGTTGTGTTGACAGTATTGGTGACATGTTTGTGCCTGCTTGCGGTCATCAGTGTCAGGTGCGTGCATGCGTGCCTGCATGCATGTGTGCACATGCGTTTCAGTACTGTGTTAATTGACATCTTGTTACCCCCACCAGAAACCCTTAATGCCTGTGGGATTAGGAGCAGTAATTGGCCAGTCAATGCCATTACTTCTGCCCCACTCTCTCTCTCTCTCTCCCCTACTTCACCTCCATGTGGACCAGAACAAGTTACATAAACAGCACCAGGGGAAAACACCACCCTAGACCCGCAGTGGGCAGTGCATGTGAGCGCTCAGCGGCCCGGCACCAGGCCTGGAGTCCAGGGTGTGGCTTCAGAGAACGGTCTGGCATGGGTTCCCAACCAGAACTGGGCTCAGACCTTTCCCTCTGCTGGGAGGTGTGTTCGGATCAGAGTTTTCCAGAACACAAAATTGAGTTATTTTGGGCCTGGTCCTTGTTGCTTGTTGCCTTCAGTGAGAGTGACGGAGAGCGAGTTTGCTGGAAATGGCGACGTTATCTAGTGGACAGTGTCTGACTCGCCTCTGCTCGTTTCCCATCAGACCTTGGTCTCTCTCTTTCTCACATACTCTCTATTTCTGTCTCGCCCTCCCCTGCTCTCATTCGCTCTCTCTCTCTCTTTCTCTCTCGCACATTTTATTTCTCTGTTTCCCTTTCTCTCCCTCCCCCTCCCTCCCTCCCTCCCTCACACTCTGTCTGTGTCCAGCTGTTGGCATTGGGCCCAGTTGTGTTTATAAACTCTGTCCGCCATTGTGCAATTTGTTTCCCAGACAGAAAATTGGAGTATGGGTGTGCATGTGCGCGCGCGCGTGTTCATGCGTGCACACGCCCTGATGTGTGTTTGAGCACATTCATATACGTTTGCTTGTACGTGCGTGCATGCTTTTGTGTACATATGTGTCAGTGGATATTTTACATTCAAGTATCTTGAGTGTGTGTTTGTTCTTGCATATGTTTCAGTGGACCCTGTAGAATCTCCATCGGGGACAAACTGGACAGAAAAAAAGATTAAAGGAAAAAGAGTTCATGTTTGACCTCTGCGGCAAGATCAGGTTTAAACTTGTGTGCATGATTTCTTTATGTCTGATTAGACAGAGGCATTTTGTGACTGTGGGGAGAGAAGCACCATTGCAGAGCTGTAAGCGACCTGCCCCTCCATCTGACAGCGTGCAAACTTCGCCACCCTGCCCCGCAAACAGAGCCAGACATTGCCCACCAATCAGTGGGCTTGTTGCCCATTTCCCACCAATCAGTGGGCTTGTTGCCCATTACCCACCAATCAGTGAGCTTGTTGTTTTTGTCATTTTCGCCAACGCTCCCATGACCAGGCATAAAAAGTGAGGGGTAAAAAAAAAAAAAAAAACCCACATCAGACGGAAAACATGTTGGGGAAATTGTGAATAAACGAGTGCATCCAAGTGGTTTCCTTCCTGCAGATAATATCGGTTCGCCTGAAATAGCCAGGTGCCAGTACGCCCGTTTGTCTAAGATTGACTTCAAATTTTTTTTTTTTTTTTTGTCTGCCCATTGGCTGGTATTTGACACAATCTCAGTAGCTGTTGTTTTTTTTCGTAGTTCGTAGATTCTGTTGGCTGGCCAGGCTACTGTTGGTTTCAACCAGACTGTTATTACCTACTTATGCATGAAAAATACCCAACATGTCCTGTTTGCAAATATATATTTCGACTCTTGTAGTTTTAGTTTTATTATTTCTGGAAAAATGGTAAGATAACCACAGGCAAACCTCAAATTTGCCTTAAATTACCTACATGGTTAAATTTGTGGGTACGTTTCACCACTGAAAGGTGGGTGATTAATGTGAGGGTCTGTAGAGGCTGATTGGAGGGAAGTCGTATGAATCTCCAGACAAGCTCCTGTCCTTTTTGGTATGGGCTGTTTAATCAAAGAATCTGGCTCTCCAGGTGCTGTTATGAAAACAAATAGGCCTTTGAAAAAAATGACTGCTTTATGCTTAACTTGGGAGTTAAAAACATACATGCAGCTATTGAATGTCTGGCAATCTGTGAAAACTATATTTGTTTGTTACCCAAATGTAAATAAAGGCATCTTAGCCAAAAAATATTTGCCTAAGAATGTGATTACCTATTGGCAGTAAAATGTAGACCTACATAGCTCATGACCTCTTAGTGGAAGATGCATTTTCAGAATTTTGTAGTTCATAGTTATAATTTGCCTGAAAATGGCACAGCAGATCATTTGGTGCTTGTTGTAGTTTTGTATTTGACGCTTATACACACACATACCATCAGCACACATGTTGTAACTGTAACTTCTCCTCAGAACTGCTTGTGGTAGCGCATCATGTCTGCAGAACTCAAAAGTAGAATCACAGTTAACACACGCTGCAGCGCCTGCTTTAGCACAGGAAGTAAAGCACATCAATTTCATTTTGACCTCTTGTGCATTGTCATGTATTCTCATGTCCTCAGCCACATCAGTTGACACAGTGGTTGTCCCACTGTGGTGCTAGCATGGCAACAGTGTGGCACACCGCCACGGTAACACTGGGAGCCCTGGCTGTGCAGGAGGTCGAACAGAATTGAAGGGCTTTGGAGATGAATTAGAGGAACTGACTGGGTGGGGAAGCATGGTGGATTCTAAATTAAGGGGTGGAGGGTGTTTCGTGTATTTAAAATAAAAAGAGTGATCAGGGAGAATTTTACCTGAATCTGTGTGGCTGGGGGGGTGTGTTGACCCTGTTGCCATGGTAACCCCGACACTGCGTCAGACTGCGTGTTGCTCGTTCTCCCACCCCCACCCCCACCCCAAGGCTCCGATTGGCTATTCCCCTCAGTATCCACCAGTGGTTTTGCTTTTCCCGTCTCCTTTCACAAGTTTGTTTATAATTACATATTCCAGTACAACAAAGGTTAGATACGAGCTCAGTCAACACTGACAGCCTCACCGTAGGGCCGCTGAGAATAGGAGCTTTTTTTTAAACCCGCGTCAGCCAGGCACAACTCCTCAAAAATATTATTTGTAGCATTTGGGGTGGCTTCAGCTGGACTAATTTATGATTTAAACCAGAATTGTCAAACAAAATAAAATCAGGGCTGCAAGGACATGCAGCTGTGGAAAGCCTAATTGTGTTTTGTTTTTGTCTATTGTCAGAGTTGCCAGCTACATTTGGCCGCTGTTAGCATTTACTTTGGATTTCTAGTGCTTTAAACACCTTTTGCTTCATGGAAAATGTTTTTGCAAAGTTCACCTTTTTTATTTTTTTATTTCGACATATTGCAGTGCCATTAAAGCACTTGTAGATAGCTGTACATAGGAGTATTACTCGAGACTATCAAACGGATCCCCGTGCCTTCGTCGTCTTTTTCAGCGGAGGCAGCGTTGAACGTGAGGAATAAGTACACGGCTTTAATTAGAAGGTCTATATTTGCATGTGGTGGGAAGGTGTGGCATTCAGCCTCTTTCAGCATGCGAATTCCCTTTACATACAGACTCTCTACCTACAGGCATGCAGGCGTGAGGAAATGCAATCCAGCAGGCCAGCCCTTTGGTCCACTCCTGTAAATTTAATTTACCCCGAGTGTCATTCGCCCAGAACAGTTCTGCCTCTGCCTGTCACATGGACACATTCTCCAAAACATCTGGGAGAGCGCGTTCGATACAATCTACAAACAATTGATACTGTCCACCATAATCGGAATGGGATTCTTACTCTCTAAATTCTGCTCGTTAGCCATTTCACAGCACCACATTTTCCTAGCTAAATCAGCGTATGTACCATTGGTAGTTGTAGCCCAGATTTGGTTAATGTTGGCTGTAAAGAACAGAACACACAAACAGACCATACCATTACCAAGATCTTACCAATGCTACAGCTAGAATACATATTGAAGTGGTCATCTAGCCAGTTTAGCAAGCTAGCTAGTTTGGTATAGTTGGGGCATAATTTCATTGCAGTCTGTGCAAAAATGACATACCAGTTAAGATGTGCCTTTCAAATTGGTCCAGCTACACACATGGAACAGCGGCTCCGTCTATTTTTGTGTCGCAGCGTCAGTACTAACAGAGCGGCCTTCACTTTCATTGTGTAGCACGATCATTCTCACCAGTCTTCAGTTTCATATTAGCATGTGTGCTTTTTAAAGAAAAGGTGACAGAATGAACACTGATACTGCACTGATATTCAGAAACCATAGCTGTCACAAACTATAACCATTGTTTATTTTTACGTTCTCACAATAGTGGGTTTACCGATAGCTAGCTAACAAACCACGTCATAAGCCCATTACGCATCCACCCTATCCCCATATATAAGGTGTGATATTTCCATTGTCTCTTTTTACTTTATTTGGTAACTTTGACTTGTCAAATGTCATGGCTCTGGTAGAATGCATCTCTCAGGAAAAGATTTTCTTTATATAAACTTCTGCTGTACAGATTCAGAGTGGTGGAGTTGTCAGACTCATGTGTCCTAAGTATACATGGTTTATAACTAATCTGTAATTGCAGGAGGGAGAATGGCATTGCAGTGCTCCTGCTGCGCTATAATTCCTTTAGACACCTTTTCCTCAGATTTTTTCCTCAATGTTTGGATTAAAAATGGCCAGAGCTAAAGTAAATAAACCATTTGAAAGCAAGTTACACAAAGAGGGTAAACATAACATGCGGCCAAGTTCTTCCCTCGGATGGTTCCTCCGCGTTATCAGTTAACAGGATGGCTATCCTGAACGTAAACACCACACCGTGTGACTCCTATCAGGACGTAGCCTGAGAGGGTGCGATTCTCCTTCCTGGTTAATCTGTTTCAGGGTTTAAGAAAGCAGTCAATCTGCACACAAACAAAGATTTTGGCTTTGTCTGTTACGTGTCGGGTAGAAGTTGTAGCATAGCTTCACCTGTGGCGTCGCAGTGTATCTGTAGTGCTGTTGCGTTTCGGCGTTGAGCTTACAGGATAGCGCAGCGTGCATGATAATGAGCTTAACACGGCAGCACAATAACGCAGCGTCGACTCAACATAGCTTTTATCTCACAAAGACTCAATAGTTAATCAAATATTAATGCGGATCCAAGGACAGGGGATAGACATTAAACCTGGCTGCTGTGAAAACCTGGAAAGCAGGATTCGGAGCCGGAGCCGGACTGCTCCAGAAAGATAGGCTGCTGCTGTTGCTTCGGCCCCAGTCAGCACCTGTGCCCTGAGCCTCTGCCTGCGTGTGAGAGCTTTCAGAGCCCCGCTGTGTCAGTTTTATGTTAGAGGTGCACACGTGTGTCTGTGTGCATTTTATCATTATGATTAGATGCTCATACATGCACAAACATTTATACATATATGCTACCACTATCTCACCAGCCAGTCTGAGTTTGTTGGTTTCTTGTTTGAGGTATGTGTGTATCTGTGTGTGTATCTGTGTGTGTGTGTGAAGTTTTCAATTAAGCTAGACATCTGTTTGCACTTCATACGGGAGTTTGTAACTGTGTGTTAACAGTGATATTCCAAATCTGTGAGTTGTTTGATTTTGTGTTTTATTACTTTTATTAAACACACACACACCGTTCTGCAGTTACCAAAGGGCTGTCTGAACGTTTATAGATTAAGTCTCTAACTGTTGAAGAGGTGTGTGCGTGTGTGTGAGAGAGAGAGAGAGAGTGTGAAAGTGTGTTTTATCTTCGAATAAACACACACATACCCTTCTCACCACCTCTTAAAAGAGCTGATGTCAGAGCTTGTGAACATTCACAGTTTTTAAGTACTTCAGTTTGGAGCGGTTTGAGGTGAGTTTGTGTGCTCTCTATTTTATGAAGCCTACACACACACACACACACACACACACACAGTTCCCTCCCAGCTCCTCTAACTGGGGCTCCCATCCGTGCTTGTGAATGCTGCTGGTTAGGGTTGTCAGCTCCTGACTGTTTCAGATGTGTGTGTGAGTTATGTCTTTGATTAAACACACTGTACACACACTGTGGGACGGGACGAGGGTGAAACGCCCTGTGAGAGGAAGTGAGAGAGAGCAGGAGAGGCTGTGGGCTCAAGTGATGACAATTGGACCCAAAATAAACTCTGGCTGTTTGCTGAGTCCGCTCCAAATTTGAGCGTGTGAGCATGTGTGCCCGTGTGTGTGTGTGTGTGTGTGTGTGTGTGTGTGTGTGTGTGTGTGTGTGTGTGTGTGTGTGTGTGTGGGGGTCATGTGTGCACTGCATAGTTTTCCCACATATGCAGAAACTGAGTAGTCTCTGTGAGAACTTGGTATGAAGTTTGTATTGTGACGCAGTTGCTCCTGACAGCTTGCTGAGTATAGATTAATGCTGCTCACTTGTTCCTTGTTTTGTGTGTGTGTGCGCATGTGTGTGTGTGTGTGTGTGTGTGTGTGTGTGTGTGTGTGTGTGTGTGTGTGTGTGTGTGCGTGTTCTGTCTCTGTGTGGGTGGCTGTTGGTGAATGTGCCTCACTTTGGATAATGTGAGCAAGCATGTGTGTACGCACACTAGACATGTTAAATGTATTGACTGCACGCTTCCGCACTGATAACAAGGGGGAGGGAGAAGCAAGAGTGTAGACAAAGCTGGCTTTGAAAGGATCTGCAGTATTCCATGTACAGCTAACAAATGCACTCATATGCACATACACACACACACACACACACATGCTTAGAACTGTCACTAATATACCATGCAAAAATATAGCATATAGGAAATTGCATAATACTGTCATGTGGACAATGACAGAGAGAACCTGGTACACAAGCCTGACCTACTGAGAGGCCAAGAGGATGGGTGTTCTGGTTACTAAGGGGATGGTGGATGGTGTGGTTTTGAAGGGGTTGGGTGTTCTGGTTACTAAGGGGATGGTGGATGGTGTGGTTTTGAAGGGGTTGGGTATTCTGGTTACTTAGGGGATGAGTGATGTGGTTACTAAGGAGAAAGATGTTCCAGTCACTACAAGGATTAATATCCTGGTCCCTGAAGGGATGAAGATCACTACAAGGATGTGCCCTGATCACTAAGGGGACGGCTCTGGTTGCTAAGGGGATGGGTGTTCTGTTTGCTAAGTGCATCCTGTGAACTGTACACAACCCGAAGTCTGAACTTTCACTGCAAAGGGATTTCTGTACTGTTGTTGAATAATTTATTTGTTCGAGGTTTCAAACATTTTTTGCTTTTCATGGTTTGACCCAGAAAGTACGGTCATGAACATAAAGTAACGCACAGATAAAATGATTTATGTGCTTTAAAGATGAGTGAAACTGACCTGAGCAATTTGAGAAAGATGGATTTTGTTTCGTGGAAGAGAAATGTGTGAGTCTTACTTTCTGTGCGTGTGTGTGTGTGCGCGCGCGTTTACACGGTTTTGTTTATGTGTGCTCACTAGTCAAACAGGAAGTGAGATTTTTATTTTTCATTTCTCACACTTCATTCCAAGTGTAGCGCTGGATGATGACATCATTCTAACACCCCATTAGCATGCTCATGTTGTGTAGACATGGCGGCATGGGCTAATTTATGTGTGCCCTGGGCCACAGCTGCGGTCTCTGATGCACAGAGGTGGAATATCATTGGTCCAGCAGTGCACCATTGGATTGACTGCTGAGTAAAACATCTTGCTGTCACCACACCCAGCCTGAGGGGAGGATGTGGCAGCGTGTTTATGGATGGATTCATCACTGGTGGTGCGGCGCTGCTGTTCCGTACGGCACTTTTCCAGCGCTAGGCACAGTCTGGCATCCACGCCGCACCGCAGGCATAATCTGGCAGCCCTCCTGAAATTCGAAAACGTCCTGCAATTACGTGCTGCTCCGTGCTGAAAGACACTCATTTTTGACCCCATGTCCCACTACTATATCCCCCGCGCCCATTAGATCTGTTTTGTTTAAACCTATCCTAATGCCCCTGTCTTGGAATGTAGACCAAGCAACACTGGCCCTCATGTCGGCTGGTTCCAGACCACCATTCTGGAGGTGTGCTTCTCCACTTTATCTTAAAAATGCTTTGCTGTAAACTCCCCCACCCGCCACCCCATCCCACCTGTCAACAGAAAGAGAGGTTCAACCAGGTAAAACCAGTTTATGTGGTGAAAAAAACCCAAAGGCGCTATTTTAGGTCTTGCTGTTTCACCAACGAAGATTACTGGCCGAAGGAACATGTTAAATTAAGCCATAGAATGAATTATGAATCTTGAATTACCCCCACAAATTCACAGAGAGGGTGAAAAGGAACATAGCGAGTGGTCACTAGCTTTGTTGTTATGCTGCTAATATCATATCGTTAAAAAAAAAAAAAAAAAAAGTAATTTAACATTGAATAAAATACGCTAGTAACAGCGCCTTCCTCGGGTCAGAGGTGGCGTGGCAGGAGGTCAGGGTGTCCATGAGAGCATGGATGAATTAGGCTCACAGGATGCTCTGATTAAGCAGAAATCCCTGACGAGGCCGATGCTAAAGCTGCTTCAGACTTGCTCTCATTGTTCAGCCAGCCAGCCTCCTCACCTTCCTCTTTACTGCTCACATTCGCGGTAGTCTTGTTCCAGTAATTCTTTTTTTCTCCCCCCATTCCTGGAAAGATCCGTAGTGCTGGAATGGCTTGTCTAGTCTTTTCGGAGATTCTTTTTTTTTTTTTTGTGCTCTTTTTTTTGTTACTGTTTCTCTCCCATATTTGAAGGAACAAGCTATTGTAATCTTAATGATTTCCAGTCATAGTAATTATCTTCACATTTCTGTAGGGACCCCAGTGTCTGAAATTACTTCATATTTGAACAAATAATAAGTTTGATACGGGCGGCACTTTAGTACAGAAATGTGTTTTGTCAGGAGTGGGATTAAAAAAAAAAAATTGCAGTGTGTGAAAATAATACTAATAAAAAAGGATACATCTTTAATACATTTAAGCGTTGTTCTTAGTCGACCATCTGTCATATACAGAGGGAGGGTCTTGTATTATTTCTGAAGGAAGTCATGCCAAGTAAGAACAGATAGGGCTGGATATGCAAGTGAAGACTGAAGAATGAAGAGTGTATGGCACAGCTGTATCTGTTCTCCCGTCTGCACAGGTGGACGGTGACATGGAGCCTAAATCATAGTCTGTAATGTGAAACTTGTTTGAGGTCAGATCCATTTGTAGTGAACCAGTTTTGTGCTTTTATTTTTGTCTTGTTAAGACAAGACCAAGATTTTCTATTTTAACTTTTTTTTTTTTATAATCTCTAACATCAGTTCTGGTCTGCAGTGGGACAGAATTTGACATAAGCATCAGTGATAGGACCTGAGATGGTCTTGTGCTTTTGTTTGCATTTATGCATATATTTTTTTTGTGTTGTTTTTGTCATCTTACCAGGACTTCCCGTAGTTTGTCTCTTCACTGTCTCACCAGGAAGCAGATACTGAAGAGGTGCTTTCTTTTGTGCGTGCGTGCGTGCACGCATGTGCGTGCGTGCGTGTGTGTGGCTGGTGTCTGTCACCCATGCCGTTGCCGACCCCAACCCCACCATCACCTGTGTGGTGGTAAGGGGTGCCAGTTTTGGGTGTTGGGGAGGGGTGTGCAGTCAGACACCTCCATCTGTGATGGTGGTGAAGGGTAGGCATTACCCACTGTGACTTGGTCTGTCCCCCAACGCGGGCGTGCTGTTTGCGTCCCAACTTATGATGATGCGCCAACAGGCCGTTCAGGGTTCGCCACAAGAGTCCATGGGGAAGGGTGCTTGGGACAGGCTTTTGTCTCCCAGCTTCACTTCATTAGCACGGGGGAGGGCAGGATATGCATCTCCCAGGTGGGAGGTGGGGTTTGGGAGGGTTCGGGTTTTGATCAGCATGTCTCTGATCTACCATATGCCTCTGTGCGCAACATTAGCACGTTAGCATTGGAAAGTGTTCACTCAGCTCAATTTTATTAACCTTTTGAAAGTTTTAATGTACTGAACAATTTATTATGTGAAGTGCTGATAAAATAAAAAGAAAACAAGTACACATGTAAATAAATTGAATGTGAATGTTTAATGTTTGTTTAACTAACTACGGTAGTCAGTGACTGGAGCAGGCTGTTGTGAAGACATGTGGGGGTTGATCAAGTCAAGACTAGTGACAGCCCCACCAAGAGCATCTGTGTTCAACATTAGCACGTTAGCACAGAACATTGTACAGCCAAGCACCAGAGAGAGAGAGGGAGCGGGTGTGCAGGAGGGAGGGAGAAGGAGTGGGGGGGGAAGGGGCCGGGACGGGAGGAGATGACACGACCCGAATGGTGGAATGTGATAAAGGAGAAAAGGGAAGAGAAGAGCAGCAGAGATAGCGAGACGAGGGGGAGCAAATAAATGTGTCAGAGTCAGCCTCTTCGCGTGTGTGGTGTGCCTGCGCACCCATACACACACACACACACACACACACACACAGCAGCAGGCCGCAGACCCACCAGGCTACTGAGGAGGAAGGGGGTTCCCGTCCTTAGTCACAGTTCACCTGCAGCAAGGGGCTGTGAAAAGGCCCAGTCGCTCTCCGTCTGTGAGCAGCACACTGCAGGCAAGCGCGAGCGTGCACGCCTCATTTACCCGCCTCTGCGGTTTGCGCTGCCCTCTTAGCTCCGCTTTTACCTCCACTTTCGCACTCTCTTCCCTTTCAGCAGCACTTAGGCTGCTCCAAAACGCCCTCCACACAAAACAGAGACTCAGCTCTTTTCTGCCTCTTAAACAAATATACATACCCATCTCTCACCTAGGCCTGCTTATACACATTACATACATGCGCTTGAAGAAATATCAGTCATTTTAACATTTTATGCGTATCAGTTATAGCCTTTTTTGACTCCAGTACAATTTAGCTGATGTCTGACAGTTGTAAAAAATGTATTTTCTATTTTTGACCAATACTCTGAAGTTGTAATATTTCAGAGGCCATTTTAGCTCAGGTTTGTGGTTACAATCAATATCTGAGCTAGCAATTTGAAGGAGTGCTTTTGTGTGTGTGTGTGTGTGTGTGTGTGTGTGTGTGTTAGATTTCAGCACAACATTGCAAATGATTGTATTCACAACACTGACAGAATAGTCCTTGGTTGAACCAGGGCTATAGAGGGAGGAGCACTAGAGTGTTGCATTGTGGAGAGTGGGGGGTGAGGGGTGGGCAATGGAAACAGGAACTACAACGGAAGGGCAGGGGGAGGTTGATGAAAGGAGTGACCTGTCTGCGTACCCTGGAAAAGAGCGGGGTTGTTTTTATGTGTGTCTTTTTTTTTTTAATCCCAGAGAGATTATACTGCCATGATCCAATTAGCCCCTGAATTAAACGCCTATTTTAACGGTGCTAATCAGCTTGAGCTAATGCCTCAGGTAGGACGGAGGAGCAGAGGCCGGCGGTGGCTGTTTACCGCAGGGGACGGTGCACTTGTCACGCAATGTCAGGAGAAACGGAGTCACCCCGGCCACCCGTGGCGAGGCTTCGGCCTAAATAATCACCCCCTAAATTAAGCCTGTGGGCAGTGCCGCAGCCTGTGTGGAAATTTGGGGCTTCGTCTGCAAACAATTTCGGTGTCGGACAGAGGTCTCTGGACTCCAGACTGTGTCGTTTGAGGCGATACGCTTCATTTTGTTTCTCTTCATCTGGTCACAAAGCTGGGCCTTGGGTGGTTAACATATTATGAACAGTATATACGGACAGGGGGCGCCACTGAGCCGGTGTATCTTGGCAGGTTTTTATTTGGGGTTATTTCCTCCCAGCTGCTGTTTCCTTGGTGAAAAACCCCCCTCTGCAATCATCTTGAACGCTTCAGGAAACCAGAGTGGAAGTGCAAGCGGGCGGGCGGGCGGGCATCACAAGCCAATTTCGAGCATTTTCGACGCTCTGCGCTCAGCCCCGTAGATGGGCTTATTGTAAAAACCGGAGCCCTCGCTGCTTCGCCCTGGGTGGCACGGAAGGTCGTGGCGGCTGTCTGAGGGACGATTTGGCGAATTAAGTGGGTAGCGTGCTGCCATTAACCGTAATTCTCTCTCCGTGAGTCTCTCCAGGCCAGCTCTCGCTGCGCTGGCGTTTCCTCCCTGTCGTCCTATTCATTGCGTAGATTAGCTCTCGTCTTCGTACCCATAATTCCCCCCCTTCTAAGTTCCTGGAAAGTCTGCAGTATCGGATTGGTTCCCTTCAATCTTTTCTCAGTTCTCTCATTTAATAATTTCTAATAAAAATCCCCCCTTTCAATATTCAAGTCCGTGCCCGTCTGTTCACGTGACACAGGTTAATTTGCTGATCCAGATTCTGGAGCTTCCATCCTTTCTCTCTTTTCTTTTTGGCAGTCATGTGATTTAGTCGTAAGATGGTTTGTGGGGTTGTAACAGAGGTAGCGGGTTCGCCTCCCAGTTGTGACACTGCTGTTTTCTCCTGAGAGCACAGGTACTTAACCTGCAGTGCACCAGTACATATTCAGCAGCCTAAATATATGCATATTGAGATATATAAGCGGACTAAGTCGCCACATGGGGCTGTGTGAAATTCCTCAGCGTAATGTGCTGTGCTCTTATGCATCTCTCTCTCTCTCTCTCTCTCTCTCTCTCTCTCTCTGTCTCTCTCATGTCATGCAGGGTTCCTGCTGTTTAAGGATTTCTGTATGAATGAAATCGATGAGGCGGTCCCCCAGCTTAAGTTCTACGAAGAGGTAAGATTTGTGAGCCTGCGCCTCTTCCCTTCCCTTCCCCTCCTCTCCGCGTTGCTCTGTCTGCAGCCCTGGGCGAAGCGCAGCCCTGCCTGTGGGCCCCCGAGGCCCCCATGACGTCGAGGAAGCAGTGAAGGTCGTCCCCCTCCTCTTCCCTCCAGCCGTCAGAGCGGAGGTGCCAGACTGAGGTTTCACAAATCCACGTGATGGTGGGAGATACAATGAGCTACCAATCTTGTTTGAACCAATCAAAAGCCCTCTGTGTCTATAGGAAAAAAAAAAAACCCAAACTTCAGAGCAGCTGGTGACTGATGTATGGTGTGTATTCTGCTCCACCCATTGCTGAATTTCGTAAAGTTTTCTAGTTTGAAGGATGGGTTTTATACAAAGAGAGGAGGATGGAAGGAGGAGCAGAATCAGAGGGAGGAGCTTAGAATGAAAGAACAGGTAAAAAGGAGGAGCTTAGAGAATGGTAAGAACCAGTGAGAGAGAACTGCTACAGAGTCTGCTACAGTCCCCAAAGATGGCCAGCATGTGTTTCAAACTGAAATGAACTGGCTTGCCAGTTCAGGAATAATAATATCTGGTCCATTTGTTTAGCAAATTTTGCATGATATTTCACGCACACTCAATAGTGGTGCATTGAAATGGGGGTGTTAAGCAGTGGATGCGGTCCTAGGCAGCATTGCTGGCAGCTAAGCTCTGTCATTTTCACTTCAAGGCCTCTCACTGACACATCTGCTGGATTTTTTTTTTACTCCATTAACAGTAATTTGCAAACACGCCTCAGTTCCAGACACATCTTGCCTCGCAAAATGTAGCAAAATCCAGAGGGGTTTTGAGGGGGGTGGTTAGGATGCTGCTAATTTAGAAGAACTTGAATTCTCACCCAAACATTGTTTTGTTGACATACCATGGCGAGTCACTGGTTTCCTTGTGTCTTTTGCCTTTCTGCTGTTCTTTACATTTCTGCTGATCTGATTTCTTGCATCAGATGGGTTGATGTCATGAGAGCTGGAAGGGTGTTATTGAACAGCTGTGTGAGCAAATGAGCACGCACGCGCACACACACACACGCTCAAGCACGCACACACACACACACACACACACACACTCACTCACTCACTCACGCACGCACATACACACGCATGCACGCACACACATATGCTGTGTAATGTGTGATAATTTAAAGTCCATTTAGCTGCCCTTTCTTGTCCTCCCATTCAATACAATTTGAAATGCACGTTTTGTTCTGGTTGTTGGTCTAGAGAGCAGTCGCACTGCACGGGGTGGAGGTGGGGGGGTCATCCGAAATAACGGTTGCATAGATAGTAAATCATAAATGGGGGTTTCTCTCCTCATATTTTGGCCAGGGCGAATTTATGTGAGCTGAAAC
This sequence comes from Albula goreensis, assembly GCA_022829145.1. Taxonomy (NCBI): domain Eukaryota; kingdom Metazoa; phylum Chordata; class Actinopteri; order Albuliformes; family Albulidae; genus Albula; species Albula goreensis. The sequence goes on from CM040741.1 coordinate 65,866,479, forward strand.
AGTATTCAGAAAATGACATTTGTAGTGGGATTAAATTCTGGGATTAAAGAATAGCACGGCAGAGAGGTCCTTGGGTTAAAAGAAATGCAGCTCCTTAATCCCAAAATCCTGGGTAGTAACACGCCTCTGGTGCAGTTGTAAAGTTGCATTCGGTAACCATCATTATTTTACAACTGTGCATTTACCAGAAGACTCCCTGTAGAAGTATATTCCATTTTCCTTTCAGATTTCTTCCTTCTAGATTATAGAATTGTAAGTGATAGAATTTATGTTTCACTGTAGTAATTACAGGCATTAAGTATCTTGCTCAAAGGGTGCGGTGGAATTGGAGGTCGTGTTGAAGTTTCGGCAACCCTTAGCCCGTTAACACTAGCATTAAATCCACAACGGCGGCCTTTTGGAATAGTGAATCCCTCCATGCAGGTCTCTCCTGACGTGTTTTGGGCTGATGGCGGGTTTACCGCCAGGCTAATCTGGCCGTGAGAAAGGGCCCTGCGGAGCAGGCGGGCTGGGAGGGAAACCTGCCAGGGAATGGCAGTGTCTGCACTCGGTTTTGGCAGCCATGTTTTTTTTTGGGAGCTCTTGCTTTGCAGATGGTCGGCCTGTGACCTGTAGCTTGGAGCGCGCTCAGTAGGCCACACTGCCCTGGTATTAAAACACAGCCCCCTACGCTCAACTAATACCATAATAACTAATAACCTGGAAAGGCCAGGCTAAGAGACGTCTCCTGATCAGTAATCTGGAAAAGCTCATTTTTTAACATTTATTCATAACAAATCCTTTTTGAGATCTGACATCTGTCATCTGTGTCATCAAGGGCACCTGGCAAAGAAAGAAGCATACAGCAATATATTCAAAATATACAGAGGTGAACACAACACATTGAAAGTGACAGTGCTGTAACACAATTATATGACCCTAAATGGCTCAACACAGAAGCAGAGGACTTGGTGTACATCACAAGAACACTCTCTCTCTCTCACACACACACACACACACACACACACACACACACACACACACACACACACAGAGTTCCTGCAGCAGCTGATAGCTGGACAGAATGGTCACTGGTAAAGCTAAATTCTGCTGGTCCTCCCAGAGAGGTTTGGGGCCTGATGATCAGAATTTCCTGATTTGATGAGGAGAAATCGCATCTCTGCTGATTATCAGGAAATGGCGATTACTTTCAGGTCCTGAACATCTCCGCACAGAGGCAGAGGACTTGGGGCGTGTCGTAAACCTGCTTACGGAAAGCTCACGCGGTCTCTGACGGCTCACAGTGGGAGAAGACGTTGGGCAAAGAGGCCAGCGTCCCTCTCCAGAGACTTTTGGGGTCTGAAAGTCCGCGTTTCCTGATTTAATCAGGATAAATCACATCCTCGGCTGATTACCGGCCCGACGGATCGCTGCTCTCCTGGCCGTCTGAGAGCCTGGGAGAGAGTGCAGAGAGGCAGTAAGAGTGCCGTTACCGCGCGGTCTGGAGGGGCCGAGGCAGGGAGCAGAAACTCGTGGACTGGCCTTGCTCCAGACTCTTTAACACTCCACAAAACATATCCCAAACAATCTGTCACACTGCTCGGGAAAAAAACACATTTTGGTTCCATTGCAATCAAAGTGAGGTATTGCGTCAGAGGTAGGGGTGTGTATGTGTGTCTGTGTGTGTGTTTCTTTGTGTGATTGTGTGCGTGCATGCGTGTGTCTGTGGGTCTGTGTGTGTGTCTGTGTCTGAGTGTGTCTTTACTTTTGGGTATTGTGTGTGTATCTGTGGGTCTGTCTGTGTGTGTCTTGCTGTGTGTGTGTGTGTGTTGGGTGGAATGCTCAGTGACTAGCAATCACATTTCACAAGTGATTAAATTCATCAACTGAATGAACTTGCACAGTCCCGCAGTGTGACTGCATGGCCTCTCTCCTCCATGGCAAGAATCCCGGCTGAACCCTTTGAGCCGAGGTCCTTGTTCATGGGTATCGCCGCGCTGGTCATAATCGCTTTCTAAGTCTGGCCTTTCACCTGTGTCTGTCGGATCATAATCCGCAGCCAGGAGCAGATAACAACACTGTGCCCCTGCTAACACCACTGGTGAGCAAGCTGTTTTAGCTGTCTTTGAGATTAAGGTATTTGCACCCAACTCCCCCCCCCAGACCTCAGATTAAGGATCATATGATTGCATTTCAGATTATGTTCTAATCTGCTATGATTGTTTCAGATTAAGGAGTATGAGAAGCTGGACTCTGAGGAGGAGAGGCTCTGCCGCAGCCGACAGATCTACGACGGTTACATCATGAAGGAGCTGCTGTCCTGTTCGCACGTAAGGGCCCCCAACACACTCCACGCCACACAAGGGCCCCCAGCATGCACTTGGTGGGGCACTCCACCAACATTCCAAAAAACTTTCAGTGTTCACTTGGGGCACTGCTCCTCCACTGCACACAACTCCCAACATGCACTTTGCCACAATGGGTGAGACTATCATGTGCACTGGTGTTAACCAATCAAAAACTATTGTCGAGGGCAGAGCACTCTGATTGGTTGATGCTACTCAGACCCCCATTATGAGTATCTATAGAACATCCCTTGTTTCAGCAGGAGTATTTACCTGTGTTTGGCAAGGGCACGGTGCTTTGGTAATTTGAGGGCCTGTTTAAAGTGTCGGCACTTGTTAGATTGCATAAAGTGTTTGCTTTTGGTTTGTCCTTATCTCAACAACTGACAGTGTACAGAAAGAGGGAAAGTCAGCACACGCGCTACCTTGGTGCTCCAAAACGCTCTCTGATGTATTCGCTCGAGTGTAGAGAAATAAGAAGCGACAGTGTCCTGAAGTCTTGTGATCCTCCTCGGTAAAGAATCAGCTTGGACTTTCTTTTTCCTCTTGAAGCGTTCCAAGCTGTGCCAAGACGTTTTGATTTGTATGCTGTTATCTTCACAGCATACGCTACTCAACCATCCCTGGTTTAACATCAATCTCAAAAGCAGCTTGTAGTGAGCCATGACTTTCAAACAAGTTAGGAAAAAGTCTGGCCCTGCTGCAGCAGAGTTAGATCATCTGAGTGTTCAAGAAGCCTTGTAGAACTTTTAAAAACAAAACAAAAAGTTTTAACAACTGCAATTGTAGTATATTGTTGGAAAATGTTTTATTTTAGGGACATTGCAAGAAGGTGCATTAATATAACCCTATTTGACATTGATTTTAACCAAAATCTTTGGATGAATCATTGTATATGCAAATTGAAATAAACAAAAATGTAACTGAGGTGTGAAACTTGTTTAAAAAATGGGTTGAATGTGCTTGCAAGATTGACTGAAGAGCCCTGGAGCATGTGCCATCAAGCACACGGTCTCCACAGTAGGCAGGGCGACCTAACTGAATTTGGTTTTGTTTCTTTAAAGATGGTTATCCCCTTAATTGATGGCTACATTTAGCTCGCTAATCCCCGAGCGAACTCTCCTCATTAAATTACAGCAGGGAAAAATGTAATTTCTGTGATGTGTCATATGGTCACATATGGGCATATGGTCGTCAGCGACAGTTTTGCCATTGTAAATTGGAAAATGAAAGTCTGTTTGTTCGCGGAGACGCTCCAAGGTCAAAAGCCCTCTGTTGTCATTCCTGAGGTCTGAGGAACATCCATCAGGAAGTTGGCATTAGCTGAATTGAAAACTTGTGCTTCTCTCTCACCGTCCCGCACACCGGACAGAGACGGGCTTCTTCTGCCTCTCCCAGTTTAGCTGCCACACCTGCCCGTAACACCCACGCTAATTGACTTTTTACATCTCACCTCACAGCACAGTGAAGCCATTGTTCCCATAATGCACAGGGGGATGAATGTTGTAACGATGTCAAAATACCAGCCTTAGATTTTGTGTCCTGGATTGATTGGGGTCTTGGAATCTCTAGGCATGGTTGATTGTTGCATGATTTAAAACAAAAAAAAGTTTTAACAACTGCAATTGTAGTATATTGTTGGAAAATGTTTTATTTTAGGGACATTGCAAGAAGGTGCATTAATATAACCCTATTTGACATTGATTTTAACCAAAATCTTTGGATGAATCATTGTATATGCAAATTGAAATAAACAAAAATGTAACTGAGGTGTGAAACTTGTTTAAAAAATGGGTTGAATGTGCTTGCAAGATTGACTGAAGAGCCCTGGAGCATGTGCCATCAAGCACACGGTCTCCACAGTAGGCAGGGCGACCTAACTGAATTTGGTTTTGTTTCTTTAAAGATGGTTATCCCCTTAATTGATGGCTACATTTAGCTCGCTAATCCCCGAGCCGAACTCTCCTCATTAAATTACAGCAGGGGAAAAATGTAATTTCTGTGATGTGTCATATGGTCACATATGGGCATATGGTCGTCAGCGACAGTTTTGCCATTGTAAATTGGAAAATGAAAGTCTGTTTGTTCGCGGAGACGCTCCAAGGTCAAAAGCCCTCTGTTGTCATTCCTGAGGTCTGAGGAACATCCATCAGGAAGTTGGCATTAGCTGAATTGAAAACTTGTGCTTCTCTCTCACCGTCCCGCACACCGGACAGAGACGGGCTTCTTCTGCCTCTCCCAGTTTAGCTGCCACACCTGCCCGTAACACCCACGCTAATTGACTTTTTACATCTCACCTCACAGCACAGTGAAGCCATTGTTCCCATAATGCACAGGGGGATGAATGTTGTAACGATGTCAAAATACCAGCCTTAGATTTTGTGTCCTGGATTGATTGGGGTCTTGGAATCTCTAGGCATGGTTGATTGTTGCATGATTTAAAACAAAAAAAAGTTTTTTTATAAGTATAAACCTCAGTTTTAGTTAACCTAAACTCAGAGTTAATTAGGTTCTCGTTAAGACAGAGATTTGTTGGTTTTCTAAAGATAGCATTTTCAGTGATACTGTGATTCAGTCATACTTTGTGCTCTGTTAGTTTGTTTTGGACCTTCTTTATCTCAAACAGTGTTGAGTTTCTCACGTTGTGGTTTTCAGCAGCGCTGCTGAGACGTGGCCTTTTTTGACTAATTTTGACAACTTTTTGATTCCTCTTTTGAATCACTGGAAACAGTGGCTCATTTTGTTTTCATGCAGGCTTTACGCAGTGATGGCAGCAACAAGCTTGATATTGGTCAGGTGTGACTGCATCTCAGGTTACTTACAGAATTTATATTTCTCTAGAAAGGGAGCTTTCTGTATGTCAGGGTTTACCTTATACAACTAGATATTGTTTTCCATGTGAGTATACGTACATTTAATTGTGTAGACAATAGAAGTATTTGTGATAGTTCTAATCAAATTTTTTATTTAAAAAAAAAAAAACAACAGAATAGTGCGACTCATTTTTCTTGGACACAAAACCTGTTGAAACAAGAGTTATCATTGTAATAAAAATGACCGGAAACAATGTGAGAGAGTTTTAATAAGAAATCACTTCCTCATAACCTATTTGAGAACCTTCGGGATGATTTCCGATTATTTTATTTGTTTATTTTTTTTATTTGATTTTTGAATTCATAGTTATGTGGTTGGGCTGGAACTCAGCTCTTTGTTTAGTTGTACCTGAATGTTTTTGAAATAGGAGACAGATTTGTGAAAGTCTTTTTTTATTTTATTCTTAGTCTTGGCCAGCTGTCATTTAATACAGGACCTGCAGTCTGTCAGGGTTTCAGATGGGGAAAAAGTCATAAGTCCGTTAAACGAAAGTTCTCATAGCAGACAAATGGTTAACCTATAAACTTGGAAAGGCAGGTGACACGTGAATGTGACTGTCATTACACCATAAAGAAGATTACGATCTATGTTTATGGTAGCCTGAATGTTGCTCTAAAACTGGAGGGAATATAGTAGCAACTTTTGGTTTTTAAGGGAAAAAAAAAAAAACGTGGGCAAAAGGAAATTCTCTATTACGCAAACCTCAGGGAGCTGCAGTCCTGGTTTGTGTGAAGGTCTGGAGCTGACAGCCTGCACATGGCAGGCTTGGTGTTAGTCTTAGGGAGCGACTGCGTGTTAACCCGGGGCAGCTGAAGGATACAAGCCCACCACCTGGCAGCGGATCCAGTCAGAGAAAGAAGCAGAAAGCAGGCCAGATCTTCTGCAGACACACATGCTCGCAGAAGGGTGAAAAGAGCTCCAGTCCACAAGCTGACCCCCTTCGGCATGACGCCTTTGGGCTCAAGTTAAAACCTGGACCGGCACTGGAACCAGAACAGGCATGGAACTGCTGTGGATATGATTTTTCCAGCTTCCAATTGATTTTCAAGATTTAAAAAAAAAAAAAAAAAACATCTCTGGGGCTGCTGCCTAGCAGGCAAACGCTTATCACAGTGGGAGGGAATTCTGGTTTTAGGGAACCATAGAGCGTGCAGGTTTTTGTTCCATTCTAGCACAGACCAGCCTGAATCAGTTGTTGGCTCTTTCAGTCAGTTGAATCAGGTGATTGGTCGGAACAAAAGCTTTCATACCCTGTGGCTCCGTAAGAGTAGGGCTTCCCACCTCTGACCTGTCAGGTCGCCATCAGCAACAGCCTTTGGAACGGATGGATTTCTCCCGTTCCACATTCTCAGCCAAACTATTTTGCCTCTTGCTGCAGCCTTCTCCTGCCAGTTTCAGGAGTAGGCAGCCATAACATGACTTCTGGTTCTCATGAGGCCCTTGCTTCTGTACTCACTACAGATGTACTGGCAGTAACATTCTGCCTGTGACGCTGGAGGAATGACGCTGTCAGCACCTCCACAGAGCCTGGCCTGGCTGACCAGGAGTGGCTGCTGGAGCTGTATGCGGCTAACAAGTGTAGCCGGGCTAACGTCTGCGTTTCCGCTGCGAGGCTGGACCAGTTGTTGCCTCCCCAATGCAGACCTCTGGGCCCCAGCCGGTAATGGTGTATCTGGGGCTCTGAACATCCAGTCGCAGGACTCATGTCTTCCTCCCAGAGGAGCTGCGTGCTGTGCGAGCCTCCCGGAGGCCCAGTCACCAGCCATTATTCCTCCTCCTTTCAACAGCTGATCCTCATCTAGGCTAGCGGACCGCCGCTGCGCAGCACCGGGTTCACATTAACAGCTGTGCCTTCAGCGGGCTGCTAGTGAGCTAACGCGGGCCTGCTAGCCGGCGTAGCGTTTGGCTTTGTCACATGGCACATTATCTCCCGCTATCAGCTATCAAAACGAGGTCTCGAGGCGTGGGCTTTGACAGCCCCTTCTGCCTCTGGTCCAGGCATGTAAGGGTCAGCATTTCCTCAGTAATCAGGAAAAATCACGTTGCAGCGAGTGATCTGAATGTGGCGACTCTGGGCCAGCTGGACCTGGCTCAGAGGGGCTCTGCAGTGTGTGGCCGAATGTCTCCATTATGAGGGAAGGCTAGCCGTCCTTTCAGCTGCCTGTCTGTGGCTGTGCTTTGCCCTCACACCTGTCCGTGTGTTTTACATTTACATTCAGGCATTCAGCACAATCCCTCATTCACAGAATATGAGTTTAGGCTAAGCACATAGGCCATACTCACTTACCAAAAGCACAGCTGACCGTGCAACGCCGTTTTCAGACTGGTCACATTTGGGGATGTGTTCCAAAATTGATTTTGCAAAATAAAACCTGTCCCATTTTGACTTTTGTCATATTTGGTTCCACAACCAGAAGATTACATCCTGTTAAGACTTATTATGAAGTTCTTTCAGAGTTCCTATGAGAAAAAGTGATTTCAGTTTCAGTCAAGACCTACTCTGTTATGCTGACTCTTGGTTTTGATTTATGGTTTCAGAATCGAGGGTAGTTGTGCTTACATACTTGTCAAGAGGAACCATGACAAAGATTTAAATCAACACTGTTTCCGAGCAATTTCGACATAAAGTCTCACAGCACATACAAGACTGAACATATAGTTCTCTGAACCCAGTCATTGGTACTGATGCAATAGTGTGATTCGAATTCTGGTTACATTCTAATGATGTAACAATCACTACTGGTCATTAAAATCAGCAGAGTTCTAGAATATCAACGGAATTCCATCTTTGAACATTCCAAAAAAAAAAAAGCTCACACCTAAAAAAAGGTTTTAGGTAGGACGTGTGTTTGAGGATGTGGTGAAGAACGTTGTCAGCTCATAACTTAAGCTCAAGGTTTATGTCCTTCTCCCTCCCCTGCAGCCTTTCTCCAAGAAAGCAGTGGACCATGTCCAGACCCATCTGGCTAAGAAGCAGGTGCCTCCCTCTCTCTTCCAGGTGAGGGCGAGCACGTATTTACCTCCCGACCAACTCTCAAACACACAAGGCCGCCAGCTCTGTTTTACCAGAAGGGGACTAACGGGGGGGTTTAAATACAGTTTTCCTACAAGGGTTTCACAAGGCGAACTGCAGAAAGATATTTCAGTTTGAGCTTATCCAAAAGAACAAGGCAGCATGGATGGAAATTATTTAAGGGTGAATTCCTAGCTTAAACTGATACTCTGCACAGACTGAATGCTTGGAACCTGATTGTCTACCTGAGGCAGGTACTTTTGGTCTGTTCAAGTCCAGGCCTGATGCAGTACTGGATACTCTGCAGAGTGCAGGGAAACAAGGAGCCCTGAATCAATGGGACTAAATGACCTCTTCAGTCAAATGCACTTTGTCTCTCCTGGGCAATACTCAATTCAAACCAAACACACTTTACCTAATGTTACTTAATGTTTTCATAATGTTTTTAAGAGTATGTTGCGGATTATTAGATAAAAGTTGACCTTTTCTTAAAAGAGTGTATTTTTTATTTTAAAGAAAAATGGCATATTCCCTTACAGAGGCTGAAATCAGTTGTAATTGAATTGCCCTCAGATAGACGAATTTTGTTTGATTGGGACCCAGCCACTAAGTGTGTTTGATTGAATCTTGCTCAGAGTTTTTTCCTGGTGCAGACACAGCCGATAAGGAAATGATATTGAATCCCTTCCTGTCTCTCTCTTTCTCTTGCTCTCTCTCTTCATCCGGCCTCCAGCCCTATATTGTAGAGATCTGCGACAGCCTGCGAGGGAAGATTTTCCAGAAGTTCATTGAAAGGTGAGGCAAGAGGGGCGGGGCTAACCTTTCACCCCACGATGGGTGTGGCTGTTCTTTAGTCTCGGTGTATGTTCCCTCCTGTGTGCGTCAGTTATTATTGTTTCCCTGCTGTGCTTTTTCAATCGGTTTTATACTTTGACATGTTTTACTGCTGCTTACAAACCACCTTCCACCTGGTGGACAAATGAAGTATCTGTCTTCTCTGTGCTTATCAGTCTGTTTGTATTCCCCTGGTCCTCGTCTTATCTGTCTGTCTGTCGACCAGTCTGTTCTTTATCTCTGTATCTCTGTAGCTCTGTATCTATGTCTGTGGGCATATTGTATCTATATCTGTTCTGCTGATTCACTGGGAGAAGTTGCATGCGTTCTGTTTTATGTCTGTGTGTACGTCTGTTTGAGTTCATCCCTCTCGTAGGGGTTCTGCATCTTTGCCTGCCTGTCTTTGTCTGAGGCCGTGTCTCGGGTTCATGTCTGACTCCTCACCTCTCTCTTTCCACAGCGACAAGTTCACTCGCTTCTGCCAGTGGAAGAACGTAGAGCTCAACATTCACGTAAGTGTATGTGTCTAAGTGAGGCGGCGCTGAACTTTGATATAACCTGTTTGAAGGTGTTTGGGTGGCCAGTCTGTGCTGCTGTTCTGGGTAACAACAGGCTGCACACCCCCCATTCTGTCCATCCCTCTCCCTTTGTCCCTCCCTCCTTCCCTCCCTCTGTCCCTCTCTCCTCCAGTTGACCATGAATGACTTCAGTGTTCACCGGATCATCGGCAGGGGTGGATTTGGGGAGGTGTACGGCTGCAGGAAGGCGGACACGGGGAAAATGTGAGTCTGCAGGGGCAGGGGGGAGCGGGGTGGCGGGATGGAGGGTGGAGGAGAAGAGAGCTCACGGCAGCAGTGATGCAATCAGAAGAATGGGGCAAGAATGAGAAAAAAAATACTTCAGTAGCCCTTCCTTACACTGCATTCTGTTCGGTGTCTGTGTCTGTCTGTCTGTCTGTCTGTGTGTCTGTCTGTGTTTGTGCGTGCGTGCGTCTCTCTCTCTCTTCTCTCTCTCAGGTATGCCATGAAGTGTCTGGATAAGAAGAGGATTAAGATGAAGCAGGGTGAGACCCTGGCACTCAATGAGAGAATCATGCTTTCTCTGGTCAGCACTGGGGTGAGTGGCAAACACGCCGCCTCACGCACGCACGCGCGCACGCACACAGTCATCCAACACACACTCACACACACACGCACTCAACATACACAAACACGCACGCACTCAGTCATCCAACACACACTCACACACACACACTCAACATACACACACACACGCACTCAGTAATCCAGCAGACACTCTTACTCATACACACACTCAACATACACACACGCACGCACTCAGTCATCCAACACACGCTCACACACTCACGCACTTAGTCAGACATCCAAAACTCACTCACTTACTCACTCGCTCAGTCATCCATCGCACACACACTCACTCAGACTTCCAACACACAAACACACTCACTCACTCATCCAACCTACACACACACACTCATTCAGTCATTCTACACATGCACACACAGAGTGAGTGTTGATCTCTCTCCCTCCCTCTCTCTCTCTGTTTCTTCAGGACTGCCCCTTCATCGTGTGTATGACATATGCCTTCCACACTCCTGACAAGCTCTGCTTTATTTTGGACTTAATGAACGGTAAGTAACTTGTGCTCCCCCTACACCCTCACCCCTCTTCCTCCCTCCAGTTCCTACCCCCTGCCCTCCTTCCTTTACCTTCCAATTTTTTTGATAAATTAGTAGTTCAGAGAATGTAGGATTGGGCTGTAGTGCTTTGATATGTCGTCCAGTTTAGGTATCAGCCCTGTAGTTTAGTTGCTGCAGTGTACTGTAGTGTTTGGGTATCAGCCCTGTAGTTTAGCTGCTGCAGTGGACTGTAGTGTTTGGGTATCGTCCCTGTAGTTTAGCTGCTGCAGTGGGCTGTAGTGTTTGGGTATCAGCCCTGTAGCTCAGCTGCTTCAGTGGACTGTAGTGTTTGGGTATCAGCCCTGTAGCTCAGCTGCTGCAGTGTACTGTAGTGTTTGGGTATCGGCCCTGTAGCTCAGCTGCTGCAGTGGGCTGTAGTGTTTGGGTATCAGCCCTGTAGCTCCGCTGCTGCAGTGTACTGTAGTGTTTGGGTATCGGCCCTGTAGTTCAGGGGCTGCAGTGGGCTGTAGTGTTTGGGTATCGGCCCTGTAGTTCAGGGGCTGCAGTGTACTGTAGTGTTTGGGTATCGGCCCTGTAGCTCAGCTGCTGCAGTGTACTGTAGTGTTTGGGTATCGGCCCTGTAGTTTAGCTGCTGCAGTGTACTGTAGTGTTTGGGTATCGGCCCTGTAGTTTAGTTGCTGCAGTGTACTGTAGTGTTTGGGTATCGGCCCTGTAGTTTAGCTGCTGCAGTGTACTGTAGTGTTTGGGTATCGGCCCTGTAGTTCAGGGGCTGCAGTGGGCTGTAGTGTTTGGGTATCGGCCCTGTAGCTCAGCTGCAGCAGTGTACTGTAGTGTTTGGGTATGGGCCCTGTAGCTCAGCTGCTGCAGTGGGCTGTAGTGTTTGGGTATGGGCCCTGTAGTTTAGCTGCTGCAGTGGGCTGTAGTGTTTGGGTATCGGCCCTGTAGCTCAGCTGCTGCAGTGGGCTGTAGTGTTTGGGTATGGGCCCTGGTGAAGTGAGCGCTCTGGCACAGCGGACCTGTTTCTTGCAGCGGCTAGGGCACTCACCTCTTCCTGCTGCAGTCACAGCTGACCGCACGGGCGCGACATTCGATCATTTCCTCTTCTCTTGACTCGTGTTTCTCCTCAACCCTGTCACGTCTCACCTCTGTTTATCTCTCTCTCTCCCTCCCCCGCCCTTACCCCTGGCTCCTCCAGGCGGGGACCTGCATTACCACCTCTCCCAGCATGGGGTGTTCAGTGAGAAGGAGATGCGCTTCTACGCTGCTGAGATCATCCTGGGCCTCGAGCACATGCACAATCGATTTGTCGTCTACAGAGACCTCAAGGCAAGCTCTCCATTTTCTCTCTCTCTCTCTCTTTCTCTCTCTCTCTCTCTGTCTCTTAATATTGCTCTCTCAATTTGTCTCTTTGTCTCAGTCTGCCTACCCCTCAATCTCTCTTCCTTTTTTCCTCAATACAACTCTAGCTCAATCCATCTTCTTCTGTCTCTCCCTTTCTCTCTCACTCAATATCTCTTTCCTTCCCTCTCTTTATCTCTCTCAGTATATCACATTTTCTTGTAATCCCATTCTGTTTTTCATTCCCTCTTTCATTCTTTCAGTTGATCTGGGTGTCTGTTCATTACCTCTTTTTTTCACAAATTTTTTAAGGTGTAGGAAATATTTATCTCAGAGCAACCGTAAACCGTTCATGTTCTCTCTGGTCTGGCCAGAAGGTTTTATGTAGCCTGATAATGATGATATGTGTTTATTATCATAATTATTATTCTCATTATTACTATATATCATCATTATTATGTTTATTATTTTTATTTGTTTGTTGTCTTTCTGTTCCCCACAGCCAGCCAACATCCTCCTGGATGAACACGGGCACGTTCGAATCTCTGACCTGGGCCTGGCCTGCGACTTCTCCAAGAAGAAACCCCACGCCAGCGTGTGAGTGCACCCCTCTGGAGCCTGTCTGTGTCTGTGTATATTCTTCTTCGTATATATGCACAAGTACATGTATTTGAACAAATAATGATGTGTATTTGTTTGTGTGTGTGTGTGTGTGTGTGTGTGTGTGTGTGTGTGTGTGTGTTTGTGTTGCAGTGGCACACACGGCTACATGGCCCCTGAGGTTCTGCAGAAGGGCACAGCCTATGACAGCAGTGCTGACTGGTTCTCTCTGGGCTGCATGCTCTTCAAACTGCTGCGAGGGTGAGCATCTCTCACTTTCTGTGCCTCTCCTCCCTCCCGCTTTGCCCCCCCACACTCCTCTCCTCTCGTTCTCCCTCTTCCCTCTTCCCTCCCTCCTCTCCTCTGTCCCTTCCCCTCCCTCCCTCCCTCCCTCCCTCTTGCTCTTCTCTCCCCTGTTTGATGTGAAGTGTAAAGTTTAAATGTCAGAGCTTTGGACCCAGGAGGTCAGCTCACAGACTTCAGAGAAGCTGGGATGGGGGGATGGGGGGGGAAGAGGGGAAGGGGGGAAAGTGAAAAGCAGAGGCAGCGTTGGTTGCCAGGGTGAGAGAGGGGTGCATAGCGGGGGAGTGGGACTGAGGCGGGCAGACGGGCAGTGTCCCTCCATTGATGTGTGTGTCAGTGTGTTTGAACACTTCAAAGGCAGGGGAGGGAGGTCAGCGGGGCCAGCCCGGGCTCCCAGGATGAGACAGAGTAAAATAAAACAGAGAAAAGGCCCTCCGAGCGGAGCGGAGCGGAGCAGAACACACAGGTCCATACCCGCTTTCCTGCCAGACAGCCCCAATCTGCCCGCTGTCTGTCTGAAAGAGGGCCCGATGAGACGCCATCCATCTGCCAGGGAGGGAGGGCGGGGTCCCCTGCGCTTCCACTTTTTACTGGTGCCTCCCTGTGTTTCTCTGAGAGGATCCGCAAAATTAACCCCCACATTTCAACCTCCCCACTATGTCTGCACACCCCCCACCCCACACTGAGGCTAAGGGTCTATCCTCAGGACTCTACACATCCCTCCTCATCCTCCATCGAGAGGATCCCTCCGGCCCACCCCCTCTCGAGTCCGTCCATCTGTCTGAGCTCCCTCTCCAACTGTTTGTCTGTCCGTCTGTCCGTGTAAGATGTGAGGTCTGTGGGGCTCTTGGCTAGCGAGGATAGCATCCGCACACAAATTTCTACTTCTCCCTCTGCAGTGAATCCCTTCATTCATTCTCGCTCTCTCCACCCCTCCCTCAAAGTCTGTCCATCTTTGAAGCCGTCGTTCTCCTTGCTGTTTTAGTTCCTCCTATCTCTCTCTTTTCTCTCTCTCTCTCTCTCTCTCTTTTTCTCCTTCACCGCTTGGCGATGCTAACGTACTAATGGCAGCGCCGTCTCTCCACAGGCACAGTCCGTTCCGACAGCACAAGACCAAAGACAAACATGAGATCGACCGTATGACGCTCACCATGGTAAGTTGGGGACGCCAGCTTTCCCGTTTTCTTCGCCCGCGTTTCCCAGATTTCCCCACCGGAAAATTTCCACAGAGGCCGTGTATAGAGCCCTCTCATGACACCAGGTCCAAATTTTCACTCAGGAACGTTCATTGTTTATTTCAATCACATGATCTTGTTATTTATTTATTTTTTTTATTAGAAAAGTGTATTTTTTGTCCTTTGGAATTTCTCCTTAAAATTGAACCCCTTTTTTAAAAAAAAAAAAAAAAAAAGAACGAAATTGAACGGGAAATCTGTCATTAAGCATGAAATCGTGAGCAGCAGGAAAGTGGCTATTTGGCAGCACGGTGCGCACTCTGGCTTTCTGACCAAGTTCATTCCCTGGGTTTGTCTGTGGTTTCTGTGACAGCAGTGCTGCGCCCCACTCCGCCAAGCCCTGCCTATTGTACTGTGCATGTTTCATGATAACGCTGCCTGTCAACACTCATTTGAATTTTTGAAGCTTTGCATATTCCCGAGTAGGCTGCAGTCTCACTGACACACAGGTTGTGATTATTAGATAACATTCACTGCTCATTTACGACTGTGTGTGTGTGTGTGTGTGTGTGTGTGTGTGTGTGTGTGTACGTACGTACGTACGTACGTACGTACGCACACGCATTTCAGGGCATACTAGTTGGCTAGTAGGTTTCACTTAACTATTTGACACCAGCTGTAGGACTCTGTGTTGCCCGGGGCAACCAAAATATTTTGTCAAGAAACATCAAAACTCAAGATAAGTGGAGTAGGTTCCTGGGGAAAAACAAGAGCTGGCTGTTGAAAAGGCACTTTGTTTTCCACCGACAACAGTAAATAGCACTTTGATTTGAATAAAAATAGAACGACCGTAAGTCCAGTTCAGTCTCTCTCGCTTAAATTGTTTACTGATGACAGTTTAAAAAAAGGCACATTTTCCATTCTAAAACCATTGTGTGATAGTAACTAATCACACAAACTGTGTAACTGTAAGGTTGCAAAATTACCATTCATAACCTGCAAAATGCTTCCACATTAATGAATGGAAATGAAGAACGCAGAAAAGATTAACACATTTGAAAAGAGGAGCAACTGTGACAGTGATATAAATGACAAAAACGATGCTTTCTCATAAAATTATGGATCAGTTGCACATCCATAATTAGATCTGCAACTGAAACAGCGCTTTGGCAATCAAACGGTTTTGGCTACATACATATCAAGAGTAGAGAAATCCATCAGTGCTGTTTTCATTTCTGTTAATTTCTGAGAAATTCACAGAAAATTGTTGAGATTACAGGTATAAAAATGAAAAGAATTGGTTGGAACACAGACTAGCTCCAGTCAATAGCGGAATCTTCCAGTGAGACCAAAATAAACAAAATAGCTTGTTCACCAAAATGTCAGAGTGCCCCTTGAAGGTTTAAAATTTCAGTTTATCAGCCAGACCATCAGTTTTTATTTTTAAGGGTGCGTTGTTGAAAGTGTGAATACTCAAATGAGTGGTGGCGATGATTATTTTTGCATTAAGCAGAAGTGCAGCGCCGTCATTTTAATCTCATGGAGCAGAACTGCCGCAAACCTGCGGTGAGAACTTGTGTTATGATATTTGGACACACTGCATAGAAACATTAGTGTATCGTTTTTGTACAATATATGGCAAGTTAAAGGGGGAGTGGGTTACAGTGTCATACTGATACAGCGTATGACTGCATCCATTTTGAATTTATTGTTTAGATATGACGCATGCTGTGGGAACTCTCAGGTTTGATTGACAGAGTATACCACTGCTGGACTCTTCAGTGAGGTGCTTCATGTTAACTGCCCCAGTGAATATCTAGCTGGGTAAAGTCAATAATATGAAGTAAAACCTACATGATAGACCCTTGATAAAAACACAAATGTCTGCAAAATGCACAATTGTAAGTCTTCAGCTTTTGAGGAAATGAGACAAACTGATGACCACTGGATGTTGTGACCAGGTATGCGTATTCACATGATTAAAACCTGAAAATGTTAACAGCACAAAATGAATGTCACCTTCCTATTTGTGTCATTCAGAAATGAAGATGTGAGCAGTTCTGTTTTTGTTTATTTATTTATTTTTTTTAACCAATGCTGATTAAATACACTTTTGATGTCAGAGAACTTAGTGACAGACCTGAGACAGTGTACTGTCTGTGTTTCTGACCAATCCCACAGTCATGTGGGCAGAGGTTAAGCCAGCTAAACCAATCAAATTCAACCTGATCTCTGAAAGCACCAGTCAGACTGCGGTCAGGCTTACCAGGGAAAAGTTAAAACATACCCAGACATGCTCTCTGAGGCCGGGCCGCCCACGAGCTCGGTGGAGTTGGGCGGAGCTCACATTTAACTTTGAGAGAGGCCAGTTCCTCAGTCCTCCAGACCAAGAGGAGCTGGGAGGCCGCTTCAGAGCCCGTTCGTTTAATGTGTCGTCGTAAAGCCTCTGATCCGTGTGTCAGCTGATGAAATGGATCTGGTTCTGGAGAGCTGAGCACAGCGCCTCCTGCTTCGCATTGTTACTCAGTGAGGCTGTCAAGAAATGTCATGCTCTGCGAAATTGTGCTGAAAAGACCTGGGGATTCAAACCATGCTTCTGAAGGAGGGATCATGAGCGCCGCACTTTTCAGCTGACCTGCTGACCGTGTTGGTCATCATAAACTCATACCCTGGGCCGGTCAGAGGAGGATGGGCTTCCCCTCTCAAGCGTGGTTCCTCCCAAGGTTTCCCCCTATCCGCTGCACATAGGGAGCTTTCCCTTGGCACTGTCGCTGCAGGCTTGCTTTTTTGGGGGTTCAGGCCAGGGCTTACGACAAAAGCGCATTGTGGCAAATGTTTTTTAAATGTGCTATTCAAATAGAAGTTGATTGATCAGGGTTGACTACACTCACGTTCGTCACTTGATAGCTCACCCAGTAATTCCAGTCCTGAAAGCCCACAGTTGAATGTAACATGTTTCATGAGTAGAAAACATAATATACATACATGCGTGCATATACACCCACGTGCACACAGGCTTGCCATCATCCTTCTCTCACACACACACACACACACACACACACACACACACACACACACACACACACACACACCCCCCACACACCCAGAGCCAGAGCAGGGGTTGATGGGAAGTGAAAGCCGCTGAGTAATCGCGTGAGTGTGTTGTAGAGGGGCTGGTGGAAACAGGACAGTCATTTCTAACTCCACCACTCTTTCTCTCTTTCAGAACGTGGAGCTCCCGGACTCTTTCTCAGCAGAGCTCAAGTCTTTGTTGGAAGGACTGTTACAAAGAGATGTGGCCAAGAGACTGGGCTGCCTGGGACGAGGGTAAGATGCAGCTCCGCCTCCGGTGCATTGTGGGTCATTTCCGGGAGCAATTACATTAGGCACTGCAGGACCATCAGTGTGCACGTACACTGAAAATATCTGACCAGAATTAGATTTTCCTCAAGTTAAAAGTGATGAAAGACCCCATTCCATTCTGTGAAACTGAGCTCCGCACCCTTTAGTTTTTCTTGTTTTTGATTGGCTGCTGTAGTAGGTGACTGCACCATTGGCTGTATCCCAGTAGGAGCTATAATTATTAGTGGCTGAATTCAGAATTTTTTTTTTTGGGCTGGAGTGTGGAAACAACTATGCTCCATTTGCTAGGACCTGACCAAGGTCAGATTTCTGGCTGAGTTTGGTGCATTTGATTGGCAAGGGCATGTAAGATAATTTGCTTCATCAGCAGGGTCTCGATAATGGCCACATTAATAGCAGCTGAGTTATCTGTGTTTCTGATTGGCCGGGGCATAGATGTGACCCTGCTCCATTGGCTGAGGCCCAGCTGGGTGCAGATTATGATTGGTCAGGTGTTGGGGGTCCGTGCCCTCGGCAGAGTGCAGAGCTAAATTGAGAAATCGATAGCGGAGCCTGGATGCCAGCCCAGAAACGAGATCGCCACGTTCTCTGTGAACTGAGAAGCCACAGCCTTGTCTGACAGACTGGATTCTTCTGATCTCCTGATTTTCCCTCCCCTTTTTAACCCCATCCGCTCCTGCTGCTGGTAACCCCACCCCTGTAACAGCCTGTATTTAAGGACACATGAATGACAGAACAGAACCACAGACCCAAAGCAGTCAGATGTGCGTAGTATTATCATCCCATGCTGCATTTTGCTTATTTACAGTTGTTCCCTTGCCTTGATTACCTCTATATTATGAGTCAGCAAGATAATTTTCCTTCCATTTGCATTTTTTATATATATGTTTTTTGGTTGGCTTTAACCCAGTCATTAGCAACCTGTAATCCAATGCGAGCTTATTTAAAAATGAACCTTCATTATTATTATTATTGTTATTGATGTTGTTGTTGTTGTTGTAATTATTTCAGACTGGTCTCAAAGTCAGACCAGGTCAGTGCCCGGTCAGCAGCCATGGAGGGAGGGGGCCGGTAGCTAGGGATGCCCTGGTCTCACTGCTCACTAATGACCCCTGCTGGATGTTCTGACACCTGCAGTCTGCCTGCAACTTCCTCCAGCTCCCTGCAAGCTTGTAAACAACATCAACAGAAAACAGGCAACAGCATTTGACTTTGTCTTTCTGAGGAGAGAGTTTCTCATGCTTCTCTCCTGGACTGACAGTCAGTTGCAGTGACAAACATAGTAATAGTTTAGGCAGTTCAAATTAACAGATGAAAAGAGAGACAATGCTTAAAAAATTAGAAAAGAAAAATGCACATACCTTTTCTTTTCCTGTTTTCTTGTGTTATAAGATTAGACAAAATAGTGAAATATTACACCCTTCTAGCATTTTGCGATTCTTTTCATATGCCAATGGCACTTAAGATCTCTGTTAGACGTTGTTAGTTGGGCCTGCAGAGCAGTTGAGGGGGTTTGCAGGCCAGAACAGGCTGGCCTCCACCACCCAAGCCCCGTTCATCAGCAGGGGAACTGTTTCCTGCCAGTGATATAAATTTGCTCAGCCCCAGAATAGGGCCCTGAAGGCTCGCCCGCCAGAATTTAAGACCTGTGTGCTGATTAAAAAAAAAGTCAATGATTATAAATAATAAATATCAGATGTGACCTTTGCCCTCCCAGTGGTGCAGGTGTGTTGGGAGGGAGCTCGAGGAGAAGTTTCTCACATGTGATTAATACCCAATATCCCGGCCCAACGAGCGATTTGAGCCAATCAGAGTTGCTTTCCTTCATGTGGGCATTGATCGACAGCTCCAAATGCCAATAAATAATGTACGATAATGTAAGTGAGGTATGAATAATGTAGAGAAATTTAAACAGCCCTTCTCCACACATGAGCCAGAATTCACAGTTACATCTTCTCACCACGGTGAATCGGCTCGCGGCACGTAGCTTTAATTAGTTCCTTTTTTTTTTTTTTTTTTACCTGTCATCTCATTAGTCAAAACCTTGTCAAAACCAGGAACTTACTTGTATTTCTTCTTCAAATACTAATCACTGGGAAGGACTTGGAGGCGTAGTGCTGAATGACTGAATACACACACTCCATCTCGAGAGGGTGTGGAAAGTGACCTCTGAAATGGCAGACGGTCTTTAATATGAGACTGTAACTACTGCCTCTCCCGCTGCATGTTTTCACCCATCAAAATCATTACAAAAAGCTGTCACTGACTGCAATATATGTAGATTTTTTTGCATGAACTTGTATCTTAATATGAGGATACCTGTTGCAAATAACCTAGATGGTAGGAATGGTTATTTAAGGTCTGAGTTAGTAAAACAGCAGAACATAGCTGTAAATGTAGTATTTAGTAGGGTTGTTCAGTTATGAAATTATTGGGTGTGTAACAGTGTTTGTGCACTTTCTTTTGATTACAGTCTATATTTTGTGTTCGAACCGGCCGCGTTATGCTGTGGTTCGTGTCGTAGCGTGACCGCTCGGCCGTGAAGTGTGCAGCGCGTCGGCTTTGGTGTGCGGCCTCTCCCTTAGTGCCTGCGCTGCCGGCGGAGGCTAAGCCGTTAAGCACTGCCTCAGAGCCACCAGCCGCTCCGCTAACATCCGTGTCACATGTCTATTAACGCCGAGCAGAGCTGCTGAAAACGGGCCCCTGAAATCTAAAATAACACAAACGAGGAAACTTCCCCCAAGGGAAACTCTGTGTCATCTTTCTGTGCTCATCCTTTTTTTCTCTTTTTTTTTTTTATGCAGTAGTTTTTTTTTTTTTTTTTAATAGGGGTGTCACATTGCAGAGTGGATCAATGGGCTTCTTCGCAATCGGATTAGAATGGATTTTTTGGGCTGACCGATTGAGCAGTCCGGTCCAGTCTCTGGACAGCTGGCCAGAGGGACGGTCTGAGAGTCTTGATTTGATCCGACTCTCCTTGGGATTCAGCTCCCGTCCTTTAAGACTCGGAGGCTTCACTGTGTCCCACAATGCATTGCGCAAATAATCCTGCGTGGTGTGTGCCAGCCGTCCTGTTTCTTGTCCGGAAAAGTCAGCTCCAAATGGCCCCACTGCATTCCTTGGTATTTTTCCAGTGCTTTCTGTAAGCGGGCCGCATTCACATATAAAATATATATATATATTTATATAATAAAATGTCGTGAATGGAAATTCTTTTCCTCTTTCAGCAGCCTGCAAAGGCCACTGACATTAAACAGCTGTGCTGACAGGGTCCTCCAAATTGGTCCCTGTGGTTCCCTGCACCACAGATACAGCAGAGAGGTCTGCTAGCCTCCGACGCAGCCGTCTGCAACGCAGCCGTCTGCAACAGAGCCTGTTGCAAGGGGTAATATAGTCGGCGCAGCAAGGCATGCTGGGAAGGGGTTTCGGCCTCAGCTGAGAGGTAACTCATCGGTTTTTAATGATTGTGCGGTGTCTCCATGGCTTCTCCACTGACACCTGGTGGCCAGGCATGGAGCTGCTCCAGCAGTGAATAAGAAGGATTTGAAGGGAGAAATGTCAAGGGGCTGGTGTCTCTCTGGTGAGGGATGGATGCTCGTTTTCAGGCTTTTTTCTGGATCGCCAAATTGTGCTCGCATGCCACACTCATAGTTAAAAACTCAGCTAAAGATTTTGAGCTGAAAAGACATGGGTATCCTCCGAGGTCAGCTGCTGCTACTTTTCACACTGCGGTCAGCCAGTGGAACTTGCTCACGCTTGAGTCAGAGGAAGACTCTTCCTTTTCAGCTTTGTGCTGGCAGACTGTGGGCACCCTCTGGTGGCAACATTCCTAATAACCGAATCCCTCCCTCCCTGGGCAATGTGAAGGCCAGTAATGCATCGACCTGATACAGTCCACATTTGCAGATACGGTACCAGACTGTGAGGACATCCAAACACTGCAGGTGTGTCTGAACAGGAAGCAGACTGTGGGGCCCATCCACACACTGGAGCAGAGGCTTATCAGAATGGCACCAGGCTGTGGGGCCCATCTGCACATTAATAACACCTTAACATGAACAAACAAAAAGCTGAGAGATGGATGCTTTCAGGTTTTAAATAACCAGGAGGGAGGCTGTAGTGGGGTGAAATCACACAGCGGCTGGTCTCTCAACAGTTGAGCAAGGGCTTTTAAAGTGTAAAATAACCAGGGGTGGTGTTTCTCTCTCTCTCTCTTCTCTCAGGGCTCCTGAGGTGAAGGAGCATCTCTTCTTCAAAGGGATCGACTGGCAGCAGGTCTATCTGCAGAAGGTGAGGTGACCGTGGTGTGTGTGTGTGTGTGTGTGTGTGTGTGTGTGTGTGTGTGTGTGTGTGTGTGTGTGTGTGTGCGTGTGTGTGTGTGTGTGTGTGCGTGTGCGTGTGTGTGTGTGTGTGCGTGCGCGCGTGTGTGTGTGTGTGTGCGTGAGCGTACGTACGCGTGCGTGTATGCATGTGTATATGCGTGTGTGTGTGTACGTGCATGCGTGTGTGAGAAATTTCCAATGGGTCTCACAGACTTGCTCATTCAGAAGCTCAGACAGTGGCACACTATCACTGCGCTACAGCGTTAGCATCATACTCTCCCACCTCTTTGTTTGCTAATAGTAGCTGGATTTCATTCATTTTTGGCAGGGCACTATTAAATACTGCGTATGACATCACTGCAGGGGAGAGGAAAGGGATGGGGGTAGACTGTTTATAGCAGCTGCATTCTGGCCCCACCCACACATGCATTGATACACACACACACACACACACACAAACACACACAGTCACAGATCCTGCATTGAATCACACACACCGTTGCGGTGATACACACACATACAACACACACACCTCCCCGTTCAGCCTTACTCTGTGTACACACACACACACCCTCCCGTTCAGCCTTACTCTGTGTGTGTACACACACACACACACACACATATCTGCATGCTGACCGCGTGCTGCTGTTGATTGTGTCTGTCTGCTGCATTCGGAATGGAAGCTGAACAGCAGCTGTTTATCGTGGGATTAATTTACGGTTAAAGTCGTCTGGCTGATTAAACACTAAAGCCTTTTGTTTTGGTTTGCTGAAGAATTTGCGCCTTTTGTTGCCATGGATTCCCCTAAGCTACTGCTAGCAGTGCACTGCAAGAATGTCTTTATTTCAGTTGTGTAGTTATACTCTCCCTCCCCTGTGCGACTGTGGCTTTCTCAGACCTGTGTGCCTGTGTTAGCTTTGTGTGTCTTCACTGTGTCAGGCTTGTGTGGCTGTGTTATTATTGTGTCTGTGTTAGCTGTTTCAGGTGTGTGTGACTGTGTTAGCTTTATGTGTCTGTGTTGGCTTTGTCAGGCGTGTGTGACTGTGTTATTATTGTGTGTCTGTGCTCGCTGTATCAGGCATGTGTGACTGTGTCTGCTTTGTCAGACTGTTTCATCACTAAGTGCTGTGTGACCTTTAGCATTGTCAGCTCTGTGACTGTGATTGCTGGGACTGTAGGTGTAATGGGTATGCATAATTGTTTAAAGTATTATGGGTAGTTGTTTCACAATGTTCGAGTGTGTGAAAGTGTTGTGTAGTTGTGTAACTGTGCTGTCCAGGCGTGTTGTCTATCTGTGTGAGTGTTGTCTAGGTGTTTGACAGTGCTGTTTTATTTGTGTGGCTGTTCTGCAGGTGTGTCACAGCGGTGTATGGGTGTGGCTGTTGTACAGGTTTGCTGCGTACCTGTGAGTGTTGTGCAGGTGTGTGGCAGTGTTGTGTGGCTGTGTGACAGTGCAGTACAGGCCCTAGTGTAGTTGTGTAACGGCGCATGTGGATGTGTTGCAGTACTCCCCGCCCTTGATTCCTCCGAGGGGTGAAGTGAACGCCGCGGACGCGTTTGACATCGGATCCTTTGATGAGGAGGATACCAAGGGCATCAAGGTTAGAGCTGTCTGCGCCCTGGAGTCCTGTGTCTGTCCTTCTCACCCTGTAAACTCAGTCTGCTTCTCTCTGTACCGTCTCACTCTTCACACTTTCACACACACACTTTCAGTCTACACTGTCTCACTCTGCATCACTCAGTGCTGTCTCACACTCGGCGTTCCTCTATCTCTCTTACCCCATACACGCTCACGCTGGCTCTCTCTGTACACTCTTCCTCAGTTCTCTCGCTCTCTCTGACTTTGTG
Source organism: Albula goreensis (assembly GCA_022829145.1). Classification (NCBI taxonomy): domain Eukaryota; kingdom Metazoa; phylum Chordata; class Actinopteri; order Albuliformes; family Albulidae; genus Albula; species Albula goreensis. Next base: position 65,890,133 of record CM040741.1, read on the forward strand.
CACCCTGTCCTCGTGTCTACCCACTGTGTCTCCATCCTCTCTCTCTCGCTCCCCTGTGTGTTCTGCAGTTGTTTTTACTCTGTCTCTAGTCTATTGATTGTCGTGTAGACTGGCTTATCGGTAATGTCTGCGCTTGTGATTGTCGGTCAGTGATCTGGTCACAGTATCAGATCCATCTCGTGTATCCGGAGAGAGGAGAAAACTCTGAACATGTTGTAGCACCGTGGGGATATATTGCTATCGTCCTGTTTAAGCCTGTTTAAGTGGTAGGTTTTTAGTCAGTCTCTGTGATGATTGACTTTAGAAGCACCGTTTTCCCCCAGTGCTGCACCCAAGCAAACTCTCCCTCCCTTTGTCTGTTGGTCTGTGTCTCCTTCTCTACAATGCTTTCTCCCCTTTCTTTCTCCCTGCTTTTCCTCACATTCTGTTTTTCTCTTTCCCTTGCCCTCCATCTCAATCCTTCCTTCTATTTCCTTACTCTCCCCTCCCTCTTGTATTCTTTTCCTCCCTCTCTTTGTCCTTTTCTGTCTCCTTCCTTCCTTCCTCTCCCTCTCTCCCTCTCTCTTGCTTCCTCTCATGCGGTGCCTCTCTCTGTGTTTAGCTGCTGGACAGTGACCAGGAGCTGTATAAGAACTTCCCGTTGGTGATCTCAGAACGCTGGCAGCAGGAGGTGGCAGAGACCGTGTACGAGGCGGTCAACAGCGACACAGACAAGAACGAGGCCCGCAAGAGAGCCAAGAACAAGCAGCTGGGTCACGAGGAGGGTAAGGCCCGACTCTCACAGCACCCCCCGATGCACCGGAGGGGTACTGCATGTCCATTCTTATCAAATCTCCTATGTGTGACTTGAAGTGGACCACCTCCCCTCCAATTATAGAGAAGTTGACTCCTACACTGTCAGAATGGGGGAAGTAGGAGTTCAGTATGTGGCCTGCATGGTATGTGTGAGTGTGCAAGTGTTTATTGGCTGTAAAAAGGGGTGTAATGAATGCAAGGTCAGATCTGAACAAATTCTGTCAGTGTGTGTACTTTGTTTTATAAATTAAATGTATAAATATTTGGCCTACAGCTTTTCCATTTTTCTTTTTTGAGGGCAATAGCAAGCTCAATTTTCTCTATTTTTTTTACAGTGTTCCGTCTGGTCATGTGTGCTCTTTATCTGTTAACCCCACAGTATATATAAAGAACAGCTGTTCAGATCCAATTTAGTAGTCCCACTGCCCATACTTGTAGCTGTGAACCTGACTGGCTTGTCACTGTGGTTACTCTGTTTGGGTTAGCAGCATCACCGAATCAGCACCCTCGAGGGAGGGGGTTGCGTGTGTGACATGGTGAACCTCCCCAACCAACTACATCCACCCTGTGAAATCTGCCCAATCACATGTCAGGAAAGCAAATGAAGCTGTGCAGACACTATGTGAGACTGTGGGCATCTGGAGTCCAGCTTGCTGTTTCAGTAATGAATGCAGAATGAAAGGAGCTGGCGCAGTCAAGCAGCAGTTAATTAGCTTGTGTAGCTTTCTCCTGGGCCTAGATTTTGTAAGGTTGTTTTCACCCTCTTTCCAGGGTGTTCAGCCTCTTATTCACGCTGTGGTCCTGAAAACAGCCTTTTTTCTCCAGGTCTCAGGCCCAGGTCATGGCTGGCGATGAATTGATGTTGCCTTGGGAGAGACCCTGAAAGGCACTCAATACACACATCCCCCCCCTGCCTTAGACCTTATTTTTAAATGAAATGAGACAGCGAATTGTTCCTTATTTAAGTCGTGTTGTGTAAGTTTCCATGCACCGAGCTGCAAGACCTTGGAAGCTGAATATGAAACTGAAAATGGGAACCATACATCAGTTTGGCAATGAAAAGAACGATCCCCATGAACATGTTCAATTCTAATTACTGTGTTTGTGTTCTCTTTTTCCTGTGTGTGTGCGCGTTTGCACGCGTGTGTGTGTGTGTGTGCGCGTGTGTGTGTGCGCGTGTGTGTGTGTGTGTGTGTGCGCGCGTGTGTGTGTGTGTGTGCATGTGTGTGTCCCTGTGTGTGTGTGTGTGTGTGTGTGTGTGTGTGTGTGTGTGTGTGTGTGTGTGTGTGTGTACAGACTACGCTCTGGGGAAGGACTGCATCATGCACGGCTACATGCTGAAGCTGGGGAACCCCTTCCTTACACAGTGGCAGAGGAGATACTTCTACCTGTTCCCCAACCGCGTGGAGTGGAGAGGAGAGGGGGAGTCTCGGGTGAGTCCCACCACCAACCAGCAATAACATACAACACCTACAATAACATACAGCCCCGTCTCACAACACCTACAGTAACATACAGCCCCGTCTCACAACACCTACAAAACATACAGCCCCGTCTCACAACACCTACAGTACCTACAGCCCCGTCTCACAACACCTACAAAACATACAGCCCCGTCTCACAACACCTACAAAAACATACAGCCCCGTCTCACAACACCTACAATAACATACAGCCCCGTCTCACAACACCTACAAAAACATACAGCCCCAACACCTCACAACACCTACAATAACATACAGCCCCGTCTCACAACACCTACAAAAACATATAGCCCCGTCTCACAACACCTACAATACCTACAGCCCCGTCTCACAGCACCTACAATAACATACAGCCCCGTCTCACAACACCTACAAAAACATACAGCCCCGTCTCACAACACCTACAAAAACATACAGCCCCGTCTCACAACACCTACAATACCTACAGCCCCTTATGTTACAAATCTAATTCCCATACTGTTTATTAATATGATTCCACCCAATATTCACTTCCTCCAAAGTACCATTCCAACACCCCATCATCGCTGGTCAGACAGGAACATGTATGTGAGTCAGTCCGTTTGTCCGTCTGTCTGTTTCTCCCTGTCTTACAAATGAATGCTGGCTGTCTGTCCTCACTCTGTAGGCCCACTGGATAAAAACCTTTAAAAAACATAGACTGGTAAGTCTGGGTTCCTCTGGCCTCCTGACTCCTTCACCCTTCCATCTTTCCATCTCTCTCTCTCTTGTTTGTCTTTCCCCCTTGTTTGATGGAGGGAAGGAGAGAGAGAGAGGACGGAAGGAGGAATGGTCATAGGGGTCAAGACACTTTTAGTACAACTGCTTAGTGTTAAATGCTAGCCTAGCATTTTGTAGCAGAGGGTAGAGTAGGTGCTGGAATGGAAGAGGTCCATTCTGGCTTTGCATTGGCTGTTTAAGAATCCATACACATCCCCCACCCCAAATGAGTGTGTTTCCAGCACCACCTCCAGCAGTAGCCTCCTCCACCTTGACATGACCATATTTAGACACTCAGGTTCAGGCGGGTCAAAATAGGGAAAGTCTCTGATTGGCCGCCTCCATCTCATGTCCCAGTGTAAATTACTCAGTACAGTGTAAAGACTGACCAGTCATCCAAAAACCGATATGAACCTGAAAGTAATATACACGATTACACCTTATCGATATTGAGCTCCTTAGCCATTCTTCTAGTATGTCTTAGTATGTCTTAGTACAGCTGCTACAAGATACAACTGGGGATAAACCAGCAAACTCAAAGAGAGCGGATCTCTGAAAAGATTTATCGTACGGGAAAGCTGATGTAGTAGAAACTGATAAACTTCATGAAGTCTTGATAACTGCTGGTTTGATTATTGGTTAATCGACACAGAGACCCATGTTCCTCATTAGTTGGCATCGAACCCTTGCCCGCCCCCTGCTGTTTAGCAGTCCCAGTGCGGTTTGCCCCTAACGAGGTATAGCCAAAATGTCACAGGCACGTGCAGCAACGGGTTGGCCGACTTTTGACCCCAACCGCCCAGTGAAGGAATTGGTGACCTCCACGTATGACCCACTGGACGAGCTGATTGGATAACCCCTGGCTTCTTCACCAATCAGATGAATAAAGTGTGTGAAAATGTACCAGAGTAGTGCCAGTGTGGGCATGACTCTAAAACACCAAACTCAGGGGTGTCAAACTGTTCCTTGAAGGTCGCATTGTCTGCTGGTTTTTGGGGGTTTCCTTTCAGTTGGCGGCCATTTTAGGCCTTGAAAACCAGGTTTGCACACTCTTTAGCCAATCAGTGATTTCATTTACTCAATGAAGCGCTAAACACACCAAAAGCCAGCAGGTACTGTGGCTCTCCAGGACCTGATTTTGGCACCACTGACCCGACCGATTGAAGACCATGATTAATTGATTACTTGAAATCGGGTGCTGTAGAGCTGGACGGAAACAGGATGCAGGCCCGGTGGACTGCAGTGTCTTAAGGCGTCTGATGTGTTTCAACACTTATCAGACTCATTGCCATCTCTGATCTGCTTCGGTGTCCACACAGCTGGTTCCCAAGGCCTGAACCCGTTGTAGAAAGGAAACCACGAAAACCTGTAGACACTGCAGACCTCCGGGACCAGAGTTTGAGGCCTGTTCCCAAACGCTGAGCTAAGCCTGTCAGATCCATCATGCCCTCATCCCATACCCAGAGTCAGCCGGGGGTAAATCCACCCAGCGAACTGCCCTCAGCCAGGCTGCGGAGTCCTCTAGCCGCTAGTGTCTGATCCGGGCTTTCCAGAGAACGCACTCTCAGTGATGGGTAGAATGGACTCCCTCTCTCTCTCTCTCTCTCTCTCTCTCTCTCTCTTCTCTCTCTCTCTTTGTCTTTCTCTGTCTCCCTGTTTTCCTCTCTCATCTTTTTCTTCCCTCCCTCAGCAAAACCTGCTGACGATGGAGCAGATCGTGACGGTGGAGGAGACGCAGATTAAGGATAAGAAGTGCATTCTGCTGAGGATCAAGGGAGGAAGCAGTTTGTGCTGCAGTGTGAGGTACAGGACCTCTGTGAATACGTATCGCCCTCTGTCTGCCGTCCCCATCTCTGTTCTGTCTCTTTGTATCTGCCTCCTCCCTCTCTCTGTCTTTCAGTTCAGTTCAAATCAAATGAGCTTTATTGGCATGACCGTACATCAGCACAGTATTGCCAAAGCAATCATTTACATAAACTGAAACAGCATTAACAATATATACACACACATACATCACAAAAGAGAGAAAATACTAGTGACAGCAGTATGTTGCTCTCTGTCTCTCAGGCTATGGCATGCCATCACATACTGGGCAGCAAGAGCTGCTGTGTGTCCATTTTGTTTAAATCAATCAAACCAGGGATTAAATTGTTAATTAAATTTAAACTTAATTTAAGTTATTGTCTTTTTCTGTTCTCCCTTTGATCAGTTTTTTTCCTCTCTGCGGGCTTCCTCGATGTCTCTGTTCTCTTTCCCCACTATTTTGATGTCTCTTTACTCTCCTCTTGCTGTCTTTGTTCTCTCTTCTTTCTGTTCTCTGAGTTTGAACACACTGTTTCCTCTTTTTTCTTTGGTCTCTCTTTCTCTCCTCTCTCTCCCCACCTATCACCTCTCTGTTTTTCTTGATCTCTGTTTTATCTTTTTTGTTTCTGTACTTTCTCTTTTTACACACACACCCTCTCTTTCTCTATCTCACTCTATTCTCTCTGTCCTGTTTCTGTTCTCTCTGTTTGACTGTTTTTGTTTCCGCTTTCCCTCTGTGGTCTCTCTCTCCCTCTCTCTCTGTCCCTCCCTCGGCCCTGAGCTTCACCACTGTTACCCTCCTCTCCTGCTCTGAGTGAGCTTGCTGTGTTTGTGTGTGTGTGTGTGGGTTGTGGGGGGGGGGGTGACACAGAGTGTGTGATGTATGTGTGGTTTATGTATTTCTTTAACTGGTCCTCTCATTTTTTGACATACTCTGACACAGAGTATGTGCTTTGTGTATTTGTGTTTACTGTACATTTTGTGCAGCATAGTGTGTTTGAGTGGTACATATGTACTTTATGAATATGTATAGCTGGTCCTTCACTCTCTGACTGCCTCCTCATTTTGTGCAGTCGATGTGTGTGTGTGTGTGTGTGTGTGTGGTAGTTTTGTTTGTGTGTAACTGGTCCCCCTCTCTCTCTCTCTCAGAGTGACCCGGAGTTCGTGCTGTGTGTGTGTGTGTGTGTGTGTGTGTGTGTGTGTGTGTGTGTGTGTGTGTGTGTGTGTGTGTGTGTGGGTAGTTTTGTTTGTGTGTAACTGGTCCCCCTCTCTCTCTCTCTCTGACTCTTCTCAGAGTGACCCGGAGTTCGTGTGTGTGTGTTTTGTGTGTGTGTGTGTGTGTGTGTGTGTGTGTGTGTGTGTGTGTGTGTGTGTGTGTGTGTGTGTGTGTGGTATTTTTGTTTGTGTGTAACTGGTCCCCCTCTCTCTCTCTCTCTCAGAGTGACCCGGAGTTCGTGCAGTGTGTGTGTGTGTGTGTGTGTGTGTGTGTGTGTGTGTGTGTGTGTGTGTGTGTGTGTGTGTGTGTGTGTGTGTGTGTGTGTGGTATTTTTGTTTGTGTGTAACTGGTCCCCCCCTCTCTCTCTCTCTCTCAGAGTGACCCAGAGTTCGTGCAGTGGAAGAAGGAGCTGACCGAGGCCTTCACTGAGGCCCAGAAGCTGCTGCGCCGCGCCCCCAAAGTGATCGTGAAGAGCCGCACGGGCGTGGTGGAGCTGTCCAAGCCCCCGCTAACGCACCGCAACAGCAACGGCCTGTGAGCCACCACTCACGACACGCTCCTCCCCATGCCCCGCCCATAGCCCCGCCCCACCCCAACCCCCCGCCCTTGGTCCTCCCCCCTCCGGCCCTGACTCTGGTTCCTCCCTCATATCCTTCTGCTGTAGCTCCTCCCTCTCCCTTACCACCTTGCCTTCCCCAAAAACTACAGTCATGGGCCGCCTACCACCCCCCACACCCACATACACACCCACCCGCACACACACGCGTACACACACACACACATGCTCACTAATGTAAGCCCCAGTTGTGATAAGTGGGGCCCTTGTGATTGGATGCTGCCGGTTTGGGGGAGGGCTCTCAAGGCCTGCCCACAGAGACACGTCAGTGAAGGGCAGCCCCTGGGAGACCGCGCAACAAAAACCGAGACGACGGACAGATGGACTGATTGATGACTGCAATTGGATCAAAAGGCACGGAAGAGAAAAAGGGGTGGATTTTGGGAGGTTTGGGATCTCTGGTCCCCCTCCCACTTTCTCCCTTCTGTCTTACCCTCCCACCGGCCCGCCTCTCTTTCTCCACAGCATTCTGTGTCCCACACAGCGTCAGGTTTCTTCCAGCCCTGCAGGTGTTGGCACAGAGGCCTGGAGCCCCCCCTCTGGCGCCCTCTAGCAGGCCTGTGGCGGAACTGCAGTAACTTGTGGCAAAAGGAAGGGAAACAGCCAATCGAAGGAGCACTCTCCTGCCCCACCCCTTTGAAATTCCCCCTCCTGATTGGCTGTCCTTCTTAATGGTGTAAAACGGGGCTCTTTTTGATTGGCACACTCCCTTGTCAAGGACAGCAAAGCCTCGGCACGACAAGACACACCCTCTCATGCTGGAGGAATCCAGGGACGACAGCCGCCAAGCCCCGTGATTCCCGACGTCCAATCAAAATCCAAAAGCTGGCAGAGCAGTCCAATCAGATCTAATCGCTGGCAGTCAGTGGTGGAGAGGCGGGACTGGGGTCGGACTTCACTTAATGGCCCCTTTAGTCCAATGATAACCCCCACCCTCTCGAGCCATCCACCATCGCCAATCACTCTTTGAGCGTAGCGAAAGCCTCTTTACCGTTGGGCCGGCATGTATGACGAGCTTGTAGCCCGTGGTTTAAAAACAACACATTCGATGGATTTTTGGACTACAGCTTCTGGTCTTTGGTGCCCCTTCCCCCTACACTTGTCCTTTCTCCTGTGATGGACTAACCCACCCCCCCAGGCTCTGTGTGGCCTAAACTCTGTTCTCTGCTGGATTGGGACACAGAGGGGGGAGGGGTGGACTGTACCAAGGGGGTGGGGAGGGGGGGGTAGGTAAGTCAGACAGACATCGCACCATTTATACACTGAGTCCCTTGAGTTTGGAGGAGGGAGGGGTCATAGGTTGTTATGGGTATTTCCCCTAAGGAGCCGGAGAGAAGTGGCCATTGAGTGTGTTTTGTGTTGTGTGTGCGTGTACGTGCGTGCGTGTGTAAATTTCGCCATTTAAGGGAGAATAGCCCCAATTAGCGCCAAAGCAGGGGTTGTGGGCAGGGAGGGCTGGTCAGATTAAATTTTTTTTCTTGGCTTGAATGTTTGTTTTTAATTATTTTAATTTTATTTCTGATTAAACAGAAGAAAGAGACAGAAAAAAAAAACGCTGCTGGATTCCAAATACGGGACGTTATTTATCCCCTCCCCCCTCCTCAAATCCTCAAGTGTAGCCCCGATCCCTCCCTCTCCTCGCTGTTGAATTAATAAACGAAGTGCAAAAAGTGCCAATATAAACATTATACTTGAGACACTTCAGTGTGTCAGCTGGGCCTGCGGCTCCTCCCCTCCCACCCCACCAGACCCGCCCCCTCAGCTGTAGGCATGGCCAAAGCCCCATGATGATACAGCAAGGACAGAACTGGGAGGGGCTTGCTGATAGATGTGGGAGGAGCTACAATGCTGTAACCCCCTCCCCCTGCTGTTCTGCACCCGCCCCCATTGCTCCGGACCCCTCCTCTGTAACTTCTGAGCCCGTTTTCCAGGAGGGCCCAGAGAGCTTGCCCCGCCTCACCCTGGACACTTGGGACAATCAAGGAGGGGGTGCTGGGGGAAGTAATGAAAGATGGCAGCGGGACAAAGTCTCAGTTTGGACTATATAAATATATATATACATATATATATATTTAAGACAAAAGAAACAAAAAAATAAGAAATGACCCTTTTTCTGTGTGCATCTACAGTATACTCTTCTGGAAAATGTTTGTATATATGGGGAATTATCAGTCTGCCTGTCTCTGTGTGTTCTTTTTTTCCTTTATTTTATTTTATTTTATTTTTTTTTTTTTTACTTTCCTCCCTGTAGGTTAGGGGTCGGCGGGTCTCAACAGCTTTCAATCATTCAGAGTTTTCACCAATGAGCAGATGGCGTGTGAGCGTACCTCAGGGTGGGGCCGAGGTGGCGTGCGCGTACGTGCGTACACGTGCACACACAACGTGTCTGATCTGTCACATGACGGGGGGAGGGGCAGGTGGCATCACTTGCTATTTCTTTGTTTTTTAATTGGTCATCCCCCCCCACCCCATTTTTATTGAAGATGCAGGATAGAACTGACAGGTTATGGAGGCTCAGCTGAACTCTCTGGCTGTGGACACACACACACACACACACACACTGAGACACACACACACTCTGACACACATGCGCACACACACACTGATTCAAACACACAAACACAGACACACACACATACACTGACTCAAACACACACACACACTCACACACTGACTCAAACACACAGAAGGTGGATTACTCAAACACACCTCCACTCAGGCACAGATGAACAGGCAGTTGTCAGTGTATTGGGAGGAGGTTAGTAACGGCTGGGCAGACAGGTGTGTGTGTGTCTGTGAATGTGCATCTCGTATGTGTGTGTGTGTGTCTGAGAGAGAATGACAGGGAAGGAGAGTGGGGGCAGACACAGTGATGCAGCCTACAAAAACAGGCCTGGAAAGTGGTTCCCGGGGAGATGACTTTAACCCGTTTTTTTTTTTTTTTTTTTTTGTCATAGAAGGCTTGATTTTTTCAATATGGTTTTAATTTTTTTGTATCGTTTTTATGAATGTGACGCAGAATGCAGATTTCTATAGATTAAATATTTTTTTGGGGTAGGATATTTTTGTGCTTTATTTTGTAAATTTTTTTTGGGTTTTATCCAAGGAAAGAAAAGTGAGGGTTGTGATGGAGAAGAAGCCTCCCGTTTTAAGACATAAAAAGGTGAAGAGGGACAGGTTGCCATTGACATTTTCAGGTTTCTATCTTTTCTTTTGTTCATGCAGTAATATTTTGTTTTTGGAATCGACTTGTCCGTGCATTTCTGAACAATATGACGTGCATGTGGTTCAAGGCTGGGGTTGGGGGACCTCTGTGGGGTGGGGGGTGCGGGGTGCGGGGGGGTGAATAGACTGATTTAGTAGCCTTTAAGCGGGACAAACAGCCATCTTTGAGAACGGCTCCATCACTGTTGCTTGCAAAAGGGCCTTTAGCGAAATGAAATATAAAATGAAAATAATGATTTTTTTTTCTTAACTCTAGAATGTTTGTACAGTTGTGTTGCACTCCATTACAGTAGACATGCCTTGTCTTGTAAAACGTGCCAAATTTTGTCAGGAAAATTGCTGTTGAACCAGTAAATGACTGGCGTAAAATATGCTGAAAATTCTTATGTAAAAAATAAATTTAAAAAGCCTTTTTTGTATGGACCAACCTACCCACTGCGCACCAGCACCGGTTCAGTCAGCAGCCATTATTCTTCTGGTTTCCCCCTATCTGTGTTTCCCAGAATGCCACAGTGCATGTATAATGGCAAAGTCAAGTTTCTAAGCCTCCAAAATCGGTACGTTTTGGTTCGGAAAGGGTTTGTATTGGCCCTTGCCAGGAGACACTCAGCCAATCATGAGTGGGCTGGGAAGCTGGGACGTGGGATGCCATTGGTCAGAAGCCAAGCTTGGCACTGGTTACAAAACTGATATTTGTGACCATTTGTAAAAAAATAAATAAATAAATAATGGAAAAATTTGGACTTAACACTTTCCACCCACAATCCCCCTGTTTTCTCAAAGATGGCGGTCTCCTCCCACAGTCCAGAGACTAGATGTTTCAGGTTTTTTTTTTTTCCTTTTCTCTTTTAAATTGTAGCTTTTCATTCACTCTGTCAGTGTTTGCTTCATTCAGTCGTTTGTGTGTCTGTTTTTTTGTAGAAAGTGTTTTTTTTTTTTTTTTGTTTTTTTTTTTTTGTCTGACGGATTGCAGGACTGCAGAAGTCGGCAAGAGTAAGTAAATGAGAGGACAATAAAAATGAACTAGGAAAAAAAATGCAAGAAATTTTACAAAGTATATATATAAATATATATATATGTGTGTATATTAAAATGAAAACATGAGCTAGGTTTATTTAAAAGTTTAAAAGGATAGTGGAGACCAGATCGACCTTCGGGGAGGGTTGGGTTTTTCGTTGTGGGGTCAAATGCGTGGGTAAATCAGCTCAGATCTTGCACATAAGTTTAGATATTGTACCTACAAGTTAGAGGTTTTGGTTTAATACAAGATTATGTCGCCCTCTATCATATTTATTGTGTGTTTTGGGGAGCTAGCCCCCTTCTTTCTGAGCTCTCGCACATGTTTCAGGAGTTTTATTTCCCCTCTTCCAAGGGCACTGTAAGAGAATTACCGGTTTACAGTCTTCAGAAAAAAATTCTTTGTGACGTGCCACAAACAACTCAAATACTACTGTCTGTCGGTTTATTACTATTCCAGTGACGATGATGATGATGACAATGATGGTGATTATTGATAATATTATTCTATTAATGATTATTGTTATTAATTGAAATTTTATTTTATTTTAAATGATTTTTTTTTTTTTTTTTTTTTTTTTTTTTTTTTGGTTTTTGAACAGCTAGGAACATATGTGTTGGACTGCTCAATATAAACAAACAGTTCAGAAATAAAAAGGCCCTTTTTTCGTGTTACCCCTGACTGTGTTGTCTTTCATTGGCTGGAGGTGGCGTTGGTGCTGGAGTCCAAGAGATGACCTCATCCTGGTTTTTCAAAGCCTCATTAAAAGAGCATTATGATGTCACAATATCTACCTTACTTTGAAGTTGTTCATTCATTCACTAACCCCTATCCAAAGCCATTCCTGTCTCACCTGCCACTCTGAATGTTCAGAATTGTTGGCCCTGAAATGGTACTGTGTATAAACTGGATCCAGGAAGGCGGATTTATTTGGAAATTTCCAACTGGTGAACTCGCCCGGTTTTTTTTTTGCTGTGTCATAACAAAAGAACACTGTGATCTCTGAGCATTCTCAAATCCACCTGCAGCTTTCCCTCACATGACATGAGCAGCCGGTCATGCTTTGCTCTGATTTACACGGTAAGTGAAGGGGACGGCTCATTTAAAAAAAAAAAAATAATAAAAAATACAATAAATATATATATATATACACACACACATACACTTGATGTGCAAAACATTACAACACAATGATAGCTCTCCAGCATCCCATTGCAGGTTCATTGTATCAGAAAAGGCCATATTTCCTGAAGAACGTGAGGTCATGAACATGTGAGTGCCACCAGAGGTTCTGTACAATAAATGATAAAAATGAAGACCATGTGACTTTCTAGTATTTTCTCCTGTGGTGTCTGTGACCAACATGTGATCGCTAGCTGGCCACTGGCTTGGATAACCAAGAATTTCATTGTCTTGATCATGTATATTACCCTTGACCCACATCTGGGTTGCCTTGAGCTGTTGGTGTTTCATCTAAAAAGCGCCATCTACAGGAGCTACAGCATGGGTGGTTCGCATTTGTAGGGGGCAACTGTACGACATTTTGCACACATGGAGGGGCCCCGTCAAAAAAAATGTCATGCCCAAAATTGGCAAGGGACCACTACCACCATGGCCCAATGACTTGGACTAATGTCCACTTTGGCTGTGGAGAGAAAAACATTTTTGATTGGCTCAGATATGTGATTGACAGCTGAATGTAGCTCAGCCCTGAATAGTGTTTGTGAAACCACAACTCACAGAAAAAGGAAGCAGAACAGTACACAGTAATGGCTTGGGAACTGGCCCCATAACTCAGGAGGCTGCAGGTTTGAGTCCCAGGTGAGGCATAGCTGTCTGCACCCCTAAGTAAAGCACTGAATCAACTCCCTGAATACCCAGCAGTATAAATGGATGATATTTCGTTAAAAGTGTACCCTGTGATGCCTTGCTCTGTATGAGGGAGCTCAATGTCTAAATGGTCTGAAGCAATGCAGTATAATGGTTCGGAGATGGGGACTTGCAACAAGGTTGCATGTTTGATTCCCAGATAGAGTGGTGTTGTTGTACCCTTTGTATAAGGTACTTCACCTGTTCTGCTTCAGTAAATATTCAACTGAACAAATGGATCATAAGAAAACAATATCTACTGAATGAGTGACTCTGGGTTAGAGTGCATGTTAACAGCCTGATTTGAATGAGGAATATAAAAGTTAGCTCCAGAATTTTTAGTCAGCTCTGATTTTCATTCCTCTGATTTTTCACCCTGTTTTTGCAGCAGCTGTAGAGTGGTCTAGAGATCCCCCCACACACACACACACACACACACACACACACACATGCCTCTCATCTAACCCTCTCTCCTCTCCTGCGACTGGTCATTCCTTCAAGCTCCGCCCCCTGTCTCCCATTCCCCAGCTGGGTTCGTCCATCAAAACCAGCCGGCAGCTGACAGCCGCCCCCCTGGAGACTGTTGCTAGCACTGTTTTTTTTTATAGACGAGGGGCTGTTGCTATGCAGTTGGACGGTGCTTGCGCGTGTGTATGCTTGTGTGTGTGTCTTTAAGTGGTTGTGGGCCAAAGCCTGTGTGTGTGCGTGTTTGAGTGTGAGAGTGTCTGTGTGCGTGCATGTGTGTGTGTGCGTGTGAGAGTGTTTGTGTGTGTGTGCATGTGTGTGTGAGAGTGTTTGTGTGTGTGTGCATTTGTGTGTGTAAATAAAGAGTATTTCTAAGCCGCTGTATGAGCACTCACATACCGCAAACAACCATTTCAACATGGGGTGCCCTAAAGTGTCGCTGCCTTCGTCTGCCCCAGTCCAAACATTCATCCATCTGTCTCCTTCTCCCTCTTTCTCTCTATCTTTCTCTCAGTCACTCTCCCCCTCTTTGACTTTATTTGGCTCCGTTTTTATACCTCTCCACTTTGCCATTACATTTTGGACCACTCCATAAATCTGCCCATTTGTTAAATCCAGACTGCTCTGGTGAATGTATTCATTAAGAGAAGCAGTTCGGTGTATTTATTCCTCTCTTTTGAAATTCTCTCTCTCTCTGTCCATTTTCCCTCCATCTCCCTGCTTCCGAGCTGTTTCCCTAACAGGGTAGTGTCCCACTCCAACACATCCTCCCAACCCCCCCCACCCCATCTCTCTCCAGGTTATTTATAGCATGGTCTTGTGTTAACTCAGCTGCCTCGTTTATCTGTGTGTGTGTGTGTGTGTGTGTGTGTCAGCGTGGCTGTGTCACTCTATTTCTGACTTCTGCCCTGTCCCTCTCACTCTGTGTGTGAGTGTGTGTGTGTGTGAGAGAGAGGGAGAGCAAGACCCACTGTTGGCCTTGCAGCCGGATCTGAAAGGGGCCAGAGAGAGATAGAGAGAGAGAGAGGGGAGAGAGAGACTGAAACACTGATTTATTTTGGAGTTTCGCCTCAAAGGACAGAGATCCTCCACAGGTACGTCCCCTTGTTTGTGTCCTTCCTTCGTCCTTTACTTTGTTTTGAACAGGTCTAGCCCCAGCTAGCCAACCAGCCAACCGTCAGGATGTCTGGGCAAGAAGTGTGTTTGCCCCTTGGTTTATTTATAGCGTCAACAGTTCTTCTTCCACTTATGTATTTTTTTAATGAATTATATTCTCAAGAAAGAGCAAGGGGTGATTTCGGACCAATGTGAGGAAACGGGACACGCTGAGGGGAGTTTCCTGAACTATGAGTGTTGAGTTTTAGCATTGTGGACTGCTAGCAAGGGCCTGGGAGAACCAAGGCCACCCTTGTCCCGGATCAGAGCTGACAGCTGAAATCTGAGAGGGCCTGACGGACCCTGTCCCTGCTTCAGCGGGCGGGGGAGATTCACCGCTGTCATTTTGTGTTGTTGGATCAGCCTCGTGGAGTGGCATTGGAGGTGGTGGATACATGGTGTCCACCCTTTCCTGGTCGAAAATGGCTCATGGGGGGGAAAACCTCAAAGCAGGAGTACCCAGTCGTAACGGAGAGGGTCCAGTGTGCGCGCGGTGTTTTGTTATGGCTTGACACTCTGAAAACCGTGATTCAGATAAACAAGGTCTGAACCGAAGACCGTGATTGGTTGATCATTTGAATAATTTTCTGAGGTGCTTTGGCCTGTTTATAAGGCTGGACACCACTGCTGTGGTAAGGCTTAACAGAGGAGCTCTGCTAAAGTTGCTCCTTTAGATACCGCAGAAGGTTCCAGGAAACTGTGTGCCAGTTGCAAAATTAGTACCATGAAGGGCCATGTGTATTTCTGTTTTTATTCCAGCTTCCACTCTTGATTAGATCAAAAGTTCTGTCATTTTATATAATTTGTTTTTAATTTGTCCTGTTGGCATGCAGATAATTGGTAAAAAAATGATTTTTATGTATTATGAAATATAAACCATTGCTTATATCCTGAGCTTTTACAAAGGGTTCAACATATATGTCTGATTGGGTGATTCATCCAATGAAGGCATCAGTGATTGGTTGGAATGAAGCTATGGATACACACGGCCTTCCATGGCAGCGTGTGTGACACCATTGTTGAGATGGTTGGGGGTCTTCATGACACATCAGCCCCCAAAAAGACGTGCTCTTCACCCGTGTGTCCAGGGAAGGCGGGGTTACCCAGTGCCATCGCTATGGGGTTGCCAGCGTTCTCCGCATAAACAACGAAGCACGAAGCTCCCTTTGTGGAAAGTTAGGTCATTCAGTCTTATCCTACTGTAGCTCCCCAAATCTGCCTGTCAGCTTTGTTTGTCTTTGCACTTGGCTAACTCTGTACTCCATGTGGGCAGTGGTCTTGAGTAAGACCTTAATAGGTGTCACGCAATCTTTCTTAAATATTGTCCCAAACGCACATAAAATTTCACCAAGTGGTCTCGCGGGACACACGACAGTCATAGTACTTGTTTCATACAGCTTGTTGTTAAATGCTTGTTTAGCCTTGTGTCAACAGTTATAATTTGGTCATTAGGTTTGTCTTGTGAGCTTATGACAAGACTTTTGGTCATCGTTTAAATCTGAACACTCCACGGCTTCCACACTTTGCGTGAAGCATCCCCTTGTCATGTTAGCGAGGATGACCAGGATGTTTTTAACTGGCCTCATGATGTCTCACTCAGCTTTTGTGTGCAAAGTTAATAGAGCTAAAACAGACTGTTGACAACCACTGTTGGTTTTGACACTGAAAACGTGATATCTTCTCCGCCTCTTTTCTTAATGTTCTGTAATGCAGCTCTGTAAGCTGCTCAGGATAAACATAATTGTGTTTACATCATAATTTTCATAACCATCAGCACTTAATGATAAGAGATGTTTACTTTCATTATAGTCAATATGGATGTGTAAGATAATTCCCCTTTTAAGGATTACACAGCCGCCTGAGAGAAGTGCTGGACCCATCTGCAGTCGCTCAGACTCAGTCAGACTTACTTCCTGGTTTTATCTACAGTACATAAAAGCTTATAACAGAAATGCAGAGGGTGTTCTTGCAGAACTTCACCAAACGTCATGCCCCTTCATTTGCTCAATGACTTTAAAAACAGGATAGCTAATTATCATAATCATGGCAAATCGTCTTGGGGGGAAGTCAGGAAGTTAACTTCCCTGGTGCAATTACACATTATTGTGCAACACCATTTTCAAACTACAGGATGTAGCACATAAAGCCAAAAAATGGTTGCATGAGTTAAGCGGGCATTTTATAATACGAGTTGTTCATATATAGTGTGTCAGCATTCACTCTGTATACAAGCATTCCTTTGTAAATTTTAAATGGCTGCGGAAATCAGGCCTCGTTCATGAGCATAGCTGTTGGATTTTCTCAGACCGTTCACTGCTGTGAGAGTTTGTAATGTTTGGAATTCAAAGGACAGTAGAACATTAAATATGGCCACACTAGTGTAGCAATGCAGAAGATACCATGTCATCATGTCGCCATTCCCAAATGCTGGCGAAAATTGTGACTTTGGAAGGATGGCAAGGTTAGAATCCTGGGGTCACTCTTATTTTAGTGCAGTGATTTTGCTAGAAGGGTCTAATGCTTTCAATGTGGTGATAAGAATCTGGCAGATACAACAGATAGTGTCTGTTACTGACAGAAGTCTCCATTTTGTACAATTTTCTTCATGTGTGGGTGCTGTCCATGTGCAGTCTGTCTGTTTGTCTCCCCCACCCTTCCCAGACAACACTATTCCGGCTGTACTCTGACTCATGTTTATTTGAAGATTCATTGTGACATCATTCATTGTGACATCACTGTCATAATACCAGCTGTGGGTCATTGACTTTCCACTTTCACCAATCAGTGCTACAGAGGGCGTATGTTTTTTGTTTTTGTTTTTTGTTTTTTTATTTTACAGTTTCAATAAGGGATATGTTTTCAGTGGTGTAGTTTGATGGTTCCCGTAGAGGAGGAAACTGTTTGAGCCTCTTTATCTGTGATTGCTCATGTGAAAGCCTTAGCTCTGCACTGAGCTCTTCAAGGAAAATCACATTCATAAATACCCAGTTTGATTACATTTTGCAGAACCTGCTATGCAATTACAGAGGAACGTATGTTTTTAATGTTTTAACTGCAGCCTCATGCAGGCAGTGACATGGATACATCTGTGAGTGTATCTAATGCAGTGCAACTAAAATACATCCAGAAGTAGGTTACATTAAGTAATGCAGTCAATACAGAATGCAGGCCTGTCCGTACCCTTGGCTGAACCAGCATGATTGGTAGCTTCTTCCACAGGTGCTAATTCCCTGTGCCACAGTAGTCCTCCAGTGTTTGGCAGCCTTGCCAAGAACATGTCACGGGTGAACTGGGTACACCATACTGTACAGTCAGCGCAGTCGAAGTTGATTATGGGGTTGGTGACTGAATTGAACAAATCAAAATAACTTCATTTAATATTTAAAATTTGTCAAAGTAACAGGATATCCCTTCAGACATACTTTATAATGACAGCAAAAGAAGCTATTTCTGTTGTGGTCCTTCATGCAGCAAGCAGGTAAAAATAACAGGTATAATGTTTCTGACAGAAGTTTATTGCAGTCATGAAACTGTATGCCAATACAGTATAATACTTAGAGAACTGGGCTTGTACCACAGAGGTTGCAGGTTTGATTCTAGTGAGAAGCACACAGTCATACCTTTAAGCATGATGCTTAGCAACAATTTCAGAGTTGGTCCTACATAACTGAATAGCATGCACTAAAAACTGAAGTGATGTAAAACTGTCTGGATATGGATGGCCACAGCGGAAGTAGCCACTAAATAACAGTGGCCGGCTGTTTTGTGGGAGTGGGGTTAATGGTGGCATGGCCTGACAGCTTGGTCGTTTGGGCTCATGCTGATGGTGACAGTCAGGAGCTAATATAAAATATGGTAGTATGTATAAGATATGATAAGTATGATAGATAGATAGATAGATAGATAGATAGATAGATAAGATGGATAGATTGATAGATTAGATAGATAGATAGGTTCCTCCTTTAATAATCCATTAGGAAATTCTTTCTGTGGCCCGCAGCCATCAGAAACACATGGCACAAACAACAGAGCAATACATTTCATTAGATTTAAAGAGCATGTTAACTACATCTAACACATTTAACACACACATCTACTAAGCTAAGCCAAGCACCAACATTTACACAGAGAGCCAGGTTGTTATGAAAGAGCAGAGACAACATTTACACACAGAACTCGGGTGTTATGACAGTTTGCTCAAAAGTGCTATGCTTGAGGGGACAAATGATCTATGAGCCTGATTGGTTCGTAACATCGGTAAAGTATAGTGTCACCTGATGGTATGAGGTGATATTGATTATATTGAGTCATTGGTAATAACTTTCCCCTTTCCACTCAGGTCTCATACATTGAAGACATACATCTAGGCTGTACCCCAGCTATCTCACTGGAAACGTTGACGATTTTGTGGAGTTTGTTATTATTACCCACGGATATTACTCTCTCCATAGTGGCGTCCACAGTGGAGAGAGCTGCCTGCTTTCTCACATTGGTAGGGGATGATCTTGAAATCAAAATGGCGGAGCACTTTGAGTGGGTATAGATGTGAATCCCCTCCACACAAACACAAATCCTGACAGTCTGTGTGGCACAGTGATGAAAAGACAGACCTCAGAGGCCCGCTCCATCCAGACTCACGTTCTTACTTCATTTAGGAGAAATGCCCAAAAAAATAAAAGAAGAACAGAATGGGGAGTTAGGGACAGGACAGCTATATCACATCTGCGCTACATGCAAGACTGTATATCATGGGACATTATATGAAATAATTTCAGGATTGAGTCAAAAAAATGTACATTTATGGACACAATACTCATAATCATACACTGAAATGTAGTTTTTCAGATCATTGTGCATCACTGTTTTCAAACCATGAGATGTTATACACAGATGAAAAATATCAGGATAAGTGAGGTAGCCTTGAAAGAACATGGCAGACTCCAGCACTCAATCAGAGGGGCAGCTCCACTATGATGGAAGAAGCCCTTTGACAGGTGTCCTTGAGACACTGAAACACTTGCTTGGGTCTCCTGACACATGGAAACTTCTGGAGTCGTCCTGTGTTACGGTATCACATGCCTCAGTTACGTGTAACATCCCAGCTCTCCCAGAAACATTATGAGAGACATAGTTCTGTTTCTCCAGTGACCCTGAGAGGTCAAGTCACTACATTATATTAAATGTCCATCTGGCTGATACCTATATGTTTGGTTTGAGTTTCCCTGCTTTTCTTACCATTGCATTATGGGAGAAGTCTCCAGTTTCAGGGCTTTGTGAAAAACAACAACAACAACCACGGCATAACCAGTAATAATAAGGATGATAACTTATATCAAATGTCATACAAAATTGCAGCTGGTTGCGCTGAACAGAATAAAACAGCATAAACAGGCGTGATGGGTCTTTAAGAAGCAAGGCAGCCATTTTAAAGATGGCATGCATGTGGGTTTTAGAGGAGCAATTTACAGTTCTGCATGTATCTCACAATCCATTTATACAGCAGGATTTTATGTAGCATGGCTTGCTTATGGGTACAATGATAGTGCCTTAGATCCACAAAGATACCAGCTAGAAACTTTTAAATACATATGCAGGATAGTTCTTTTATTTTCTAAATTCTGGTGGAGGAGCACTCAAAGATAACATGGTGCCGAAGGCCAGGTCCCACCGAGATTTGAACTCGGATCACTGGATTCAAAGTCCAGTGTGCTCACCATTACACCATGGGACCAGGTGATGTGAGCATCTGACCTTTTTTGGTTTGGAAATGTTGTACTTTTCAAAGCTTCATACCCTAAAGATATCAACATTTATATGTACTTCCTATTGTGTACAAGTGTTTTTTTTTTGCTGCTTTGTCTCGGTGTAGGTGTTCTTGAGAGAGATCTTTCTACAGGGGTTTTGAGATCCAAGGTTCTGGAATACCTTTGTTTCATGAATCTTCCCATCATGTGGTCTGGTTTTCATTCAAACCAATCTCTCTTTTAATTTGTGCTCAATTTAACTGCTTTCCAGATGGTGACTGTTCATTTGGCATCTGTGGTTATAATATCTCTGTATGAGGAAAATGGTGCTCTTGGAAGCATGTTTGTGCTTACAGGAAGATGGGGTTGTTTTGTTGAATGTATTACTGTAATAGATGTCATTGCATTGTATTTACGGCAGCAGTCTCAATTAAGCATAATTAGTTGTTCAAGCAATTGTTCCGGGTCCCACTGGAGAGCTAATTACTCTCCATCAATAAAGCCGAAAGCCTGTCTGCATTGCTAATGTGCTCAAGGAATTAAACACAAATAGGAATAACTTTCTGGGACCGCCGAGTGGCTCGTCATGCTAAAACGTTATTTCTCAGTGTACTGAAGCTGGTACCCAGTTTTACTTTGTTTTATGTTGATGTTTTATTGTGTGTTAAAGCACCTTGTGCTTTTGTTTTTGCGAAGAAAATAAATAAATAAGCAAACAAACATGTCTGGATTTGTTCCCAATGTGGACTGTGGCTGAAGCAAGTGGCTATAGAATTACCTGGGGAGGAATGAGTCAGTGGTAGGCAGGTGAATTTGATGTCATGAAACCAAAAATGGGTGGAGTTACAATTAGCTCTCAATCATTGATTTGTTTCAACAATGGACTTGGTTGCACTCTTCACAACACACACACATACACACAATGATTGGTTCAAATCTATGAGAAACTTATAGATTATGGTTCTGCTTTGGTGTAGTATGGTATTTCATTTTTGGTCAGTATATGTAAGCGATGTCCCAGCATCCCCTTCACCAGTGACCCCTGGTGAAGTGTGGTACTGTGGTCTCTCTGTGCCAGCTTCAGAGTTTGAAAGCACAGCTCAGGGTGAAAATAAGCAAGTGTTAGCAGAACCATCTGCACATGTTTGGCCAATCTCTCCTGAGCTGGCAGTGCATGGTGCAACGATGAGACGGGGCAAAAATAAACCGTACTCTGCAAAGGCTGTGCTCCTGCAAGGCCAAGCAAACACACCTCCAACTGCTCCTGTTAGCGACTGAGTTACAGAAGCACGGCGAAGAACCAACTGCGTGCATTTGTTAAAGCAATATCACATTCAGATCGGCCTGGATTAAGCAGACCCCATCAAAGCTGGCTCATATACTGTTCAGCTGGAGTGCAAACCAGCATAAGCAGCAGGTCTAGAGCAGCGGTGTGCATGTAGCTGAGGGAGTACTCTACATCCTCAGAAGCTTAGGTGTGTATTAGTTGTATATGTGCACATACTCTAGAAAGCAGTGCTGGACTTCAGTTCTGAGATCGAGAGTCTTGAGGCATATGAACGCTCAGGTCCAGGCCAGTAATGGAAGAGCGCTGTATGGTCAGGACAGAGAGGATGCTGGGATACCTGGATGTCTGTATAGCAGAGGATTTTGTTTCCATCTGATCCTAATGCTGTCAGTGAGTGACGCGGATCTGTGGTCCGCTGCGTCTCTCTTCCTCTCATGCGCTGCTGGCTGAACTCCAAATATTAGAGATTCGAAACTAAAACTAAGCTGTTTGAACAGGATTTTGAGTAATTAAAGGATAACTATTTCGCTCTTTGAAAAAATCCCATAGCATCCAAACAGTATGTTTAAATTGGCACACAGGTTTCATTTTGTGCATTTACTCCGACAACCAAAGATGTTTACAATAAATGTTATGGAGAAGAAAACAAGTAAAATAAGAACAGCCTTGCTCTAAAATAAAGAGAAAACCAATTCAACTACTTTATAATTATATATACCTTATAAAAATGTTGTTAATGTGGCAGTGTACAGTTAGCAGGGTATGTACAATAGGCTGCAAAAGTGTAAGTCAATCCCAATGTGTTAATCTGAAATGCCATCCATGCACATTATTACACAGAAATGATCTGTGTATCTGTGTCTTTGCGCCACTGCTTAAACTGATATGCCTGTATTATGCGCACTGTGCTACGTGAAAACTTACTGGATTACAAATATGAAAACGAACCCCTATCAGTTTGCGAAAAGCACAGACATGTCAATATCAGTCTCTGTTATAGGTAGCTTGTGACATTAAAAAAAGTAAAATGAAATACATATATTTACACTTTTTAAGTGCGTGAGCCTGTTTTTTTTTCTCACAAGTTTGTGTTCAAGTTGTTTGTACAAATCTTTTGTGGTCACCTGACCTGGGTAGGTTGGTGGATGCTGTAACTCTCTGTAGAAATCAGAGCAACGCAGCTGTAGCCAAACCTGATCCCGTGACTCTGCTCTCATAATCACTCCTTCAACAGTCTGTGCCATCGACCAGTGAGAGATTCCTGCATTATTGGGGTTATGAAAGTTTGCTGCTGTTTGTTTTTAACTGTGACTCAAAATGGTGTTCCTGATGCATATCAATGGGCTCCAGTCAGGGTGAACTGGGTGTTATAATACGAATGATTCTCTTAATTTCTTTTCAAGAGGTATGCCTGTATGATACGCTGCATGTGGTTTGATATTTTTATTTCAAAAAAACACTGAACTATGACAATGAGTCCATACTCTATATTGCTTCTAAAATGAAATTTCATTACAACTATGCAGTTATACAATATTATTGTTTATCAGCTCAGTTGGTAGGATTTACAAAACAAAACAAAACAGCAGGGATAGAGTTTTCCTGAAGATGAGATTTTTGTATTGTTTTTCTGTCTGGTTCAGATTTGCATTTGAATCAAAACATGATTATCCTCATTACCAACACTTTCACCGTAAAGATCACCAGGTGGGAGAATGAATCTCATTGGTTTACCTTCATCAGTGACATCATCCTCTGACCTCATGATCTGACCCATTGTGATGCGTACCTAAGACCAGCTTCTATCGTAGATATATTTATGCCAAAACATTGTTTACATGTAGCAACATCCAATATTTTCATACTGTTATATTCAACAAAGTCATTGTATTTGAACCGTTAATATTTATCTACTGTAAATTGGTATGAAAATATTTATGTCTTCTTGTATGTAAGTTTTGATGTGTATTTTGTTGAGAATGCAGAGCAATTTTCTGTCTCAGTTACTGCATATTACAATATTAAGAAAACAAAGTGCACTTTGAGTACACTAGTTATACATTCCATGGTTTGGAACAGTGCTTAAGATGGCTGACATGCTGAAATTTAGGTATAGACCGTACATAAAGCAGCAGGATCTGAAAATGTCACCATTGTCTCTCTTTCTTGCCTCTCATCCAGTTGTCTCTCTCCTCCCCATTTCTCCATCCCTCTATCTTTACCTCTCTCTTTTACATCCTCAGGTCCACCGTGTCACTGCTTCTTGTGTGTCGCTCCACTCAACTCCACCGCCACCACAAACTCCTCCCACAAACACACACGTGGCTGAACTTTGACCTCTGCCTTCCCGATTCCTCCCAATCCCCC
Organism: Albula goreensis; assembly: GCA_022829145.1. Taxonomy (NCBI): domain Eukaryota; kingdom Metazoa; phylum Chordata; class Actinopteri; order Albuliformes; family Albulidae; genus Albula; species Albula goreensis. The sequence goes on from CM040741.1 coordinate 65,913,916, forward strand.
CCACCCCCTTCCACAAGGTTGCCATGGCGCTCTCATCGCGCTTAAAACTGTGGGAGCAGAAGGGAGGTGCAGAATTATGTCGTATTGTGTGCCGCTTGCTGTGTAATAGGTGCTTGTATATGCTCGTTCACATGCTCTGTTCCTAAATGAACTAACATTTGAAAGCGCGTTACCATCAAAATCACAGTGCACTCCTGATGCTGATGATTAAAACTGAGAACTAACAAACATGCAGATCTAGATCCAGCCTGTGCTATAATGGTGCAAATATAGCTGCATGGCTTCCTCATTGCCTTTGTACATTTATTTAGGCACAAAAAAAAAGCACAAGCATTCAGCGTAAAGTCAATGCATTAACCTAAAACATCTGCGTTTTCTGCACTGGCGCATCGTACCAATTTTACACTGAGTGTTTTAAAGCTCTCTAGCATCTCTCCAGTTATTCATAGCATCATGTATTTAGAGTAAACTCACAGGTGTGTTTCTGTCCCATACTAAAATGGCACACACTGTCGTGTGTACACGTTTGTCTGTCTGCAGCCTGCGTCTCGTTTGATTGGCTGAGAGCATCGCCACGCCCACATGCCTGGCTGGTTTTTTGGTCTGACTAATAGTAATACAGAAGCTGAGCGCCTCCGCCAAGATGCTAATCCACAGTGTCCAACCACACCATCTGTCCACTCAATGTCCACTCCGCTGTCCATCCACACTGTCAACTCTACCTGTATGTTCCGTCCATCTCCAGACCTCATTAATTCCCCCAACACCTCCCACCATTCCTCCTCAATCACTGAAGCAGAGAAAAATTATACGTCTGACAACTTTCTCCTTTCACCTTCTAAGTCAGGAATGCTTGACTCCAGTCCTGGAGGACACAACATCTGGTTTAGGCCGTGTGTGTGAATTGACTCTTTAGCTTATTAATAATGTAAATCAAGCACTAAAACATCTACAAAACATGGCCTGGAGTCTGGCCCTCTGGGACTGGAGTCTGATACCCCCTCTGCAGGGAGTAGATGTATGAGTGTGTGTGGGAAGGCTCCACTGCCAAGTCATTCGGACATGGGTGGAAGTGACGCAATGATCGCGTCATTCACGCGGTGAGACAGAGGCCATCTTTGTTTATGGAAGTTTCCTTCCCGCCCACTTTAACCCCTAACCCCCCCACCCACCCCACGCAACCCCCCCATTTCAACCCCCCACCTCTTCTGAGGGCACCACCAGACTGAAGATGTCAGTTAACAGTCCTGTCTGTTCCCGAGCAGCTGTCTCAGACAGTCAAAGGGCAGCTTGGGCGAGCCGCAGACAGCCCTCCCACCCTGGATTTGGGCCTGCCTCCCAGTGCACCGTCAAAACACCCTCTGTCCCCATGTCCTGGTTTCCAAATGCTAATTCTCCACCCGCTGCCCACTGAAATGGAGTACACGCTAATGTACTTTAAACATATGAGAGGAAATATAATGATGAATATACTTCACAGAAATATTTTATAAAATATATATTGGCACATATCAAAACTGCTGTTGTTTGTACATTTACATCCATATACTGTCAAGTGTTGGAATACTGGTTAGTTTTCAATATTTTGCATTTAATATGCTATGATATATTCAATTGCATTTAACTGACTATGTGGCTGGTGAGCTGTAGATTCCCCTATGAAAATGCACATTTATTACTTAATTATAATTTTAAAGTTTAATTTTATAATGTATTATTTAATAATATTGGGGATTTGACCAAGATTTATGTGCACTTAAAGTCCAGCACATAAAAATTCAATTCTAAAGGCAGACACACAAACAGCATGTAGAGAACGATTCGGGATAAGAGTTGGGGTAACATGGCGGGTGGAACAGCTAGAAACCAAGTTTTGGAAACCAAGACACTCTGTCAACCTATGAGTGCTGTTGGCTAGTCAACACCAAAACCTACCCTGCTTTTAACAGCTGTTAGTGCCAAAAGGATAATTTGTATTGGACAAAAATGTAGAAGGTGACATTCAAGAATGTGTGATGGTGGAGAATGCTCCATAAGAGCCCATTCAGACTCAAAACCCAAACCCTGATGGACCCTTCCCCCTATGGAACACACTACACTGTGGGTCAGGGACCTCAGTCTCCCGCCCTGGAGAACCACGGTGCCCGCAGGTTTTTGGGACTCCTTTTCAGTCAGCGGGCAATTCCAGCCTCGGAAAACAAGGTGTGTGGGCTCTTTAGCCGATTCCTCACATCACTTATACACTCAAAAAACGGACTGAAAGCCAGTGAGCACCGCGGCCCTCCAGCACAGGAGTCTGACACCGCTGCGGCGTCGCACACGGACACCAGCTGCCTGCCATTAGCCATCTTTAAAAATAATAACCACTCTGGCAGCTACAGGGCTACGCTGCCTAGAATAGGGAGTGAGGCTGCTGCGGTCAGGGGGGACGCTGGGCTCGTCTCTCAGACCTGATCTCAGACCCATGGACACTGTGCCACGCAGTAACCCATGGAAAGGGCAGAGTTCAGAGGGGGAGGAAACCCCTGGCCTCCGAAACCAAAAGTACTACCATGCCTTTGTTCCAGCCGTGCAAAAACGGACTCTAATTAGCATGACTGTTCAGCCAGGAATGGGAGCTGATTGGTGGAGTCAGCCAGGTTAGGTGTATAGGTGGAACAAATGGTCATGGTAGTACTTCTGCTTTGTAGAGCTGGGTTTTTTTTCCCCTCTGGTAGAATTGTACTCCTCTAAGCCAAACACGCACATGCTCATGCTGGGTTAAGTAGGAGATTTGCCTTGCAGACAACTGATACTGATGGAGAAGACCTGAGGGGAAAAAAACACTGGAAAACTGTAATCCTTGTTCTGCAAGGCTTTCCGATCTATGATGTGGACGCAAACTCCTCTGAGTGTGTGTGTGTATTTTGTTTGTACTGAGTGCCTGTAAGTGCATGGTGTTCCCATTTGCACAAAGCATGTTGCAGCTGTATGAGTATCTGTTGGTCCTGGGCCTGTCCAATACACTTGTGGAATATGCTACAATATTCTGTAAATATATGGGGCAAGTAATGATGCATATATTTACAAGCTCTATTTCTTTAAAATGTATTGCAATATCTGAAATCCAAAGTTATCTGCATGTCTAAAGGTATACTTCACGGAGTTGCAATACATATTCTTCTCCGATCCTGATGTATATTGCAATATATTTTATTTTCTGTAAGTCGTGTGTCAGTCTTTCAACCCTGCAACTGTGTGTGAACTGGGTCAGTGTGTTTTTCAGCCCGTCACTCAGTCCCTCTGTGACCCCCCTCTCCTGCTCTTACTCTCTCTCCATACAGATAAAGGAGGAGAAGAAACCTCCGTCGCCCCCCGCACAGCCACCTCCTCCTCTCTCAGCGGTACCAGGGGGCTTTCTCAGACAGCTGGTGAGAGAGACGGAGAAGGAGACAAAACAGAAGGAGCCAGAAGTCAAAGAGGAGAGAGTGGTGAGAGAAGGGGGGGGTGGTGATGTGGAATTGTGGGTAAAAGTTGGGTGTGTGTGTAGGTTTGTGTGCACTTGGGTGATTGTGTGAATGCATGTGTATTAATGTGTGAATCTGAAAGTATGGAGGCACCAGGGAGTGACTGTATATATGTGCTTTGCATGCATTTATGTGTGGGGGACGTGGGTTAGTGTGTACTTGCCTGTACACATATATACGTGTGTGTGTGTGTGTGTGTGTGTGTGTGTGTGTGTGTGTGCATGGCTGTACATTCTGTATGTATTTGTACTCTTTTTCTGACCTGGCCTTTTCTCTGTTCCTTAGCCCAGCAAGCTGAGTGACAACCTTGTCCAGCAGTTCCTGCTTCCTGACGAGACCCCGCCCATCCTAGAGGCAGAGATGGCCTTACGGGCCCAGCAATTGGTCAATGGAGAGGAGGGTCGGCACGCACCATTGGCAGAGAGAAAATGGCACTCCCGCAGGACACTGTCACCCGGAGACAGCAGCCAGGAAACAGAGCAGAAGAGCTTACGGGAAGTGACCTCACCCCAGGAAGTGACCTCACCGCAGAGGCAGGAAACGCCAGACAGAAAGGACACTGATGTCCAGGTGGCGAAGACACCGGAAGTGCTGGAGATAAAAGGGAAGCAGGTGGAAGAGGAGAAAAGGCAGAGGAGAAGGAGTTGAAGGAGAAGGAGGTGAAGGAGGAGCGGCAGGAGCCAGAGGGACAGCTGGCAGACTGCAGAGTGATGGAGGAGAGGAAAGAGGTGAGACCTGTGGAGTTGTGCTTTCACTACATCCACACTTTCATTGGGTACCACACCAACACAGAGATACACATTTACACACACACACACACACTCACTGCACTAACACAGGGATACACATACACACACTCTCCACAGTAACACACAAATTCCAAACCAACACGAATATACACATTTACACACAGGAACACACACGCTCACTGCACTAACACAGGGATACACATACACACACTCTCCACAGTAACACACAAATTCCAAACCAACACAGAAATACACATATACAACAACATTAACACAGAGATACACACACATACAAACAAAGACACATGTTCACATGCACACACACAAGGAAGCACATGCACACATGAGCACATACACACGTTCACACTAAAACAGAAGAGCACAAAAAACCCATGTGTGCATTTTTGTGTTTGCACACACATTCAAACACACATAAATTGTCTCGAAACTCTTTTGACTTTTAATTCATTTTCATAATTCTACTCTTCCTTAGTCTCCTCCTGTTTTCTTGCTCTGACTTTTATTTTGATATCTTTCTCCCACCCCTCCAGCAGAGAGATGTGTGGTATGAAGCTGGGACAGTGTGGTACGTGCATAAAGATGGATTCTCTCTCGGTGAGTGTAAAACAGGCCTACTCAGCCCAAGCTCCTGAGGGCTGCAGGTTCTGCAGGTGTTTGCTCCTACCTCACCCCACACCACCTGATTTCACTAATTAGTTTTCCTCCTGGACCAAAAATCAAAGCTTAATCAGGTGGTGTAGTGTGTGGCTGGAGGAAATACCGACATGCATTGCTGCCCCCTGGAGGTGGAGTTGAGTAGAAAAGGAAGCAAGGTGGGGAGGGACCCAGGGGTAGGGTGGGATTTAGGGGGTGTGGTTACCCAGAGAAAGAAAAGGTCTAAAACTGGTTGGTAGAACTGTCACACCCAACAATAATACACAGACAGAGAATGCTAACATTGGATAATACCACAGCTTGCTTTCACAACAAACCAACAACTTAAAAGTGTGCAGGGCACAATTGCAATTTAATGGCAGAAAGTTTTGTGTAATCCAGTTTTGATATGGTGTATTTGTTGAAATGCGTCCAAGTACTGTCCAACCAGCCTAAACTTTACATGACTACATGATACAATTCATAAAGTTCACTAGGCTACAAAATATCTCCCAATATCAAAAGAAACTGCATGAAGGGAGTTGATAAAAACAAATATTTGGTCATTGGTCAGTTTAAACTAGCAATAGGCCCATTACTGATGATTTAAGACTGTATGAGAGGGCCCAGGACTGAGCCATGTGGAACGCCTGAGGTGACCAGTCTGATTCTGGACAGTTTGATAAGAGCAACAGATTGTTTTGGCGTTCTCTGAAAATAAAATATAAGACAGCCCAAATGAATACTGCTTTGCGCCAGAGATGCTGAGAGACGGGCATTCCGGCCAAACAACGAGGGTGTGGTGGCATAGCCACACTCTTTCAAGGCAGCTTCATATTCACAGAGAACAAAGATGGGGGTGGAATGTTCGTCAGCTTCCATTATGATGTCATCTGGGGTTCTTCACAAAAGGAGTATGCCCATGGCTATTGAGCAGTGAATAGCCCTGTCATTGACTCAAAGGCGAAGATTTTCAAGAAAGGCAGGCCAGAGACACAGCTCAGGAGATGAGTGTTGAAAGCAGAGAGGAAGTGAAACCAGAAACAATTTGCGCAGGACATTTTGCTCTTCAGTTACACTCAGCATGTGTGCTTAGGGTGGACACTTAACTGAAGCTCTTAAGCAAAGAAAGAGCTGTAATTAAAACAAAACAAGACACTCAACATACCAAAGCAAAATCACAAAGAAAAATATTATACATAATAGGATAATTGGCTATAGCAGTGGCTCCCAGGCTTTTCTGAACCTGAGAGCCACAGTGTGAGAAATTAAAATTTTTGTGAATATATGCTGTGGCCTTCAATTCAGAAAATGGGTGGAAATTCAATTAATTATTTGAAAAAAAAAATTACCACAAAACATTATGGCCACGTTTCAATTCATTAAACTACACTGAACTCAAACTGAAGCTCATCCTTGAACAGAATAAACTGAGATGGGATTGACCCAGTCTCTTGCCATAAGTCAGAGTCTCGGAACAACTGTTCCAAAAACATAATAGTAGCCTTATTAACCAGAAGACTGGAATTTTGAAAGCTTTATAAATTTATGTATCTAACCGTGCAGTTTCACTTGAAGACATACATTTACCAATAGAGGACAGATGCTAATGAATCGACATATCCAAAAATTATTAATTCCAAGAGTTATTCATCTGCATTGGGTACCAGGGGGAAAAAATATCTAGGTCATAGGTTTTGTGGCAAGCAGACTCACCTTTACTGACTGAGCCACGCGGGAGTACTTTTCCTAAGAAATGACAGGTTAAAATTAATTTTACATCAGAACTGGGTTGCCCCAATTTCCAATTACACAGACGTGACGCAGACTGTTAAGCAGTTATACTTTTTTTTTTTTTAAGACAATGGCATGCATATAACGGCTTATTTTTCCGAAACAGTGTTAGATGAAAGAATGATAATCTGTGAAATAGCAGCAGGTGGCTAAGACCTCCCCAGGGGTTTGAGTCCTTAATATAAGCATGACAGTAATAATATCGTTAGGATTGTTAGCCACAGAATCCCCTCTGAGCGGTGCTAACTTGAGCTTGAAAGCCAGACAACTGTCTTAAAGGGCAGAGTTACATGTTATTCTTAGCGAGGCTCTTTGGCCGCAACGTGCATGTGAACGGCTGACCAAGTGGGCCTCTGTTTTTCACATTACGGTTAAATGGTGATGCGTGTACCTTTTTTTTGTTTGTCGCCTGTGTTTCGGTCCTCAAATGTATGGCTACGGTTTCCGACAGCTTAAGTAAATCACATAAGATCTTCTCGAGGCATGCATTAGCTGGATAGCTGGATATCCACACGGTAATTGGACAATCGCACACTAATCCTGAAATTACACATACGGCAAATGAAGAATTACATTCCACTGGCTAAAGAGCAGAGAACCAAGGGCAGCGTTAATCCGTCCTTAGTCAAATGCAAACATAATTGTATTTGTCGACATCATCCGACATCGATGACAAAAGGAAAACCGTCTAATTGCACTACTGGCGGTAACACGCATATGGACATTTCTTTTGATATGTTAGAAATGTAGATTGCAGTTCGGTTTCAACCATCATTCATTCAACATAGACACAAAAAATGTTCGTTTGTGTTTTTGTAAACAACTTGGTATGACATATTCTTTATAAAATTACACACGCAGGATTTTTAATTTCCCTTACTGATATTGATACCCGGCTTTTCACAGCCCGTTACCATGCCTTTTCGTTTTGAATCGTAAACGGTGGACGTTGGTTCATTTTTCTGATTTGTGTAGACATACATCCAGTGTTCATTATTGGTATTTTTGGGCGCAGCCACGCAGCTGAAGCCGGATGACGGAACTCCTGAGTTGCCAGAAGGGCGGGCGCGGGTTCGCCTCGAGACCGACGGGTCCATCCACGACGTGACGGAGTACGAGCTGGAGAAGGTGCGTTTCCAATGGCAGTTTCTTTCTGTTTCTATACAGTTACTTCATCAATGAACCCCCCCACACACACACACACACACAACAAAACATTATCATACCCCATGAACACAACTCAGCTCTGTGTTCGAGACCATAACATGATTGTGTGTCTCACCGAATGTGCAGTATGTAATTAACGCCAACGGGTTCCTTTATGTGACTGTTTTTGAGAAGAGAGAAAGAAACAGGGAAACAGAGGGAAAATGAATATAGACGGAAACTGTGGATGTTTTTTATTTGAGGAAACTGGTCCTTTAATGTGAATAACTGTGTAAACAGCAGGTCCTGCTTGTGCAGCGCTCTACAGGACATGTTTTCTGCAGGGGACAATGAAGTTTGTCCTGTTTTGTCCTCTCCTGTCTTAATATCATTGTACCAGCCCACCAGGGTCTGAAAATGACTATTAGTGACAAAATCACCAGACAGTCAATGTTGTTAAGTCAAATTTAGGGAAAAAAAGCTTACCCACAAAACAGCAATTAACCCCTGGCTGGTGTTAATGGCATTGACTATCCCTACCACTGTTAGGAATTTGGCAGATGCTCTTATTTAGAGTGACTTGCACACTTTTCATTTATGCAGCTTGGCATTTGCAATTCAGGTTAATTGCCTTTGTTTATGGGTACAGTGTGTTTATGACTGCTTTGGCTGGGATTCGAACCTGCAGCCTCTGTGCCACAAGACCAGCACCCTAATTGCTTTGCCAGCTGATGCCCCTTTGGTGTGGTATGACATAGTTATAGTCATGTCCCCACACCCACCTGAATGCTCTGTTTCTTTCTGTTGACGCCCTCTTTCGGCCGTGCCCAGGTGAACCCTGCGGAGCTGGACCTGTGTGAGGACGTCAGCGAGCTGGTGAGCGTGAACGAGCCCAGCGTCCTGCACACCTTGACCGGCCGCGCCCGAGTCCAGCTGCCCCTCACGCACGCCGGACCCAACCTGCTGGCCCTCTGGCCCCCCCAAGGCCCCCATGGCAAGGTGAGCTCACCTGCGTCCACAGTTCAGCCCAGATTCAGTTCAGCGCAAATCATTTTTATTTTCCTGTGAAGGAAGGTCTTTGTGTGTGGCCAATCATGTTCCCAAGCACCAAATGCACAGTAACCTGACCAATAAGAAACCTGAATCTTAATCAGTTCAACCAATAGCAAACAGTTTTATTTTCCTGTGAAGAAAGTTCTTGTGTGGCTAATGACAACATTATCACCATCAGTACACTGCTTTATGAAATTTTACAGTACTCTGTACTATCCTGCATTTCTGCAATTCTGACCATTATATATCATGCAATGCATGTCTTTTTAACAACTTATTGCGTATTCACAAAGAAAGCAAATTTGATGGGGCTTTTTAAAAAATAATTCCAATAAGGAACCTGAATCTCGGTGAGTTCAGTGCTAATATCTGTTATTTTCCATGTGAAGTTAGTTCTTGCTTGGCTGATGGCATTGCATTTGCAGGCTCCATTAGCACGGAACGCTTAGCACTCAGGGACAGTCCATTCATACAGATGGATATTTCACTGAAACAGCTCCAGGTTAAGTGCTTTGCTCACAGTACTTAACCCTGAGTGCCTCACCGGGGGCTCAAGCCTTTAGCTGCTGTGTTAAGAGCCTTCCTTCCTGCCTCAGAACATAACATCGATTTAGTTTACCAGCGCGATAACGTCCTTTCGATTTATTAGCAAAACTCATCCTTGGATTTCAGAACACCAGAACATGTGATGATTAAAACAGGCCATTCAGCTCGGATTCTCCATTTACCTTCCGCCTGCAGAGCATCCAGTACTGAATTAAGCCTGGTCTTGAACACACCAAGGGTCTCTGCCTCAACTACATGACCTGGCAACCTGTTCCAAGTAGCACCTAATATTTGTGTCAAATAATGCTTCCTGATTTCAGTGCGGAATTTACTCTTATTAACTAGTTTTCATCTGTGCTCCCTTGTCTGACAGTTACAGCTACTTAAAAATCCATTGTGGGGCACCAGGTTCAGCCCTTTTATGTGGGTGGACTTATCTCAGACCAGAGTGGTAACCTAGTCTGGCGCATAGTGAGAATGCCCAGAGAAGTGAGAGCATCTTAAACTCTTTCCACCCCTGCAGGAATGAGGTCCATTTTTGGCTTGTCATTTTAGGCCTCGTGTAGAGTACGTGAATTGTAGGCTATGAGACCCAGAACACGCTCACAGCAAGTGACTTTTACAGACATGGCTGCACTGAAATCTATCTGAATTTCCTCACGAGTATTCAAAAAAATCACCTGTAATCTCACGCTTAACCCAGAAATCTTTTTTAATTTATTTACTGGATTTCAAATGGAATGTCTTTTTATCAGATATGCTATCCCAAAATGTATTTATATTTTGATAGCAAATTTCATGGTTTAAGCTTTTAATAAATGTAATGTTTACACATGATTTTGATACTTAACAAGTATTTCATGTATTTGTTTAATTTTTAATATGTTTCTTACGTTTGATGAATATGTAATTAAATGTCTGTTAATTTCAATTAGTTTATTATTTTTCCAATGTCTGCTAAATTTAATGACATTTAATTTCTTAATTGTGTGTTAAATTTAATGAATGCATAATGTCATGCTTCTTACATTTACTTAATGTGTAATTTCTGAGATGTTCTGCCTGCAGGTCCCGCGCAGCCGCCGCTGGGACGGGGTGTGGGATGCTCCGGCCCCCTTGCAGGCGCTGGTGAAGCGGGTGTACGTTTCTATGGTGGGGCAGCGGCGAGACCAGTGCCTGGTGGCTGTGGGCCGATCTGGCACGGGGAAGACCACCTCCTGCCTGTCCTTCACCCAGGAGCTGCTGAGACAGGCCGGCACTGCGGGAGACTGCCTGAGCCGTGAGTCTGCCTGTGTGTGAGCCAGTGTGTGTGTGTGCGTGCGCGCATGCACATGCCTGTGCATGTGTGTGCATAAGTATTTGTGTGTGCCTCGTATGTATGTACGTGTGTTTGTGTGTGTGCGCGTCCTCTTGTTTGTTGTATAGGATGTAGTGTGTGCTGTGTTGATGTGGTACTGCAGTACAGTGCTTGTTATGCTTACTCAGTGCCAAGAGCTGTGTATTTGTGTTCACGGTGTGTAATTACAGTACAGCACTTCATGATATTTTATACCACAGCAGCCTCTGGTTGTGTATACAGTAAAACATCTGTGTGTGCGCATGTGTGTGTGTGTGAGAGTATGTGTATGTTTGTATTTTGGTTGTTTTTGACAGTAGATATGATCCAGTAGGCCTTGTGTTGTGTTGCTGTGGCAGCGTGTTGTTTAACTTTGTTGTTGTAGCAGAAAATTTTGAGTCGATACAGTTGACCTGTATTCTGATACATTGTTTCAGTGGAGAAGCTGCATTTTGCCTCCATGGTGTTGTGTCTTTATAACAGAGCATTGTGTGTAGATACAGGAGACTCATGTTGTGTCTTTATAACAGAGCATTGTGTGTAGATACAGGAGACTCATGTTGTGTTTTTATAACGGAACATTGTGTGTAGGTACAGACTCAAGTTATGTTATGTTGTTTTTGCAGCGGAGAAGCTGCAGTCCGTGTTCACCATTTTGCGCTCGTTCGGCTGTGTGAGCTCGCAGCACAGCGAGTCTTCCTCGCGCTTCGCCATGGTGCTGTCCATCGACTTCAACCACGCTGGCCTGGCTGCTGCCGCACACCTGCAGGTACCTGTCACCTGTCGCCCTCTCACTCACCCTCTTCAAAGCTCAGGTATCATGTGTCTGCTTTTCACTCTGTGCAAACATCTCCTTCTCTCCACCGCTGCCCGTCTGTGTGTGTTTATCTCACTGTTTGTCTCTCTGTTTCCGTGTGTTTGCTTGTTCCCCTTTGCCTGCTTGTCTCTTTGAGTGTTTCTCTATCTGTCTGTATGTTCCTCATCATCAGGCTCTGTCCATCTGTGTGTGTGTGTGTGTGTGTGTGTGTGTGTGTGTGTGTGTGTTTCTCTCTGGCTACATGTGTATGAGTGTCTGCTTGTGCGTGTTATGTTGTCTGTCTCCATCTCTCTATCTGTCTATCTCTCTAACTGACTGCATATCTCTCTTCCTCTCTGTCTGCACCTGTAACTCTCTCTCTCTCTCTCTCTCTCTCTCTCTCTCTCTGTCTGTGACCCAGACCATGCTGCTGGAGAAGTGGAGAGTGTGCCAGAGGCTGGAGGGGGAGAGTAACTTCCTGGTTTTCTCTCAGATGCTGGCAGGCTTGAGTTTAGAAATGAGGTCAGTGCAGATACAGTGCAGTACAATAGAGCAGAGCCTCCGCAGTCCCCAGCAGGGGAGAGACCCGACCCAGCGTATGGCCAAGAAACGCTCATCCGCCTGGAGATGCCATACTGTGTGTGTGTGTGTGTGTGTGTGTGTGTGTGTGTTAGAGAGAGAGCGTGGGTGTGTTCTGGCTTATTCGTGTGTTTTGTGCATGTGTGTACCTATGTGTGTGTGTGTGCATTTGTGCGCGTGTGTGTGTTAGAGAGAGAGAGAGCATGGGTGTGTTCTGGTTTATTCGTGTGTTTTGTGCATGTGTGCACCTATGTGTGTGTGTGCATGTGTGTGTGTGTTAGAGAGAGAGAGCGTGGGTGTGTTCTGGCTTATTCGTGTGTTTTGTGCATGTGTGTACCTATGTGTGTGTGTGCATTTGTGCGCGTGTGTGTGTGTTAGAGAGAGAGAGAGAGCATGGGTGTGTTCTGGTTTATTCGTGTGTTTTGTGCATGTGTGTACCTATGTATATGTATATGTGTGTGTGTGTGTACCTGTGTATGCGTATGCTGTGCACACGTGTGTGTGTTGTCCCTGTAAAAGCGTAAGAGGGTAAACGTGGTCTTAAAGCTCCCTGTGGGGCTCTGGGCCTGTGAGTGAGTGACTCAGCCCTCCCTCCTCTGCCTGCAGAACTGAACTGTTCCTGCACCAGATGCCCGAGGCCAGCATGTTCGGCATCACGCCTCCTACCAAGGTAACGACCTGCCACAGGAGCACTTAACCTGAGTCTCCTGTATGTACCACCACGTGCCCCGTACCCCTCAAAACCGAGCTACATGGCTGTATCCCTCCTTAATGTTTTAACTCTTTGAAGGCCCTCTCCAGCCTGACACTCTCCCTGATCTCACTCTGAGAAATACTCATAAAGCAGAAGAATGGAGGTGTATGCCCTCAATGCTCTAATTTGAAAAGTCACTCCTCCATATTGCTCAGTATGTTCATGACCAGGAAAGCTTCAGCCCGTTTGGAATATATGCATGAGGATGTGTTCTGGCACAGGGGAATGAGTTCAGAAAATGAACTTTTACAGCCAACAGACTCATGTTTTCACTGACATGTACATCTTTGTGCAGATCAGTGTGCAACACAAAGCTACAGGATGTGATGTATAGCTAAAATCTCAGGGACATCATGTGGACCTGTAAAGAAAAATGTCATCGGTCTTCCTCTTGACCATGGTGTTATGGCACTTTACTTCAAGTTTTACGTTTAACTATTGACTGCAGCTGTCGTTTGTAATACCAATGACTCTGTGCTGTCTCTGCTTTTTACCTGAAACACTTTTTTGTGTCCCGTTGAAGTTGCTCTGGATAAGAGTGTTTGCAAAAATACCTTAATATGACATAATGGATGGTAGTGTGAGTGTCTGTGGATGAATGGAGGCCATTTAAATTGTGTTATTTGTGGCATGCGTCAAAAATTAATTTTTAAGCATTTACATGTGCGACCCGGTTTGTTAAAAGGTTATCTCCTTCTCTTTCTCTTTTTTTCCTCTCTTCTCTCTTCATCTCGGTCCCAGGTGGAGGAGAAACAGAAGGCGTCCGTGGCCTTTGCAAAGCTGACGGTTGCCATGGAGACCCTGGGCTTCTCGGCCAATGAACAGCGAGCGATCTGGCACGTGCTAGCTGGGATATACCATCTGGGCGTGGCAGGGGCTTGCAAAGGTGGGGATGACCCTTGGACGTTGGTGCCTTCTGGCTGTTAGTCACATGTCAAGCAGCACAGTTTGGGGTCTGTGTGGACACCCCGTGATGAGAACAGTGGGAGCAGTGCTTTCCTTTGGCAGTCTGTGATGGTCTATTTTGTGCAGAAAGGAGCTGAACAGACCAAAAAAACCCTTAAATCCACAGATAAACATTGCCATAATGAGTGTTTTGACTCGTTGTTAAAGCATGCTATTGCATTTTGATTTTGTTTTCATGGATATTTCTACGTTCAGTCACAACAGTATTTTTCTATTCCTCCTTCCTTTCCCTACTTCATGAAGCTTGAAATATATGACTCACAGAGAAAGACATGGCCACTACATTTTCAGTTGCTTTGTCTTATTATTATTTTATTGGACAAAGACACTGTGGCCTTGTTACTCTGTGCTTAACTGGGGCTTGTAATGTAGCTCTTTCCAGCAGTCTCTGCTCCTCTCAGTTTCATTACATGACATTATGATGACTGAGCCAAACCTGGCCAGCAACATTCTCTTACCAGCAGTGTAAATTTAACATCACTGAAGTACTATCGCAGGCTACCTACAAGTTGCCCTCAATTCATACCAAGGTGTGGTCAGACAGTTTGTCCATCAGTGCATCCGCTCACTTCAGCCATTGTCCTCTCCCAGTGGGGCGCCGACAGTTTGTGAACTTTGAGAGTGCCCAGCTGGCCAGCTCTGTAATTGGCTGCGAGGGGGAGGATCTCCACACTGCCGTCTTCAAGCACCACCTCCGGCAGTTGCTGCAGAAGGCCACAGGGGGCAGCAGAGAGCGGAATGTGCCTGAGGGCTCAGAGGAGGGTGAGTTAGTCTGTGGGCTTGTGAGAGGAAACTTGCTGCTTGCTCTGGACTTATGGAAGGTTTGTGGTTCAAACCCTGGTGCAAACTAAGTAAGGTTTCAGCTATGGGTGTATATAGTGCATCTGTTTGTGAGCGAATGCCTGTGTGAGCTGTGTGTGTATGTGTGTGTGTACTGTGAGTATGTGTGTGTGTGTGTGTGACAGTGTAACACTGTGTTGCAGGTCCGAGGCTGAATGCCACTCAGTGTGTAGATGGAATGGCCATGGGTCTCTATGAGGAACTCTTTACTGCCATCGTCTCCCTCATTAACAGGTATGCAGTCCTTTGTACCAGCCGCCATTTCTCAATAATCAAATGAGAACCACAGTATTTCAAAATGTTAGCTTAAAAGAACCTGTCAAAGCACTTAAAGTTTAAAGTCTTTCTATCACCTTCTATATTTGCAGTCACTATCATTTTTCATGTTTGGCTCTTTATCTAAATATTTTACTGTACAGAGTAATTTGGCACAACTCATTTTCTACCCACTTAGTGAGGCTGCATCCTCTGAATAAACTTGTTTTTTATTGTAAAGATGAATTTTATCATGCTAACCTGTAAGCATGGGTTTCTATGTTTTTAAATGCGGGTAGGAACACACTAATCTGTTTCAGTCATGCTCTGCCATTGTGTGTGAGGATGTTGTACTTGAGGCCTTCATTTCAGTTGTACTTGAGGTTTCATTTTTCAAGCATGGTCTTTTCCTGGTGCTCCCCCTAGGGGCCTGACCTCCCAGCAGCTGACCCTGGCCTCGGTGATCGTGGTGGACACTCCAGGCCTCCGCAGTCCCAGGCACGGAGGGGAAGAGAGGGCAGCCGGATTTTCTGAGCTCTGCCACAACTACCTGCAGGAGAGACTGCTGGAGCACCATCACACACACACCTTCACACAGACCCTGGAGAGATACGCACAGGTACTGACACACACACACCCACACACACACCTTCACACAGACCTTGGAGAGATACACACAGGTTCTGATGCACACACAGCCACACACACAAACACACACACCTTCACTTAGACCCTGGAGAGATATGCACACGTACTGACACACACACACACACACACACACACACCTTCACTTACACCAAGGAGATACGCACAGGTACTGACACACACTCACAAACACACACACCTTCACATAGCCCCTGTAGAGGTACGCACAGGTTCTGACACACTCACGCATACACAATAAATACACTGACAAACACACATAAACATAAGCACACACACTCTGGAGTGATACACATAATTAAAGGGACAGTTGTTCACACATTCACACAACCACATGCTCAGACACACGCACAGTCTTTATCAATACATACAGGTACTGCCTGCTGCCTCAGCTGAAACCTCTACATTAGCCGACAAGAGCAGATACAAACAGATACAGACATACTGGAAGGTAACACAAACACTGCAAAGCCTTCTGCTTTAGTTTAAGCACATTAATATGGTGTACAGTATAATACCACAGCACGATTTCACCTGGATAAAGTTTCACCCAGCGGGCAGGAAGGTCGGCAGATCTGCTGAGAGCTTAAATGGAGCTCAGCACAGATGCACGCTTGTTTCCTCCGCTCTGAATATTTTGTAAACATGTAGATGTAGTACAACAATGGAACCGTCAGGTTTTGGCATAAAAGCAGTCCCTCGCACGGCTGAGTTTTTAGCCTTTTATATTGTTGGCTTTCATTCAGCTCAAGGAATTTCAAAAGACCTGGTATTCATCCAAGCCCCTGTTGAGCTTCTGGCAGAAAGGAATGAACTGTTTTGATTGCCTGTAAAATGGAAATTGACCTGGCAGCGGGCTCACTGAATCTGGGACAATAGCTCCAAACGTTGTGGAATGAACGGTGTACAAGGTCCGCACTGATCACTCGAACAATACACAATGCTCATAATGTAATTTTTTTTCTGGCAGTGGAAAGCAGACGAAAGTTATTAAAGATTAAGAAGCACTCAGTGCTGTCTTTCTATTGTTTAGCGTTTGATTCTAGTGCTTCAACTTGTTTTGGCATTGAATGGATTCATAATGTAGTTTTGCTTCTATCTTATGCTTTCTTTCCTCTGAGATTCTAATGTTGATAAATGAGGTGTATGGATTATTTATCTGCATATAACCATACAAATATATATTAATGATATTAATTTGTTTTCTAATATACACAATATATAATCATTAAGCCATTCTGAAGGTAGTTATTATTTTGATTACCTTTTCATTGTGACTGCTGATTGGTTGATTGAGTGAGAGTCTGTGCTCGATTGGTGGGTTGGGTGATGATGCGGTGGGGTTCTGATGGTTGCCAGGAGAAAGTCCCTGTGGATTTTGCGGCCCCAGAAAGCAGCCCAGCCCAGGTCGTGTCTGCCATTGATCTACCTGCGCTCCAGGTAAGAGCCTACCCTAGTCACATGCAACACATTCACATGGCTGGATGTTTACCTCAGCAATAGGGTTGTCTTTTCTTTAATCTCACATGACTACACATTTAAATAGAGAGACGGAGGCCATATTCATCCATCACCTGCCTGTCTCACTTGTTCAAACTATGTAACATAAGCCCGGTATTCATCCATACAGTATAAAGTAGTTTCCTTATACAGAGAGTGCAGGTATGTACTCAACCACACGAAGCATTAGTGTATTTTTATATTTTATATGAATATGAATCTTTTTATAAAAACTCTTTTAATTCTCTATTTTAATTAATGTACACTGTTGGCCTAGGCGTCTAGGTAGAACGATATTTCATCCTCGATTTTTCATAAGTGCAAGTAAAAAATAACAATAAAGAAATCTTGAAAGTAGTTCCCTTTTTACAGACACCACACAGGTTGGTAACCATATTCAAACAAAGTATAGCTGTCCTTGAATCGGACAAAGGAAGGAACTGCCTGTGCTGGTAGTAGAGATTAAGAATGTTATGGATGCAGTGATGTGAGCTGCTGTTCTCTCCCTGGCCAGGTGAGGGCAGCAGAGGGGGACCCTAGGGGACTGCTCTGGGTCCTGGATGAGGAGATGGTCACCCCTGGGTCCACAGAAAACACTGTCCTGGAGAGAGTCTGCCAGTACTTTGGGGAAACAGGTGAGCATGTGTCAGTACTTCTGTGGAACAGTTGAGCATGTGTCAGTACTTCTGTGGAACAGGTGAGCATGTGTCAGTACTTCTGTGGAACAGGTGAGAAAGTGTCAGTACTAGTAGTAGCCTGTCTTGGGCTGTGTCTGTTGCTCAATGAGGCAGTATTTTAGACTTTGATAAAACAGGAGAGTACATCAGTACCACAGTGTAATAAGTTATGGGGTGTCAGTACTTTGAGGTTGTCAGTGAATGAGTGAGAGAGTGTCAGTAGTAATGGTAGCTTGTTTTTGTCTGTGTCTGTTGCTCAGTGGGGCAGTATTGTTAGACTTTGATGAAACAGATGGAAGTATATCGGTACAGTATATCGGTGTAACCATTGAGGTTGTGTCAGTAATTTGATGGTGTCAGTACTCACAGTGTGTGAGAGAGTGTCAGTAGTAGCGGTAGCTGCAGCTTGGTACTGACCCGTGTCTGGTCCTCAGTGCGGCAGTGTGAGCAGCCTCTGCAGTGTGAGATCGCCCACCACCTGGGCTCTGATCCCATCCGGTACGACCTGTCTGGCTGGTTCAGTCTGGTCCAGAACAACCCGTCCTCCCTCAACGCCTCCTCGCTGCTTCAGAACTCCACCATGTAAGTGTGTGTGTGTGAGAGAGAATGTGTGTGTGTGTGTGTGTGTGTGTGTGTGTGTGTGTGTGTGTGTGTGTGTGTGTGTGTGTGTGTGTGTGTGTGTGCATATGCCCTGGGCCCTGGTACAGGTGGCTGAATAAAACAGATTTGTCTGTCATGCTCTCTGTCTTGCTCCCTGTCTATCACATTTTTTAAATTACTTTAATTATTAGAAACTCCCTTTTCATCACTGTAAATCTCTCTCTCTCTCTCTCTCTCTCTCTCTCTCTCAGTGGGGTAGTGAAGGACCTCTTTGGGCCGAGGGCCTCTGTGCCCCCACTGTGCCGGGGCCTGGGGGGGATCGAGGGGGGGTCCCAGCGGTCGCTGCAGAGGAGCGGCACCGTCAGGAAGACCTTCAGCGGGGGGCTGGCTGCCGTCAGGAGGCACTCTGTCTGCATCTCTGTCAAACTGCAGGCGGTGAGGTTTAAACACGCATCCACTTCTTACACTTGCTAACACACTAACTACTGTTTTTTTTCTCAAAGTAATAAATTAAAAATGCGATAAAGGAAACAAATACATAGAATTAGACCTGTAATTTTTTCCATTTTGCCCTTCCCATTATGAGTAAATATTATGCATTATTTTAAATTTTTATTTGTAATTCATTTTTCATGTATAATAACACTGAAAAAACTGTGCAATTGCTTGAAAAATTAAGCCTGTCATCTCTCAAACATGACTGTACCAACATATACACGTATACACCCACATTCACCACATCATTCACTCATTCATACACGCATTCAGTCACACGTTCACTCCACTCTGCTTCCCTCCTCAGATACTTCATACCCCATAAAAAGCCTGCAGGGCCTGTCTCTGCTCCGTGTCTCTGACAGGTCATAAGACCTCTGTGTGATTGACTGTTTTATTTAGGGGCCTTGGAATAGCCCGGCACATGCCGGCAGTTTTTTCTCTTTTTGGCACATGTGTATGATGAACAATCGGTGAGCTCCCTGATTGGCTCAGCCACTGAATGCTCACAAGCCAGGTCCAATAGTTGCACATCTGATGTATCATCGCTGTATCACCGACTAATTAAAACTATGGTGGACTGGGTGGGTCTAAAGGGCCACTTGACTCTTCTTAATGTTTCTCAGTTGCTATAACACATCCCATAGTTTGACAATGGTGTTGTGCTTTGGTCCAAGTCCAGAAATTGAAAAGTCATTGGAAGTATGCGCGTTTTGGCCATAGAAGGCCATGTCCCGGTTTTGTACTGAAATGGCTATTCAGTCAGAAGGGTTTAAGCCAGTTTCTGTCACCATTTCAGTCCCCCCCAAAGACTCACCAGGGGCCCATAGAGCTCCAGCTGTCCCTCATTCCATTTACATTCAGGCACTTAGCAGATACCTTTAACCAGATGGCCTTACGCAGATGACATTTTTACACACTATCCATTTGTACAGCTGGATATTTACTCAAGTAATGCAGGTGAAGTACTTTGCTTCTTACTTACCCGAGAATCGAACCCATGACGTCTGAGGTACCAGCCCAGCTCCCTCAACATCCTATGCTGCTTACATCACTCTAGGCAGACTTGAATCATTTTGACATTTGTTCAGCTGGGTGGGACGTAGTCAGTTTTAAGGCAGAGCTTCCGTTTCTCAAGCTACTGCTGCATGGATGCCTAATAAGGACACATCAGGCACCATCAGCAGGGTTCCATCAGGCATGCATTGTCCTCCACGAGAGATGTATCTCTGCAGCACTACATTCAGCAGAATAAATTCTCAGAGAACGAGAGTGTGTTTAGATGAGCTTATTGTTAAGGAGCGGTATCTGAGATAATACAGTATTTGATCTTGGGCTTGGAGTCCAAATGGGGAGGAGTAGTACCTGTCCTCAGTGGTGTGAGCAGGACGCCCCCTATTGGAGGCTAGAAGAAACTCGGTGGAACAAGATTGGTTGTTTCTTTTTAAAGAAGGTGCTGGAAATGTAAAGCATGATGGGATATATATATATATATATATATATATATATATATATATATATATATATATATATATATATATATATATATATATATATATATATATATATATATATGTAGCATATATACATGGTGTATACATCAGGTATGCATCGCTTAACATCCATGATACGTTCTGTGAAATAGGACGTTATGTGATTTGGATGTTGTACGAACACCATATTATCAAAGCGATATGGGATACTGTAGTGTACCTGTATTGATTAAATAGCCAAGATACTGTACACATACAGTACTGTATCTCAGCTAATGTATCTGGCAAGGTAATATACGGGTTAAATAGGCTACGTCTGCTACGTCCTGTTCTCCAGTCAGGATTTCTGAACTCTGTTATAACCTTATGGGACCACGGACGTATGTGCGGTCAGATGTTGCCTGAACGGACATTATACAGTGCATACCTGTGCTAGTATGGGACCAGAAAGGTTGATTTGATAGGTTTAGGGGATGTCTGAGAATAAATCTCCCAAACTTTTGTTTTAAGAAATTGCAACTGTGCGGACAGAGGATGGTGAAACAGTCTGCCGAAAGAGTCTGCATACCTCAGCCACCATACTGTGGGTGTGTGGGTGGTTTAGTGCGCACTCCAGAGTGAGAGAGAGGCCCACTTGGCAAGTCCACACAGTGGAGAAAATGAAAGGTGGAAAGCCATTGTTTTTCTATTTCACAAAAAATGATTTTTTTCACATGCTCTTTCTGTGATAAGGCTGACTGGCTGCCAGCCTGGTAGCAGCAGAGCTGACCTAAGCCTGGTCTGTGTTAATGTGGGCTCTTAGTGTAACAGTTTTTCGGGGCGCGCGTGACGAAGGGAGCTCTTGCTCTTGGCTGAGCTCGCTGTGAGTTTGCTCCGTGCACTGTGGAGTGTCAAATGGGTTTTCCTTAACAATGCAATTCCATCCGCTTTGCTGGGATAAAAAAAAAAAAAAACGCAACAAAACAAAACAAAAAAAAACATTTGTTCTGCCAAAGTACAGTCACATTTGTAGCAGTGTTACAAATCACAATACAAAGCATTTAACATTCGATGGGTGCTGTAAACCAGCCTAGCACACATGTGAATGTCTCAGTGATTCCACATGCAATCATTTTCATTCAGACCGGCCCAGAATCTTTCATTTAGGACCATTAAAACAATCTTTAAATGATACTTCTTCTCTGCCCTGGAAAGTTACAGGCGCACCCACACTGACCCAACCGCTGGGTCATCTTGACATACACGTGGACATCCCAGTGATCCAGCATGCAGTCATTTCCTCTCTAAGCACCTCCAGTGTGTTTCTTTTGTGCTGATTAAATCTTTAAAGGGCATGTTTCCTCCCCTGCACGAGAGCTTCCGCCTCCCACAGCTCCACCTGTGGGTCAGCTTGACATGTGTGTGGATGTCCGATACCTCCACAGCACCCCATGCTGCCGTTTTCATCCACACTGCTTATGCCCTTTTTTCCTCTAAGATCTTTCTCTCTATGTATTATATTTTATTTAAAGGAGGAAGGAGAAAAACACATAAACATACAGGGATCCTTTTTCATTGTCAAATAAAGGACCATGTCCCTCTCTCTCTCTCTCTCTCTCTCTCTCTTTCTCCCTCTCTCTTACTCATTTCAGTTTAATTCACTTAATTTCAGTGAGCTTCTCTGGCATGACAAATTGTACATTTGTATTGCCGCAGCATTAATGACCGTGTAATGATTAAAAAAAAAGAACATCATAAATCAGAAACAATACAGCAGAGACAAAATAAAATTAAAAGGACTCTTCTTCTCTTTATCTGTTTATGTATTTTGATGGTTATGGTTATTTTAATCCTTGTGCATGCTGCATTTTGTATGCTCAGACTTTGCGCCAATTCAGGCAGGTTTGACATGAAATCGCCCTCTCTCTTTTTCTCTCTCTCTCCCTCTGTCTTTCTCTCTCTCTCTCTCTTTCTGAAGGATGCCCTAATAAACCTCATCCGTCGTGCCAGTCCAGTGTTCCTGCATTGTCTGAGTGCGAAGCCGGACAGCCCCGGGTTCGACATGCCCTCCCTCCGCGCCCAGCTGGGCTCCGCCCACATTCTGTCTGCTCTGCAGCTCTATCGCACAGGTGAGCGCATGGAACGTCCACAGGTGTACGTGCCCCCGGAGCACCCACAGGTATACGAGCGTCAGTCTATGTGTCAGCAGGGGTACTTCCGCTTGTTGAAATGGAACAAATACAAATATATTGAATTATATATTGCAATGAAATAAGTTGTCAAAATCAGAATAGATAATGTAACACTTCACAGTACATGAACAAACGTAGGAGTGACTGTGGATTTCAGATACTGTAATATTTTCTGAAAAAAGCATTTCTGTGAAATATATTTACTGTTGTACTTTCCAAATAGTATTTAAAATATAATGCAATATACTCCATTTACATAATTGTCTGTGTGTATGTGTGTGTGTGTGTGTGTGTGTTTCTTCGTGACTCCCAAAACTGGTGTGACTCAGTCCTGCTACTCAACAACACATCTGTGAGTCACTTTGTGTACTGCTGGCTAAGCCTGATTGCGTGATGGTGAGTGTGTGTGTGAGAGAGAGAGAGAGTGTGAGTGTGTGTTTGTGTATTTGTCTATCGGTGACTCGGGCACAGTAGTGTGCACTGTATGTCTGATGAATCAGGCAGGCCACTGTTGGTTGGCATGTGTGATATTGTGTGTGTGTGTGTGTGTGTGTGTGTGTGTGTGTGTGTGTGTGTGTGTGTGTGTGTGTGTGTGTGTGTGTGTGTGTGTGTGTGTGTGATATTGTGTGTGTGTGTGTGTCTGTCTGTGTGTGTGTGTGTGTGTGTGTGTGATTGTGTGTGTGTGTCTGTGTGTGTGTGTGTGTGTGTGATATTGTGTGTGTGTGTGTGTGTGTGATATTGTGTGTGTGTGTGTGTGTGTGATATTGTGTGTGTGTGTGTGTGTGTGTGTGTGATATTGTGTGTGTGTGTGTGTGATATTGTGTGTGTGTGTGGGTGTGTGTGTGTGTGTGATATTGTGTGTGTGTGTGTGTGTGCATATTATATATTGTATGTTGTTGCTGATTATGACTCTGAAAGCAGAATCTTTTACCCTTTCACTCTCCATCCCCCCTTCTCTGGCTCTCTCTTTCTCTCCTCCTCTCTCTCTCAAACTCAATTGCGGCTCATTTGCATGAGAAGAGAACTTGACGTGCTCGTACACTCGTAAGCAGACGGATGAAAGACAAAACAGGAGGGGAAAAAAAAACCAAAACATTCGCAATGATTTACCGCCACTCAACACATCCTAAAAACAGAATTTTGAGCATGAGTCAAAAATGAACGGAGGACACGAATGTTTCAGTTCTGCTGAGTTTAACCCTTTACCCTTTCTCACAATATGCCATTCTCTGATGTAATTTAGGCAGCCACTGTGGACTGTGGCTGGGGAGCTGGTACAGCAGAGAGTCCCCGTTCACTTTCACTTACCGATTCCTGGAATATTGTTCTATATTCCCAACTGCTGGGACTGTGGTGTTGAATTATTTGCATGCCATAAAGGGAATCGTTACCTCATTGTTATCCTCACTCTCAATGGATCCTTGTGTGAATAGGCCAGACTACTGCTTATCATGCATACGGCTATAATATCGTCTCTGTCTCCTATCTCATTAAATGTCATAACTATTCTTCATTAGCCCCAGCTAAGTATGTAGTTTATTCTCAAGCCAAAGTTTGCATGTGATTTGGCGGTTAATGTCTTCAGATGCTGAAACTGTATTTCTGTGTACAGGACACATGTTGGATTTGAATAAACCTGTTTTTTCTCGGTTAGGAGCGGTAGTGGAAAACACGGCCATTTTACTGTCCCTCATTAGCTGCATTTGTTTGAGCCTGCAGTTCAGTCTTTCAGTCTCTGTCGGACTCTTTCTCAGATTCAAATTCAAATAGATTTATTGACCCAACAAACTAATTCTTGTATCACCAAAGTGCAGGTGCACATACATATGTCTAGAAATAGCGCACGGTCCCAAAAACCACAGTGAACTGATATCAAAAAGAACAACAATGATAGGGATTAACTGTGTATGCAGTAGTATAATCGTAATGGTCACCCGTTGGCTCTCTCTTTCTCAGGCTACCCTGATCACATGTCCCTCAGTGATTTCCGCTGCCGCTTCCAGGCCCTGTCGCCCCCGGTGATGAAGAGATACGGCTCAGTCTTCATCACCCCAGATGAGAGGAAGGTCGGCTCCTCCGCCATCCGACCTACAGACTCCAGCACGCACACTGGCGCATGCGTGACTGAACACCTCACGCTAACACAGATACTCAAACATACACGCACACTCACGTATGTGCACACGTACAAGGGCCAGCACTATAATGCATGCGCAAGCATCAGGTACACAGACACACACTCCCATACAGGCACACATACATACATACATACATACATACATACACAGGCTTGCACATACATACAATCTCCTGTGTGTTTTCTCTCAAGCATGCTAGCAAACTTGCACTCAAGCACATACACCATATCCCTCTCTCCCTCTCACTCACTCTCTCTCTCTCTCTCTCTCACAGGCAGTGGAGGAGCTCCTGATCGCCCTGGATCTGGACAAGAAGAGCATTGTTCTGGGCGCGGGCAGGGTGCGAAACACCGTTCCGCAGAGCAAAGCGATGCGCTCCAGTCAGATAACCCCACAGAAAGACTGACCGCTGACACACTGCTACTCTGGGTCTGACAGACACTCCACCACACTCTCCTGACTGCCTCTCCCTGCTGAAAATGGCTGTCAGTGAGAGTTACAGACACTGTGAAAAGTGCTTATGCCCTTCATTCTGTTAGAGGCTCTGGATAAAAGCTTCTGTGATGGGACTCTGCAGTAGTGCAATGTGTGATACTGACAGAGACACTGAGACTAGACTGGCACGGAGACCCACTAACCAACTGATTTTCACACTCTGAGATTCAGTCATACAGTGACACTCTGATTTTGCCTGCTATGCCTAAAGCCACTGACTGACAGACACACTGTAACTCACTGACTCACTCAGAATTGCTGACTCACTGAGGCTGATATCATGATCCAGTGATACCCAGTGGTTCAGTGATTCATAGAGTCTTTGACTCACTTGTACTAACTGACACACTTACAGTTACTGACCCACAGTGAGTCAGTAAATGTAAGACTCACTGGCACAGTAATATACTTGGATTTATAAATAGACTCACTGATACAGTGTGAGTCTCTCAAAGTAATACTCAATGACACACTATGAGTGACTCAAACTAAGACTCATTGACTCGGTAAGACTCACAGATTTCCAAATATGTCAGTGAGTCACAGATTCACTTACATAGAACATGTCACTCAAATTGGGACTCAATGACATACTGAGAATCACTCAAACTAAGATTCACTGACTCACTACGATTCAGATCTCACTGATTTACTGAAAGACTCGGGCTGACTGAAACACTGGGACTGACTCCTGGCTCCGTCCTGCAGGTGTTCATGAGGCGGGGAGTCCTGCGCTCTCTGGAGCAGCAGAGGGACCAGCTGGTGAGCGGCTGGCTGGTGCTGCTGCAGGCCTCCTGTATGGGACACCTGGCCAGGCAGAAATATCGGCGCATGAAGGTGAGAGTCCGCCCAGACCCTGCTTCAGCTGTGCTTTAGCTGTTCACTGCCAGTGCAGTCACTGAGAATGTCACTGCAGGAATAACTCTCAAGTGTGCCAAGTGATGCATGATGGGATAGTGGTGGTGCAGGTGTGCTCTGTGGTGATGTATGATGGGACAGTTTTCTGTTGTATGATGGGATAGTAATGGTAGTGTAGTTACACAGAGGAGTGATGCGTGATGGGATAGTGGAGGTGCAGGTGTGTTCTGGAGTGATGCATGATGGGATAGTGGAGGTGCATGTGTGTTCTGGAGTGATGCATGATGGGATAGTGGAGGTGCAGGTGTGTTCTGGAGTGATGCATGATGGGATAGTGGTGATGCAGGTGTACAGTGGAATGATGCATGATGGGACAGTAGTGGCCTGAGTCTAAAACCCAAGTGTGTTTTGGTTTCCACAGGTGCAGCAGATGGCTGTGAGCTGTATTCAGAGGAATGTGCGCTCTCTCACTGCTGTCAGGAAATGGAGCTGGTGGAAACTTCTTTGCAAAGTGCGCCCCCTTCTGGATGTCAACATTGATGACCAGAGGTTCCGTGCCAAGGAGGTAGGGGGCTAGTTTCAAGGGGGCCATCTCTTTAAGTATTTAGGCTATCTGAAAAATCAGAATCGAGTAAAATTCTGAGGATAAAAATAAAATAAAGCAGAAAAGAACAGATCATGGAGATAATATAATCTTATAACCCATTGTTTATTGATGAACTGTAAAAGCTAAATGACAGTGAAGAATAAGGCTAAGATACTGTGTATATAGCTGATGTCTGAGGATGTCTGCTTGTGGTGCTAGGACGAGATTTCAGCGTTGAGGCGACGGCTGGAGAAATCAGAGAAGGAGAGGAATGAGCTGAGACAGAGTGCAGATAACCTGGAGACCAAGGTACCCTCTGAACACGCACCGAGTTCAGCATGACACTTAACACTGTGGCTTTAATTACGGACTCATAATAAACACTTTTATGCGGGTTTTACAATAAAGTGGTCCCAGGGAGAAGATTACTTTTCTCTTGTAAATCTAACGAACTCACTACTTCCTGTCTGTCTCTTTATCCCATTCAGTGTTAAATAAATGATGCCAAAGAGCACTTGTGAAATAATGTTTTGAGCCCATCAGTAGAAGTGGGGAATGAGAGGAATCCAGATGTATTCTGGGTAATTTTGTCTTTTTTTCAGGGAAAGGGCATTTCAATGATTCTTTCTTTATCTTTCTCTCCCTCTCGATTCCAATTTTAAATCTCGCTTTGCTCTCTATGCCCTTCACTGTTTATCCACTTTTGTCTTTCTCATCCTCTTTTTCTGTCCCTCTCCCCCTTTCATTCTCTCATCCATTTTTATTCCCTCCTTCACCATGGTTTTCTGCTTCTCTCTCATTCTCCATTACACTGTTTCCCCCCTTTCTGTCTTCCCTCCCTGTCTCTCTCCACCTCCCAACCTGTTTCTCTCACTCTCTCAGCCTTTCTTCCTCGCTCTCATCCTCTTTCTCTGTCCTTCCTTCTCTCTCTGATTCTCTTTTTCTCTTTCTCCATCTGTCTCTCACCCGTATTTCCCTCTCTGTTTGTGTTTGTGTATTGTTGTGTGTCTTTGTATCTGTGTGTGTGTGTGTGTGATTGTGTATGACTGTGTGTGTATGTGTGTGTGATTGTGTATGATTGTGTGTGTGTGATTGTGTATGATTGTGTGTGTGTGTGTATGTGTGTGTGTGATTGTGTATGATTGTGTGTGTGTGTATGTGTGTGTGTGATTGTGTATGATTGTGTGTGTGTATGTGTGTGTGTGATTGTGTATGACTGTGTATGTATGTGTATGATTGTGTGTGTGTATGATTATCCATCTGTGTATGGCTGTATGTGTGTTTGTGTGTATGACTTTGTGTGTGTATGTGACTGTGTATGACTGTGTTTGTGTATGTGTGTGTGTGTGTGTGCGTGCGTGCGTGTGTGTGTGTGCGTGTGTGTGTGTGCGCGCGCGCGTGTGTGTGTGTGTGTGTGTGTGCGTGCGTGCGTGTGTGTGTGCGTGTGTGTGTGTGCGTGTGTGTGTGTGTGCAGGTGGTGGCTCTGACCTCTGATTTGAGTGATGAGAGGTTCAGGGGAGAGGCGGTGAGTCAGGCGCTGGACATAGAGAGAGCAGAACGGCTTCGGCTCAGCAAGGAGAACAAGGACCTACAGGTGCTGCTCTGTCCCACTTGCACACAGATTTTAATGCTCGTAAACACACACACACACACACACACACACACAGTCACCATGTTCTGTTTCACAGCAGGATATCTGTTGTGTGAAAATTTCTAAAAGATTTGATTGGTCCCCATACACTCCTGCTGTCTGTACCCAAGACAACCATCATACATCATCACACCCCATTTCAAAGGGAATTTTAAAGAGGCTCATGGAGGTGAAGATACAGAGAAGATGGATGACATGAATCTAATATAGATCTAACCACAGATTGTTCCCAGTGGGAACATCTGAATAGGGTGTGCTTATCAGAGATTTAAAAGCTGTTTAAAACACCAGCATCTCAGCCCACTCACTCTGTGCCTCTGCAGGCTCGACTGGATCAGTGCAAGACCACCATCGAGAGTCTGGAGAAACAGCTGGAGGAGGAGAAACAGCAGGCCAAAAGCAAACAGACACAGGGGACAGTGGGGACAGGTACCAGTGTGACACAGACCTGAGCACAGTGGGGACAGATATCATAGTTACACACACCCGTGCACTGTGGGGACAGATATCAGTGTGACACACATCTGAGCACAGTGGGGACAGATATCAGTGTTACACACACCCATGCACTGTGGGGACAGATATCAGAGCTACACACACTTGCACACTGTGGGGAGAGATATCGGTGATCAATGTCACCCACATCTGCATGGCGTTATGGTATGCTGCCCCAGTCTCATGCACAGCACTGACACAGTTACACAGCACAGACACAGCTGCGCAGCACTGACACAGTTACACAGCACAGACACAGCTGCGCAGCACTGACACAGTTACACAGCACAGACACAGCTGCGCAAAACTGACACAGTTACACAACACAGACACAACTGTGCAGCACTCACACAGCTGCGCAGCACAGATGCAGTTACACAGCACAGACGCAGCTGCGCAGCACTGACACACCTGACCGCTCTCCTCCTCAGAGAGTGAGCTGCAGCTGCAGCTGGAGTGCACGCAGACAGAGGTGGACTTTCTGCGACGCAGGCTGCGGCAGAGCGAGGAGCGGCTGGAGGCCGAGCGGGAGGCCCGGGTGCAGCTGGACACCAAGGTGTGCCTCGACCGCATACTCGTCACCTGTGTTAGCTTCTCCTCCTGACTGTGCCACCTGTGTTAGCTTCTCCTCCTCAATGCATGCCAGTATCCCTGTCAACTGTCTTTAACATCATTCTTTCTGCTGCCATTACTACTCCTTTTCTCCTACATTACAGGCTTCCTATCTTCGGCCATGTCTTGTGCATTTCCTGTTTCACAATCGAAATGGAGAAGCAATGCATTTGTGTGCAGTGTGAGAGTAAACATGCTTAATGGAGCCTGTGAGAGCTGTGTAAGTGTTTTTGTCTCCCCCCTGTGGCAGGTTTTGGAGCTGCAGTCTCAACTGGAGCAGTCCAAGCGGACAGCAATTGAGCTGAAGCGCCACTGTCGCCGTGTGACCTCTGACCTCCAGGATGCCCGCGTTTTGACTGACAGCCTGCAGAGCCGTGCCCATGAGCTGGACAGAAAGCAGAGGAGGTCTGTTCTCATGCACTCTCTTTTCATCTCTCTGTGTTTTACTCTATGTTTATTTGCAAGACTCATTAATTTATGTGTGTGTATGTGTTGTGCAGGTTTGACAGCGAGCTGACCCAGGCTCTGGAGGAAGCTGATAATGAGAGGGAACTGAAGGAAAAGATGATCCAGGAGAACACAGCACTGAGCGGGAAGGTCTTCACAATCCAGCGCAGCCTACAGGTACACACACACACACACACACACACACACACAGTTCACTCTGTGTGCTCACCCTCTACACACTTTGTACCGCAGTGAAACAGCAGAGAGTAGCAACCTCTTCCCATGAGAACTTAACCCAGGTGTCCCAAGTCACGGACTACGACTCTACATTATCTATGAGTTCATCCATTGTGTACTCAGTACACAATATGGACATGGCCAGTACCCCGTAGGAGGAGAGGATAAGTGCGACGTTTGTCACATATACACCCTGTACATCACTATATGCACTCTACACAACATCTACGCAACCTCTACATAAAAAAACACTCTGTGCGCCCATTAGAGAATCCCTCTACACAAATTCTGTCCTTGTCAATGTGCTAGTGCGTTGCATGCTTACATATAAAGTAAGAGATTATATAAGATGAAAAAAAATCAACATTAACTTCAAAAAATCATTCCAGTGCTTATTTTATTCTGCTCTATTTAGCAGTTTTATTGAATGATGTGTGGTCTGGGAAGGGTGTAGTTCCAGGCTAGGCTAAATGAAATTTTCATTCATGCCTTTAGCGGATGTGTTTATCCAGCTAGGATTACTGACAAGGATAAGTCTTCACAGCTCATGTATTTTTGGGGCACGTAATCCATTTTATGGCCAGATATTTAGGAGGTTAATTACCCCGCTGGAGGATACAAAGGCACTGCCTCACCTGGGAGTCAGACCTGCAAACCCCGTTCCCTAACCGTTGCACTCCACTGATGCTTAAGTTCTGTGGCTGTGGCCCACAGCGCCCCCTAGTGTGGTCTGATTGCTATCAGTCCAGCTAGTGCCGGTTTTATCTCTGAAACGGAGCACTGTACAGCATTATAAAGCTTTCTCCCTCTCCTTCTCACCCTGCTTCGTTTTCTCCATCTTTCATTTCTTCCACATCATCACTCCTTCTCTTTCCTTCCCTCAGCCTCACCCTCTCGCCTTCCCCCACTCCCTCTCCCCATCTCTTCATCTTTCTTTCTCTCACTCCATCCCTACTGTATTCCTGCCCTCCATTCCTCCCTCCCTCAATCTCTCTCTTTCCTTCCCTCACTCCCTCCATTCCTGCATCCTTGCCTCTTCCCCTCCCTCACACTCTCAATCCCTCCCTCTTTCCCTTTTTCTGCCCTCTGACTCTTCCCCTCCTATCCTTATGCACTGGTATCAGGGCCACATTATTGCACCTTAACCCTGCTGTTCAGGCCCTGCTGTGAGGTGCTCAATGTTCACTTTCTCGCCAGTCTGCATCTGTGTAACTGATGCACCCAAAGCGCAGAAGTGTTTGCTGACCCTTTCCTGCCCCCCTCCGCCCCCTCCAGGAGAGCCAGGCCGAGGTGACCCACCTGCAGCAGCAGAAGGAGGAGCTGTGTGCCCAGATCAGAGACCTGTCCGTGCCCCTGGAGCTCAGCACAGACTCCCTGCCCACGCTGAAGAAGCAGCTGCGGGAGCTGGAGAGCCAGGAGAAAGAGCGGGCCCAGGAGATCAGCCAGCTCACCAGCAAGATACAGCAGCAGCAGCAGGTTAGCAGCGCTGCCGCGCAGACGCTGGCACTCGTTTACTGACATAACACTGAGCCTTTTACTTTTACTTTACTTTTACTTTGAGCCTTTTAGTCATTTACTGACACTAGACTACATTTACTGACATAACACTGAGCCTCATGCACTGACACTGAGCTTCATCTACTGACATGAGACTACATTTACTGATTTAACACTGAGCAGCATTACATACGTATATGTTTGAACTATATATGTATAACTGGTATGTCATATAGTAACATAACATAACACTGACGCTGTATAACACTGATTTACTAGGAGAACACTGACCCTCAAATCCTTACAAAACACAGATTTTCATACTGTTTAAATAAATTGGGAAAACACACACTACACTAACATATGACCCTGACACAGTGACAGAACACAAATATTATCGACCTAGTACAAGAGATTCACTCCTACACTGGTGAAACACTGAGGTTCATTAACAAAGAGAGTACTGACGACCAAGTACTGACAATACACTGACTCTGATTTAGTGACAACTGACACTGTGACACTCAGACGCTGTTCCATTAGAAAATCACTCTGTGTCTCTCTATCCTTTACCCTGCAGACGCACATGCGATTTGAGATGGAGATGGAGAGAATGAAACAGATTCACCTGAAAGAGCTGGAGGACAAAGAGGAGGAGCTGGAGGACGTGCAGAAATCGTCACAGAGACGGGTAAATGATCTGATGAACAAGGGAAAGCCAAGAAAGAGTGACGGGAGGGAGGGATGTTAGGAGAGAGAGAGAGTTGTGGGATGGGGGAGGATGGAGGGAAAGATAGCCAAAAGTGGGAGATGGGGGGAGCAAAGATGGAGGAGAAGCTAATAAAGAGGAGAGTGGAGTCCATGTCATTCTTTTTAATACCAAGGCTGTTAAGTTTGGCTGTTCCCAGAGACAGCCAAATCAGTGCACTCGTTTGCTGATCTTGACATCAAGTGGATAGTATATGCCACCCACGGAGCTGATCCTGATGAGCTGACAGATGAAGATCAGCCAAATCTTCACTAATTCACCGATGTGTATGTCGTCTGGATGTCCCATTCCCCTCAGTTAGCTGATCCATGGCTGATTAAGATCAGTGGTATCTCTGCACAGTCAACGTAGATTCAGTGACCCCTACCTACCCACGGTTGCCCCGGCTGCTTGTGAACTTCCCTCTCTATCGTTCCTTTGTGTCTGCGCAGCTGAGGCAGTTGGAAATGCAGCTGGAGCAGGAGTATGAGGAGAAGCAGATGGTCGTCCACGAGAAGCATGACCTGGAGGGCCTCATCGCTACACTGTGTGATCAGGTAGGGGGTCACCTGGAGCAGAACACAGCACGTCATGGGACCAGGATATGTGATACACCAAGCATTGTGTGCATTCAGATGAGGGAAGTCTTATCCCACGGAGACCAGTTTTAGTATGATGTTACACAATAACCCAAGTCTGAAAACTGACGTCAGTAATAATATGACTACTTCTGACCTTTTTCCAACTTCCTCTCACCCAATTTACTGCATAGCATGACATACAGTAGGGTCCAAAAGTCTTAAGACCTCACTGAATTTTTTTCTTTTTTTTTTTTGAATTTGTTGTCAAGTAAACCCGGAAATGAACTTTAAGTTTTAGGATTTTGAAGCATTTAAAACAATGAAACATTATGACATATTTAAAATGAAGAAGAAATATTCAGGATTCTGCACAATGTCTAGGTCAAATTTAAGCAAACTTGTGACACTGACCATGTTAACTTGAGGACCATGTGATAACATGGATCATCAGGTTTTGCGCAAACTTGTGGAGTCCATGTCATCTCCAGTGCATGCTGTCATTAATGCAAAAGGGGGGACATACCAAAAACTAAAACATTCTGAAATTCATGTACATTATTCAAAGATTCAGCTTTTCCCTCAAGGTTTAATATATTTTTTTAATGAAAAATGTTGTATTAAATTATAAAAGAATGCAAAATAGAAGCACTTCTATTATGGGCCTCAGACTTTTGGACCCCACTGAATGTTCTTGCATCTATTAAAAAAGATTTACTGCGTAAACGAGGGGATGTTACTTTTCCAGCCAGTTCATTGAACCTAATTAACCTCTGTCTCCATTTCATGAGTATTTCCTTGAGTGAAATCAGGAAGTTTAGCTGAAATTGGCCGTAAACTTGTTTCCATATATTATCTGACCTCTGCTGAACACTAGTGCCGTTGATCATGCAAACGTCCTATCGGGGTATGCATAACATAAATAAAAAGGAATATTCACATCTTACTTTAATGTAAGCTCAAAACAGTGTAAGTACTAGATCGTGATTAAGATGGAGACTTTTAATATCAGTCCTCTTAGTGCGAGATACAGCTGGGCAGTGCTGTACCAGGGGATGTAGCTCAGTGGTAGAGCGCATGCTTCGCATGTATGAGGCCCCGGGTTCAATCCCCGGCATCTCCATCAGGCTCAATGTTTAGTCTCAAGCCTTGATTTTCTGTGTGGTAAGATGTGGTTAGCAGTGTTTCGTAATGGTGAGGAGGTTGGTCCTGTTGCACCACTTCTCAAGGTTCTTCACCCAGATTGCTTCAGTAAACAACCGTTTGTGCAAAAGTGTGTGTGTTTTCAGATTTAAACTGTAAAAGTCACTTACGAGTGCTTGGAAAATCGTATTTTCCGATGTAAATGGTCTTGTCTTTTCCAGATCTGCAGGGCTTTTGCTCATTAATAGCAATCTGGAAACATACACGAGTGACATAGTATAATAGAATGGCATGACTAGGGCACTGCTGGCACTCTGCTTTGCACAGAGCAAAAACGCCCTCCAGACTCGCTGATCTTCTTGATATGACGTGGGGTTTTCATTCCATGTCACTGTAAGTCACGACATCGGTCTGCGAGCCTTTATTTCGGAGCTGAGTCCTGTATGATTGGCTGTGTGAGTGCGAGCGGTCCGTGTGAACGTGTGAATGACACATTGTCCTCACTGAGACAGTATGTGCTCTGAGACAGCGCCAAGTGCCCTTCCATGGTCTAAAGAATCTCTTTTTTTATTTTTTTAAAAATGTATTGATGGCACGACTGAGAAGACAGAGAATTCAGAAACCTTCCACAAAAGCAAAAGAAAACAAAAAAAACCGTACTGTTCGATTTGTGCCAATTATGAAACTCTCACGGCGTCACATCGTCAGAGCGTCTGCCTGCCACAGCTTCATTGTCGCCGTGCTGACGAGTTTACACAGCTTCTGTATTGTACGATTCAAAAGCCATAACCATCCCGACAGAATACAAAAATCCCTTTCTCCCTCTCTTTCTCCCTCTCTTTCTCTGCCTATTAATTATCCCCCGGTTCTAGAGCTGCAGGAATGATAAACAGAATTCTGTCGATCCGAAACCATGACGATGCCTCCATATTTAGAATAAATTGGCTTGTTTAAGAACCCTGGAGTGTCACAATGTTCTCTCGGCGTAAGCCGCCACAGTGCACGGCTAAGGAGATCCTAGGGGAAGCTAAAGGCCTTGTAGTTTAGCCTGGTTTCCAGCACTTTTGCTGAGGAAGGATGTTTTAGCACTGATCTGAGGTGGCTGCTTCATGTGATGTAAACTTCCTATAGTTGTTCAGTAGTTTTCCATAATCCATTATCCCATGACCCTTACCTAGACTCTACCAATTAGATTTATGTATCCACCACCAAATTTTAGAGTGTTTCTAAAATTTCGGAATCTAAGGGACATATGAACAAGAGTTTAGAGGCTGGATATACCCTAAAATACTCACCTCCTTGGAGCATGCAAGTCTGCAGACTGCAGAACAAAGTGATATCCCAGGATCCTTCTTTAAGCACTGAAAAAAACAGAGATGCAGGCTAAATCAGGATTTTTTTTTTTGCCATTTAGATAGCACTTTTGTTTGGTATTTCATTTCATAAAAGTGAAATGTATTCCCATTGCTGTCTTAAATACCCCCTTCATTTAATTTTGAGAATTACCCTTTTTAATATCAGGAAAATGTCATAATGATTATGACTCGTGAGTGGCTGGGTTCTAAGGAAAGGTCTAAGTAACTCTCACTCCTTCTTTCCTCCATCCTTCCATCACATCCCTCCTTCCCCTCCATCATGTGTTGATTCCCTCCCTGTCTCACTGGCTGCTCCCCCCTCTCCATCCCTCCTTCCCGCCCCTGGCACAGGTGGGTCATCGTGACTTCGACGTGGAGAAACGACTGCGCAGGGACCTGAAGCGCACCCACGCCCTGCTGAGCGATGCCCAGCTGCTGCTCTCCACCGTGGACAGTCCGGGCCAGGGCCATGCCCCTGGCAACCGCCAGCAGCTGGAGAGACTGCACTGCCAGGTGGGTGTAATCCACGAACTACAGTATATTATAATGGTTAGGGAGCTGGGCTTGTAGCTCAGAGGTTACAGTGTAGTGTAATGGTTAGGGAGCTGGGCTTATAGCTCAGAGGTTACAGTGTAGTGTAATGGTTAGGGAGCTGGGCTTGTAGCTCAGAGGTTACAGTGTAGTGTAATGGTTAGGGAGCTGGGCTTATAGCTCAGAGGTTACAGTGTAGTGTAATGGTTAGGGAGCTGGGCTTGTAGCTCAGAGGTTACAGTGTAGTATAATGGTTAGGGAGCTGGGCTTATAGCTCAGAGGTTACAGTGTAGTATAATGGTTAGGGGCTGGGCTTGTAGCTCAGAGGTTACAGTGTAGTATAATGGTTAGGAGCTGGGCTTATAGCTCAGAGGTTACAGTGTAGTATAATGGTTAGGAGCTGGGCTTGTAGCTCAGAGGTTACAGTGTAGTGTAATGGTTAGGAGCTGGGCTTGTAGCTCAGAGGTTACAGTGTAGTATAATGGTTAGGAGCTGGGCTTATAGCTCAGAGGTTACAGAGTAGTGTAATGGTTAGAGAGCTGGGCTTGTAGCTCAGAGGTTACAGTGTAGTGTAATGGTTAGGAGCTGGGCTTATAGCTCAGAGGTTACAGTGTAGTATAATGGTTAGGAGCTGGGCTTGTAGCTCAGAGGTTACAGTGTAGTGTAATGGTTAGGAGCTGGGCTTGTAGCTCAGAGGTTACAGTGTAGTGTAATGGTTAGAGAGCTGGGCTTGTAGCTCAGAGGTTACAGTGTAGTGTAATGGTTAGGGAGCTGGGCTTGTAGCTCAGAGGTTCCAGTGTAGTGTAATGGTTAGGAGCTGGGCTTGTAGCTCAGAGGTTACAGTGTAGTGTAATGGTTAGGAGCTGGGCTTGTAGCTCAGAGGTTCCAGTGTAGTGTAATGGTTAGGGAGCTGGGCTTGTAGCTCAGAGGTTACAGTGTAGTGTAATGGTTAGGAGCTGGGCTTGTAGCTCAGAGGTTACAGTGTAGTGTAATGGTTAGGGAGCTGGGCTTATAGCTCAGAGGTTACAGTGTAGTGTAATGGTTAGAGAGCTGGGCTTGTAGCTCAGAGGTTACAGTGTAGTGTAATGGTTAGGGAGCTGGGCTTGTAGCTCAGAGGTTACAGTATAGTGTAATGGTTAGGGAGCTGGGCTTGTAGCTCAGAGGTTACAGTGTAGTATAATGGTTACGGAGCTGGGCTTATAGCTCAGAGGTTACAGTGTAGTATAATGGTTAGGGAGCTGGGCTTGTAGCTCAAAGGTTACACTGTAGTATAATGGTTAGGGAACTGGGCTTGAAAGTTTTGGGCTTGAAATATGAAGTACTTAAAATGATCCACCTTTTATATAAATATAAATTGATTATGTCTAACAAATGTCAGTCAGGATGAGGGTCTCATAAATGCTTCATGTAATGTCGAAGGTGCACTACTGCCCCCTACTGCTTCATGCTGAACCATGTATGTCATTTTCCCTTGCCATTGAAAACCGAGAGGAAGGCAGTGCACCAAACCTGGTGACACAACTACAACCAAAGTGCAGTGACGTTAACATTGGATAAAATTGCTGCACAGGGACTGCAGATGTAAATTAGCGTGATAACTAAGTCTATAATGCAGCTGACCTGTCAGCTGTATATGCTTGAGCCTGCTAAGTAAAGCACTCATTATCCCCCTTTTGTCTCTCTCTCTTTGTCTCATCCTCTTCCCACCCTGTTTTGGTGCTGTAGTTTAGTGATCCGGTAGCTGGCCCTGTAGCCTATAGTTAGCATGTTAGCTTTCCAGGTAGAGCACCACTGTTGTACCTTTGAGAGCTCTACCTTCCCTGGGTTGCTTCAGGGAATATCCGGATGTATAGATAAACAGTGTTCAAAACATATAATCTGTGTAAGTCGCTATGCATAAGGGGGTCTGTGAAATGCCTAATGTAAAATGTGATGACCCCCCCCACCATCGCCCCCAGCTGGAGGAGAGCGAGGCGCGGCGGGCGGAGGCCGAGAGCGTGCAGAAGACCCTGTCCATGGAGCTAGAGAACGCTCAGCTGGAGCTGGAGAGCATCTGCAAGCACAAGAGCCTGGTGAGAGAGAGGGAGGGAGAGAGAGGGAGGGAGGGAGGGAGGGAGGGAGAGGGAGGGAGGGAGAGGGAGGCTGGGAGGGGAGGGCGATTATTACACTCTGTCATTTACTTTACAATCTGTATCTGATGGGGGACATTACAGTACATTACACATTTGGGCACAGTGAAGCATAGAAAAGACCCAGTAAAGGAGACTAAGGGAGCATACTAAAGACCCAGTGAAGGGGACTAAGGGAGCATACTAAAGACCCAGTGAAGGGGACTAAAGGCATACTGAAAGACCCAAGAAGGGACTAAGAGACTATGGGACCCAGTGAAGGGGACTAAAGGCACTGAAGGCCAAAGAAATGAAAGAATATGGGCACAGTGAAGTATAAGTGTACTGAAGGCAAGAAATAGACAAAAGACTCAGTGAAGGGGACTAAGTCTACAGCGAAGGGGACAGTAGAAAGACAGCAGCAGGTAGTAACGCTCCTTCATGGGTCCTGCTTCCAGGTGGATGAGCAGTTGGCTCAGCTTCAGCATGAGAAAACCGACCTGCTGAAGAGACTGGAGGAGGACCAGGAGGACCTGAATGAGCTGATGAAGAAACACAAAGCACTCATCGCCCAGGTACGTGTGTGTGTGAGACTATGCCTGTGTCTGTGTGTTTGTGTGGGTACGTGTGTGGGTACGTGTGTGTTTGTGCATGTTTAACAAATGATAAACCAATGGTAATAAATATTCCTTTAATTTTTTGTCTGCTTGTATTTCCAATATTGTACTCCCTGTAACTTGTGGGAAGACTTCCCTCTTGGGCTGATTTTGTTAGTATTTCCATTTATTAATCTATGCAGTTGTGACTTGTTTGGATTTAATACTCACCTTTTTTCATGAGTGATGTTAGAGCTTGATTCACTGTAATTCAAATTTGTATGTAATTGCAAATGATCCCTTTGTTCGATTGTCTGGTCAGTCCGTAACTCTGAGGTTTATATCTCTGAGGTGATGCCGTGTCTGTTACCCCTGTAAATGGTGTGCTTACGTTTTCTTTTTTACTCTTCCTTGGATTATTTTTCCTTCCTCTGTATTGTGTATATGATTTGGCAGTATGAATGTATGTTTGTCACACCAATGAAGGCAAATCAAAATCGCGCAGAAATTGTATAAATTGACTGCGCAGACAGATCGCTCTGCAGCTTTTTTATGGCTTTGTCTGCAACAATCTGAAGAGATATTTGCGATCCCCAGTCTTCCAGTGACATCTCTCAGATCCGGGAGCTGCAGGCTGAGCTGGAGGAGGTAAAGAAACAGAGACAGAGCCTGCAGGAAGAGGTACGAACCATTCCACCGAATCTCATATAATGGCTAGGGAGCTGGCCGCTTAGCTCAGAGATTGCAAGTTTGATTCCCAAGCAGGGCAATGCTGTCATGCCCTTGGGCAAGGTACAACACCTAATGACTTCAGTAGAACTATCACACATATGTGATAGCCTAAATTGCCAGGAGTTTGGCTGTAAGAAATAGCAGAATATTTTGAGAACCACTGCAATGAATCAAACTGGACAATGTCAAAATTCCATGTTATTGTTGCTGCCCTCTACTGGTCAAGTGTCACCACTCTTCTCCTCATTTACTGAATGTAATGGCCATTTTAGGCCCTCTGTGTGGAGGCAGAAGGGCCGTAATATCAGCTGTAAATGGGTTTTCATTAAAACAAAGCCTTAATTAAAGCTTATTGTGTGGCGTATCCCATTATAAAGGGCAAAAGTACACTCCTGGTGCTCATGTCATGAAAGCAATAGATGGCTGTTTTTTACATCACCATATCAGGATCCCAAAACAGAGCTCACCGCTAGCGTGTGTGCTGCACATACAGCTTAGAACAGCAGTTCAAGTCTCCCAGCCTATTTCTCTTTATGGCATAGAAATAAAGGTTAAATATGATATTGAATATCTCCTGAATATTTTGATTCAGCATTCACACATGAAGAGGTTTTTAGTGAATGACATTAACAAGTTCTGTGATTTGGATTAAATGATCATGTTGTTATCCATTTTCATAATTATTGTGACCCTGAAATGGCACATATAGAGTGATAGCATATAATTGCATTCCCTTTGAAATGTGTGTGCTGGATACTTGCGGTTAGTTGATTAAGCAGTCGTGTTTGTGCCATAAAATAGGATATGGTCCCCTATGGGAACTTATTATCTGTGAGCGGAATGTTTTGCATATTCATGTATGTGGAAGCCTGTGTCATAGAACATGCGTGTGTTCCGTGGTTGCCATTGAGACAGAGGGAGGCAGAGGAATGTGATTTCTGAGATTCTGATTGTTGTTGCCAGCCCTGTGCAAATGTTTTGAGAGACATCTCTTCTTCTTCCTCTTATCCCGTCTGCTCTACTCTTCCTCTGTTTCTACCTGCTTCTTCCTTTACTACCATTTATTTCTGTGCATCTCTCCTTCTCTCTCTCTCTCTCTCACTCTCTCATACACACACAAACACAAACATGCACACATACATATACACACATGCATGCATACGTACATATCACAGTGACAGAATACAGAGACATGCAAGAAGAAGATAGACACCAACAGTGTCTGATAAATCTAAGGGTGTCTATTTACTTCTTGCATGTTTCTATATATAGCAGTTAATAAGAATTAGGAGTTCTTGCTGTCTCTCTCTGCCTAAGGCCAGTAGCTGCATATTGTGTGGCCAGTTTTTTTTTTCACAGCACCCATCCTGTGTAAACAGGATCCGTGTTTTCTTAGTTTCAGGCGGGTATTGTGCTTTTCATTTGGGACAGAAGTGCTCTGTAATGAGTTTCTCCCGCTGTGTCTGCCTCCCCTCACAGCTGCAGCAGAGCGCCACCAGGCTGCAGTTTCTGGAGTCGTCCACCGTGGCGCGGAGCATCGTGAGCAAACAGGAAGCCAGAGTGTGCGACCTGGAGAACAAGCTGGAGTTCCAGAGGGGGCAGATCAAGAGGTTTGAGGTCAGAAGCCACGCCACCCCCCCACTTCCCGCCCCGGTTCTGACCTTTCTCTCTGATGGGGCGGTCTCTGTTCCCTCGCTTTTAGATCTGTGTGTGTGTGTGTGTGTGTGTGTGTGTGTGAGAGTGTGTGTGTGTGAGTGCCTGACTGTTTGTGTGTGTGTGTTCGCTCATGTGAATGTACATACGTATATGCATGTGTGAGTTTTCATTTAATCACATACAGTATGTGTATTATCAATTAAACCTTAACAACTTATATCTAATCTCACATATATGCCAACGTATATATATCACACATTTTGGATAGATAGATACATAGAAGATAGATAGATTGATAGATAGACAGACAGATAGAACAGGTTGGTAGGTAGGTAGGTCCGGTAGTCTGTGTCTGGTGTTCAGTGCAGGCCGATAGCAGTGCTGACACCACTGGAAGCCCTGCTGGGCGAGGTGTAATTGGCTGCAGGGCTTCTCCGTGTCTCGTCACGCTCCAGCTGCCTCCACCGGTCGATCGGGCACCCGCAGTCTGCCCGCCCCACCTGCGTGTGCGGCTCCCTCCCCCCCCACAGCAGCGATCAACGCTCGCGGCGCCGAGGTGGACGACCGCGACGTGAAACGCAGAGGGCGGCAGGCAGCGAGCGCCACGCTCCCCACGAATCGACCCCCCCGTAAATACCATCAGACAATCCATAAAGGTGAAAGAAAGAAAAAAATACAAAGCCGAAAACTTAAAAATGAGAATTGGTGGGTAAGAGTTTAAACTAAATGCAGATTAGTCTTAACGTTAGAGGTGTGAATTCTGAAACTAATCCTGATTTTCTTGTGCCAGAAAATAAATTAGGACGTTTGGACACGCCCACCTGATACATTTGAAGAAAGGGTACATTCAATCACTCTCATACCATGCATGTTAAAAAAGTACAATAAATTGGTATTTTTTTGGGTCACAGCCTCCCTGATACATATTAATGAGGAAAGGATACATTTCAGACACTCCCACCTGATGCATATTAATGAGATTAATGAGGAGCCCCGAGAGAGGCCTGAGTTTTCAGGCATCTGGTGAGTGTCAGGTCATTTCTTTTGCAAATTGAGTGGTGAGAACTGTAGAGGTGGCATTCTCTGTGTTTCAAAGCGGAGTCTCCCTGAAAAATAACACGCTTGGCGGGAGCAGATCTGTCTCTGTCAGCCAGTGTCGCTAGGCCGATGCAGGGGCCTGTCCTGCTCTGAATCACCCCTGTGTGCCTGTGCAAGAGAGCGCAGGTAGCCACCCTCTCTGTCCCTCTCTCTCTCTCTCTCTCTCTCTCTCTGTCTGAATCACCTCTGTGTGCCTGTGCAAGAGAGCGC
The DNA here is from genome assembly GCA_022829145.1 of Albula goreensis. NCBI lineage: Eukaryota > Metazoa > Chordata > Actinopteri > Albuliformes > Albulidae > Albula > Albula goreensis. The sequence continues at coordinate 65,956,260 of CM040741.1, forward strand.
AGGTAGCCACCCTCTCTGTCCTTCTCTCTCTCTCTCTCTCTGTCTGAATCACCTCTGTGTGCCTGTGCAAGAGAGCGCAGGTAGCCACCTTCTCTGTCCTTCACTCTCTCTCTGCCATGTAAGTCATCATGTGTGTCACCTGTGTCGGGGTTATTTAATTTAATTTCTGTTTGTTAATTGTTGTTTTTTTGTGTTTTTGATTTACATGTGAAATTAAGGAAATCTAAAAGTCTTTCTCCCTTTCTCACCTTCCCTCTCTCTCCATTCATCCCTTCCTCTTTCCATCATTCCCTCTCTTCCTCCCTCCGTCCCTCTCTCCCAGGTGCTGGTGTTGAGGCTGCGGGACAGCGTGGTGCGGATGGGGGAGGAGCTGGAGCAGGCCGCGCATACGGAGGCACGGGAGCGCGAGAATGCACGGTACTACCAGCAGCGGCTGGCCGACATGCGGCTGGAGATGGAGGACCTGACCCAGCGCGAGCAGGACAGCAGCCGCAGGCGCATGGAACTGGTGAGGGGGGGACAGAGTATGCTGTAACACCAGGTGAAGGAGGGACAGAATATGCTGCAACACCAGTGAAGGAGGGACAGAATATGCTGTAACACCAGGTTAAGGGGTCAGAATATACTGTAACACAAGATGAAAGAGGTCAGAATATATTGTTATATGTAACTCCAGGGAAACAGAATATACCCTAACAATAGGTGGAGGATGGTGATTCATAAACCATAATATCTGGTGGAAAGGTGCGTAATAAAATGCAACACCAGGTGGAGAACAGTATACTGTAACATCAACTAGAGAGAGTAGGATACTGTGCTTAGTATATTAAATCAACAACTAGAGTTGGGGGAAGTAATATACTGTAACACCAATGAGATGTGAGTCTAATGTAATGGAATACTAACCATAATGGGGGAACATAAGACACTGTGACACCGGCTGGAAGTGCTGCATAATATCCTGTGAGCTGCCAAGTGAAGCAGAGCATGTAGCATATATTGTGTAGTATAATATTAGCTGAAGAGGGGACATAATGCACTATAACGCCAGCTGAAGTGGGGGGGGGGCACAGTGTGTCAAATAGAAGGTATCGTATACCGAAATGCTAACTGGAGGGACACAGAGTACCGTAGCACCGGTTAGGCACTGAAGGGAGTTGAAATTCAGCGCAACGTCACCCTGGGGGAGGACCGTGACGATTGATGCGTGATGCCAATAGATTCGACGTGGCCGTATTCTTGTTGCCGGGGGCCCGCTGGCTTTCAATAGCCGACTCAGTCACGACCCATTTAAGGAAATAGGCTCCCTCGATTCCCATTGACTTTCCTCTGTACCTGTGGAGCCCATACTCCTAGGAATCCTCTCCAAATTTGCAGAGACGGGCCCAAACGGGTCGGCTCAGCTCCAGATCAATGCCCTCTGATGACTCACGGCGGCTTTCGGCCCTGCTCCTCCGAGTACCCCTCTGTCTATGCCGGTTTTTGTTTCAACCTTAATTACGTTTCCTGAAGTGTTAAGACCTGCTAATTGTTTGTAATTAGATGATTTTCATTTCGTTCACGGTCCTGATGCCACATTTTGTGTCAGAAACAGATTCACGTTACAAAGAATGGCTATTAAATATTCATTAAATTACTAAATCAGTCTGATGAGTTGTCAAGACAACTGGTGGTTTTATATTTTTGTAACGTTTTGCGGCAATTGATCGCTGTTGAAAGGGGCTACATTTTACATTGATTAGCTGACAGACCTACTGTTTTAAGTCCAAAATGTTGAAAGTGTGGACACCTGATCATTGGATCTAAAAGGCCTTCTGAAGATGAAGAGTACAGAGCCAAAGCAAATGGTAGTGATGAGTCAAACGTGTTGATCAGGAGAGTGGTAGGAACAAACACCACCATACACAGAGCAAGTTCTGTGTTTTGACTAGTGATGAGAGACTGAGATGCCATTGATTTGTTTGTACCAATCAAAATGTGTTTGGGCTTTACACCAAGGACAGAGATTGGATCAAATCAGTGAGTTTCTGCTAGCTCCACCCTCTTTTAGTGTGTTGAAACCCCATTATCCTTGTTAAGGGCCACTGGTTTAATGTGTCGTTAATGTATACTGAGGAGGAGAATGGAGGAGGAGAATGAAAATAAGCTACAGAGAGCAGTCCCTAAATGTGTCTCAAAAAAGGCCAAATTTGATTTATTCCGGTCTAAAATGAGTACTAAAATGGGATTAACGTTCTGTAATGGGTTTGATTAGTCTTCTTTGATCCAGCTTTGGGCAATGGGGTTCCAGGTAAATTTGTATAATCCTACTGGAAGCATAGCAGATAAATCCATAATACTGCACTCAGTCCTGGTTGTCAGCACTGGTGCAGAAAGAGAAAAAATATCTTGCAAGACCGAAGGCCAGGATGTCCCCAGAGAGCAGGGCAGAGACTGGAAAGTTAGCTGGGGAAACCTCCCTAGTGGGGATGTGAGGGAGCCACAGGGGGGCGCTCTAAACCTCAGGGGGGCACCCCATCACTCTCCCCCATAGAGCCTCTCTCCTTAGAGATGCAGTTTCTCAGGTTCATGTTCTGAGGTGCTACTGCGCCTGCAGATTTATCTGGTTTCCACTCAACCGGTAGGCGATTTATACCTTGGAAACAAGGTTTGCGTGTGTGTGTGTGTGTGTTTGAAATCTTTTAGCCAATCAATGACCTAAATTGAACACTTAAAAGGTGAAACAAGCCAAAACTTGTAGGCAGGCACTGCAGCCCCTCAGGACCGGAGTCTGACACGTCTGCTGGAGAGAGTCTGGAGAGTCAGCTCACAGTCTGTGAGACTAAGATCCTGCAGTTTAATGTGCTCTGAAATTCCAGCCAGTGTTATATCATAGGCCAGTGGCCGACTTGGCTTGAACAGGAGCCACAACTTCGTAAGGTCAAGATACATCAGAAAAAGTGGCGGCTACTGACCATCGGTTTATTGCCTGGAATTAGGACAGGATAATCTGATTTCATAATTTCAGTTTGGCTCGGCTCATACTCCATGATGTTGTGAGCCTGCAAATGAAGCAACATCCTCTATGGTCAAGGCCTAGATCCAGGAGGTCATCTATTTGCAAAAATTATATTACAGTCATTTAGCTGATGCTTTTATCCAAAGCAAATTATAGTTGATTAGGCTAAACAAGGGCCAATCCCCCCTGGGAACAATGTGGGGCTAAGGGCCTTGCTCAAGGGTCCAACAGCAATGGTGTTCTCATGTACCTTAGCCACTAGACTACAGTCATGTACCTTAACCACTATTCTACAGGCATGTACCTTAGCCACTAGACTACAGTCATGTACCTTAGCCACTATTCTACAGGCATGTACCTTAGCCACTAGACTACAGTCATGTACCTTAGCCTATTCTACAGGCATGTAGCTTAGCCACTAGACTACAGTCATGTACCTTAGCTACTATTCTACAGGCATGTACCTTAGCCACTAGACTACAGGCATGTACCTTAGCCACTAGACTACAGTCATGTACCTTAGCCCCTATACTACTGGCTGCCCCCAAAAACACTGCTGCTGAAATGGGATCCCTTTCATCGTTTTTGTATTTGAAGTGAAGGAGCTCCTCCACCTCACTGTAAGACACTGCCTCCAGGACTCTCACTGCTGACTGAGTCCCATGCAGTGCACTCATTTCACCCATTCACCAATGTTACCAGTATGCTTGGGGGAACCCCCAGTTCATATCTTCTAATGGGCACCAGTTTTTCTGGCAGAGCACTCCTTCATGTCACACCTGTAGTTCTTCCCACGTTGTTCACAAGACCCTTGAGAGTGAAAGCAACACTTTTCCAAACCCCGTATAATATATATTATATGTATGGTTTCCATTTGATACTGCCCACCACCCTCCCAATACTCCACGGCCGTGCAGGGGGCAGTGAGCTGCAGAAAGGAGTCATCCTTCAGATGAGATGATAAACGATAAAAATGTCTCACCCTGGTCATTAAAGATAACACAGCACTCTTTTTGCAGAGTTAACCCCAGCGCCCCGATTAAATTATCACAAAAACTGGCCAGCTGGTCAAACCCCACCTCTAGTAAAATCCTTTTACACTCATGTCCTACACCCAGGTCACAACTGCAAAATGATGAGGATTGAGTTCTCAGCTAAGGTTAAATGAAGTTAAACAAAAAACAAGATAAATTAGAAGTGGCTTAGTTGTCAATAAGACATTTCAGGTCATCCGTTTAAATTCTATGAATGTTTAATGTCTTGTACACACAAGTACAGGGATAGGTATTTTGTTTCCTGGTTGAGGGCGGAAGAGGACTCGGCAGGTTTGATGTGGTGCTCACCCTGGAGACACAAACACTGGGCATGGCGCCACCTGAATTCCATCCACAGTCAACATAAACAGCCACACAAACAAACAGACCTTCAGAGTCTCACTGGTGTCAAGCCCTTTACACCTGTATAACCAATGTACCTACACACACACACACACACACACACACACAGACACTCATAAATGCTCATACTCAGTACTCACACACATGCACACACACACAGACACACATGCAAATATACATACTCACACACAAACACACACACATTCGTACACATGTATACAGCCATATATACACATGCATGCACTCATGAGCAAACACAGACACATACACTCACACATACGTGCACTGAAACACGCACACACACACACACACACACACACATACACACTTACACTCACAGATACATGCTTGAACACCAACACACACACACACACACGTGTAAACACACAAGGGGTTCTCCAGGTTAGTGGCTATGAAAAGGATGGCAGGGGTGGTGGTGGTGGTCGGGGGGGTGAAGGTGTGGTTGTCATGGCAATGGGAAGAGTGAAATAGGATTTGTTGTATCAATAACCTTGAGGAGACAATGAGAATTAATCATCCTGTGACAGAGGTGGCATACGCTGGGAGAGAGAGAGGGAAGGAGGAGGGAGGGAGGAAGTGGGGAAAGGAGAGATGAATTAATAAATCAATCAATTGATTTACATCCTCCCGGCTCTGTCTCCCTCCTAGTGTTATTATAATTATCAAATAATTCTCTCAGCAGTTGCCCCCTGGCCAAGGGGAGTGTGGATTATGCTTATGAAATATTATACGGATGCTGCTTGAGCCTGGGAGATGAGAGCACAGGTACCGGCGGCACATGTGCCGGCCCCGTGATTATTTAACAGACGGGAATCAGTCTTAAACACTCCCACCCTCTCGGACCTGAATTAATTTTCCACCGTGTTTACCTTCCGGAGACACGATGACCTTCCAAATTGGTGACTGACACTCTGTCTTGTTTGGGATTGTAATGAAAAAAAAATGAAATTACTCAAGTGTGTGGAATTTCATTTTTTTTTTAAATTATTTATTAATTTGTCATCGGAGACCCAGTTTCATTAACAATGTCAAACGCCCCCATCCTCCTTCTTGTAGTCTGGTCACTTCCTTGTTTCTATCTGAATGTTATTTGTTGACATTCACATTGTTATTTAAATATATCATTAGTAGCTGGTACTATAAGGAACTTACCAAGGGAACGACTAAGGCTGCTGTCTCCTTCACAATTTTTGCAAAGTTCAGACTCTTCTCTTCTCACTGCTTTTCTTTTCACTGCCTTTTTTTCTGCTTTTCCGTCTTGCTTCCTTTCTGTCTGTCCGTCACTGCAGGAGATGCAAGTGGAGGAGTTGAGTGCAGTCAGACAGACATTGCAGGCCGATTTGGAGACGTCGATCCGACGCATCGTCGATCTGCAGGCAGCCCTGGAGGAGGCGGAGTCAAGTGATGAGAGTGACAGTGAGAGGTAGGGCCCAGGACACGCCTTCAGTGTTGGTCAGATGCGATTCATGACTCTGTGCAGACATTTTCTTTTTTAAAATCAAAAAACAGTTACGGCAAGTTCTCCCACTATAGCGCAGATTGTAACAACATGCACAACCCAGAATGCACTGCGGTTGTTGAATGTCTTTGCTTTGTGAAGACTTTTTGAGGTTGGAGGCACCTGCTCCACCTCCTCTGGTATAAAAGATGTCTTACCATCTCCTCTGACTAAGGCAAGAAAACACGGTTGACTAATCACCCGAACACAGACACACACGTTCTTGCAAACGCGTGTACGCACACACACACACAAACACACACAGTCACCTAGTGACCCGCCAGTGCACGCTGTATCCCAATTACTCACGCTGTCACCCAGGCAACCTCTCACTGCCACAGACCGTCACACCTTGACTGCAACTCCATCAGCTGTTACCCATATAAACGTGTCTGTACACACCAGGCCACACAGGCACCCACACACACATACACACGCGTGCATTCACACACACACACACACACTGAGGCTATCGTGGCAACACCTTGACTGACGGGCTGCCACAGCAACACAAACCGATTAGATTACAGCTGCCTTACCCACAATGACCTGTCACTTTCCCACTCTCTCCTGTCTTTCTGTCTCTCTCTCTGTCTTTTCTCTCTCTCTTTCTGTCTCTCTCTCCCTCCAGCGTTCAGACAGCAGTGGAGTCCTTTACTAGAAAGAGAGATCTGTAAGCAATGTTCTGCCCTCGCTCCATCTTTCCGCCTGCTCCATCTTTCCGCTTGCTCCATCTTTCCGTTTGCTCCATCTTTTCGTCTGCTCCATCTCCCTACCCCCCTCCATCTGTTTTTTTTTCTTGCTCTGGTTTTCTGTGATTGTGGCCTGACTGCATTGCAGAGCCTTTCGGTCTGTTTGCGTAAAAACCATCCTCATAAAAAGCAGTGGCCTTCACTCTCCTTCTCCTGGAGAGATGTGGGGTTTACCGGGTTTTGTTTTTTACTCAGCAATTAATTGACCAATTAATGGAGTTGATTACTCCACTTCACCTGGTTTCTTAGGTCTGATTTGCTTATTGAATGTCTGTTTGAAAACAAAACCCAGAAGACACTGCCTTCACTCCACAGCCAAGAGTGAAGATCACTCATATAAATTCAGCAGTTTGACTACTCTGTTATGGAACTCTCCTCTGTGTAGGGCTAAAAGGTTCAAGCATTAGCTCGCTGACTGAAAAAAAAACTTCCAGTTGTCTTTAGTTTTCATACAAGATGATAAATTCTTATATTAGCTTCAGCCAATGCAATAATGTTTTTTAAAATTTTAATGTTGGTTAATATTATGATTGCACATAATATTCCATAATTCATAATGTCATATATCAAGAAATATAAACCATTAATAATTTTCTAAACAGTTACTAACAAGTAATATAAGTAATTATTTATGAAATGAACACAGTTCTGGATAAAGAATGTTTTCTGGACTGCAGTGAAATTGCGAATACAGTAATTCAACCCAAACCAATTTAGCAAATTAACTTTTCATAAAAGTGGATTGCGCCAAGCCCTTCGGAAATTACAGAACTGTTACTTGATGACATAAATCCCTTTTAATGGCAGTTTAGAAGTACTGCTGTATTTCCTCGAGGCACGCTCAACTTCAGATCATTTTAAGAGAAAACAGAGCAATTTCGCGAAAAGCAATGTTTCATTTTGAAAATGTGTCACCTTTTATATATGTTCCCTCCACCCGGTCTCATTTTTCATTGAAATGGTTTTGAGATCAGTGCACACAATGTGTGTCAGGGAGCAGAGGTGAGTCGGATATTTACAACTGCACCCAACCTCACTGACAGTCATCAAAAAACTGGAAAAATATTTTTTTCTGTTTATTGAAAAAACTCAAGATCCTTCTTGGTGTGTCAGGAGCAGGTGTTATTTGTAATTATAAAATTCCTTTGATAAATACTGGATTCTGATTGGAGGAAAGGGTGTTTATTATTTTCTGTTACACAATGCCTTGGTAACAAACTACCTTCTGATTGGTCAAGAGGGTGTTGACGATTGTCTGTTACAGTGTGGCTAGGTTAAATGCTCGATTTTGATTGGTTGTGAGGGTGTTCATTATGTAAGGGGTAATGCTCAATGAAGTGTCCTGTTATGTGACACTGTTACACAACTTGGAGGTGAGGAACAGCCTGAGGCCCAAGCCAGTTCCGCCTCCGGACCAATCATAACACCCTGATGTAGTTTATTTCCATATAACTGCATAGTCTGTCATGGAATTTTTTCACCACACAAGTTACAAAAAACCACCTCGAGTGACATTTTGCCTGACATTTTATCTGCGCCGAGTCTTTATGGTTTTGCTGCAGTAATTGGTAGAGGAGCATTACTGTTTTTCCGCAGAATGCAACTTGTCGTTGTCATTTCTTCCCGGTGTATGCACATTCGGTTAACAGTCTGTGGGTAGAAACGTTTGTTTACATGTCAGTCTGGAGTCTGCCTAAGTGCCGCCCGCTAACAATAGGCACTTATGTTTGCTGTTGACATGGTGAAAAATTACGAGGGAGTTGTCAGCTCTGTTTGTTTCTCCCGGGCGCCACCGAAAGTTAACGCTGAGTGAATCTGACAGTGTATGGAGATTTTAGCTGGCCAGGTCTTTGGCTCATCCTTACTCTGACTGTGCTTAGCCATAGCTATCATTACGCAACCAAGCCTGGGTGTGTGGAGACAGGTTGGGTAAGGGGGAACTCTTTCCTAAAGAGGACAGACTGCTGTAGACAATGCAGAAGGGAAAAACAGTGCAGCTGTTCTGAGGAAATCTGAATGTGTGTGAAGTGTACTTTTTCACATTTGTGTATGGTGGTGTGGTGCTGCCTCATTAGGTAACTGCACTCATACACACACACCTACCTGTACACACACCTAACTGCACCCACACCTACCTACACACACTCCTACCTACACACACACCTTCACAGCCATACACTCGCCAACAACCACACTCTCATACACACACACCTACCTACACACACACCTTCCCAGCCATACACTCACCCACAACCACACTCTCTCATACACACCTACCTACCTACACACACACACCTTCACAGCCATACACTCACCCACAACCACACTCTCTCATACACACCTACCTACCTATACATACACACCTTCACAACCATACACACACTTACATATACACTCTCTCATACACACACACATGCACAAACACCCATAAATCCACTTTAAGTACTCTGATACTTGTGTATACACACATACACTCACATACACAGTGATACACATTCATGCACATATACACCCACCTTCACAACTATACATACACAACCACACACATAAACATGCACTTGCACACACTCACCTCCCACTTGCATAATACACACTCACACACACTCACAACACTCACTTCCTGGTGTGACACAAAAAGGCTTTTTCTGTAATGAAGCATTCCTTTGAAAGTTCACCAGCTGTGATATGCCTTGTCACCTGAATAATACATACACATTCGTCAGAGCTCCTCCAGCCTCCCCCTTTCCCTCTCTCCCCCTCTCCCCTCTCCCTCTCTGCCCATCTTCCCTTCTCCCTCTCTCCCTCTCTCCTCCTCCCCTCTCATGAGAGCAGAGGGGGGGACTCGGAGAGGGTAAATGGGTGTCTAAAAGCGCTTTCTTGAGGAATGTGGCTGTCAGAGGGAATGTCGTCATGGCGATTCCTTTTTCTTTCTCCATACATCCTCTTAAGAGTTTTTCTTTTTTTATTTATTTCTTTGTGTATTTATTGCAGATGGCAACATTGGCGAGAGGCTGGAGAAAAACTTCCACACACCAGATATTGCACTGATTATATTATTTATTTCATCATAGTACGAGCTTTAATCCATAGTGGCTTACATAACATTTATTTATTAAAATAAAAAAATACATATTAATAATATAATTCTATTTACTTTATTTTATTTTTGTACATATACTTTATTTATATGGCAGTCTAGGTCCCATACCTTCTACTGCACATGTCACACTAATCACGGGTAATGAGATTTTTTCTTTCTTGTAGAAAATAATTATTTCCTTGAAGGATTGCATCCATATGAGATTTCCCTGCCTGGGGAACCATGGCATTCTAGATCTTAACATTAATGTATTCTGCATTACAATACAAAATGTCTGCCGCTGACAAGCATTACTGTATTTCATCCTGACCACCGAAAGCGATCTGCGGAGGGGAGTACAGTTACACCACACGCACACATGCAAATATGTGAGCAGACAGTAAATTATAGCTATAGCAAGGGGTGCGAGTTCCTGTTATTTCTTTAAAAACAAAAATATCTCGCAGGGATGGGGATTAGGCCCCGGAGACCTGAGCATGGTTTGACAGATTAAAAAGCCTGTCCGAGGAAACGAAGGGTAAAAAATAAAAACCACTGAAAAAGACAGATGTTTCCCCTATTGTTTGTAAAGATCCCAACTGAGTGTGCATTTTCGACGGCTGGGGCTCACGCTGAAAGCGCCCCGCTGAAACCAGGCCAGGTTGGCTGATCAAAGTTCACCCAAGCTGGTCTCAAAAACGATTGCATTGATTTTTGTTTGTTTGTGTCATGATGATGTAATGTTTGCCACAAAGCGTCAGACATGTTCACACGGCATCGTGTTTGTACGTCATGTCACCGAAGTCGAGACACAAACACAAACATGACACAGGGATGTGGTTTTTCCTGGTTAATCGGGTGACAGTGATTTTCTGACCTTCAGCATCTCAGCCTCGGGTACGCTGTAGGCACAGACCCCCAGAGCTCCTTCGCTCTCTGACGGCTGATAGCGGGGGAGAATGTTCAGCAATGACGGCCACGCTAGTGGCCCCCAGAGACGGTCACGGTCTGAGACGCTGTATTTCCTGATGTAACCGAGGAAAAGCACTTCCCTGAGCTTAAGCTTAAGATGTCTCTGAGTGTTTGAATGGGCTGTACGGTGCATCAGCTTCTTGCTCGCTTGCCTCACGTGCTTGGCGTGCATGCCTGAGACAAAATGCAAAATGGAGGACGGCGCTCTGACCTGTGTGTTGCTGTCGTTGTTGCCGCAGCGACAGTGTGTCCAGCGTGGGGTCGCTGGGGACGGAGGACGTGGGCGAGGGGATCCGCACCTGGCTGGGTGTCCCGAAGCACAGGTCGAGCTCCCCTTACGGCGGGAGCAGTACCATCAGCAGCCTAGGGGGCGCCAGTCAGTCACCGACACCATGAGTACCTACAGCTTCCGGTGAGTGCTACCTAGATCAAAGCATGTCAACAGTGCGAAAGCAAGTAGGTCAAAAACTGTTTCCAGATGAGGAAATAACCCAGACATATTGTAAAATATTGCCAAAAATGATAATATCAATTATTTTCCTTTCCTTATATTGTGACTGTCATTACTAACTGTTTTGTATATTGATACCATGAAACTGAGATCATTAAATAAATATATTAGTGACAACTGTGTATAAAAAACAAGTACAGTTGATAATTAACATTTTTAAACATCTCCAAATCAATTAAACAATATTTCGAATTTGACTTCTACAGTATGATGACAATATTAAATGATTACAGCAGTATCACCTAGAGATTGTAGCTAATCAGCAGCACTTGATTTGCCAAAGTGCATTCATCCTATTAAAGTAATTGCAGCTTCATGATTAGTTAATTGCACAAGCTGTAATTGCAATTACGATAGATATGTTATTAATTGTGCTACCCTGGATCATGTGCTAATTTGACGTGGTGTTGTAGCAGTGTCATGATGCACAGTTTTAAGCCCTGGTGCATTATGGGTGAAGCTGCTTGACGAGCATGTCTCAGAGGCACATAATGTCCTGGACACTCATGGTTCCAAAATGAGGTCTAAGAACAACAAATAGAAGATTCCACTGCCAATCAGAAAAGCTGGTTTAAGAACTTGGTTTAAGTGCAGTTCAAGAGGAATGAACCTCGCTCTAATGTATATGAACCTGGCGGTCGTACAATATGTTCCAGCTGTGCTCTCTGTTGTTATTTGCTGAAAAAAAGACTGCTGTAGAATGCCACGGCTACAGTTCTCGAACTTCTGTCTCAATGGCTTCCTGAGGTGTTTGTCACCATGAGACGGGTTTCCCCAACTCTGTATAATCTACGACTCCAGGCTTGGCAGATGTTGAGTCAACAAGCTGCAATTAGCTAAAAGCATTCCCTTAATTAATTGGACGCTGTCTGACATTTTCACCCAATGATAATACCCCCTCCCCTCCTGGTTCGTCTTTGATTTACTGTCGTGTGCCCGCGCCTGCTCGGGAGTTAATTGTGACACATAACCACAAAGATTTATTCAAATACTGCTTTAAGCCGGTGTTAAGACATGCAAAACAGGCTCCTTTGTGTGGGTCCATATTGTCTGCCTGTGTTGAGCTGTATCGATTCCTCCCAGAACCCTGTGAGGGTACTGATAGTGCGTTTATTCTATGAGAGGCTAATCTCCTTAGCATCCTCTCATCAGATTTAACATAGCTGCAACATAACTGTATTTTATTCTAAACAAAACGTTGCTCATATTTGAAATTGTATCCTTATAAGGTTTTATAAGATCTGATGCCAATCATTCACACAGGTATTGTACTACATGATACAGGAGTGTTGAGCTCATGCACTGGAGGGCTGCAGTGTCTGCAGGTTCTCTTTAGTTTCCTTGCTCTGTTTAAGTCTGTCTGTGGGTAGCAAACAAGGTCAAATTTGCATACCATTTTTAAATCAATTTTGCTCTGCAGTTCCCTCTGAGTACTGCCATAGGTGCCACTGTTTATTGATCATCAAGTGATGAAACAAAGCATTGTGTCAACATTCTGTGTCATAACAGTGATTGAATACAACACTATTTGTCACAGTGGTGATGGAATGCAACATTCAGTGTCACAGTAGTGATAGAATTCAACACTATGTGTCACAATAGTGATGGAACCACAACATTCTGTGTCACAATTGTGATGGAACACAACGTTCCGTGTCACAATAGTGACAGAACACAACATTCTGCCACATTATTCAAGGCACTTGCAGGTTCCCAAAGACCCAGTGGGGCTGTTCTTTCTGAGAGCTCTAAGGCATTGTAAGACTGTCATTCTTTTAGTGCTTCATGATACATGCACATGTATACACAGGGGACATGTATATGGCTGCAGCCTCGAATAGTTTTCTATTTCATAGCACTCTGTGTGGGAGCCAGCAGTAGGACAGTTAGGCAAATAAATGAGCAGCAAGTGAGCCAGCAGTAGATGTTCCACAGTTAGGCAAATAAATGAGCAGCAAGTGAAACTGCAAGTCATTACCCAATCACATGTACTGGAATTCTAAGATGTTCCATGTATAGGAGGGAGGTCTGAAACACATTCCAACACTAACATACGTGTAACACACATGCACACACACACACATTTTATTTGATGATTTTTATCTTCAGTGTATTTATCTTTAATACATTTACCTGATGCTAAAAGTTTACTTGTTTATGAAGGAAATCCCATCAGGTCCAATAACACCTTAGTTTGTTCTCTCAGGATTCAAGTTTATTTGCCTTTTGTTTTGTATTACAAATACCTACAATACACAGGGATTTTCAGGTAATAAGAATTTTCAAACAATAAGAGCACACACCAGACAATCGTAGCATTAACAATGTGCAACTACAAAAATATACTTAACTTTTATGTCTTCAGCACTGTATAAAAAAAAAATAGTAGCTCCAATAAAACACATTTTCAGGAAATGAGAAAATCTGTTCATTACACCACATAACTTCAGAGACACTTTAGTCACATCATGGTGTTTTGAATAGATTTTATTAGTTAAAGGGTCATTAAACACTGACAGCGTGCGACTGATGATGGGAGCTTCATGTTAATGTATTAAAGCTCCAAAATGGGAGCTTCGAATTGAGATACAAAGTTTTTTCAATAACGCTGACAATATGTGGTCCCACCCCATCCGTCTAGTGTTTTGAATTTTATGAGTCATACACTATTTGCAGTGGGTATAAAGAAACCTTTAATCTTTTGATTTTGAGTTATATGCATTGAGATACATGCTTAGGAAGTTTGTGATGCAGAATCGGATCCCTTTGAGCTGAATCCAAACCTTAGTTACATGATGCTAATGTGAAAATGCAACAAAACAACATGAAGACACAATGTTGCTCCACGTTAGCTCCCCAGCAGCGGAATGGACTCCCTGTCCCACTATGGACTGTTCGATCGTTGCACACCTTTCAATGCGGTCTGAAGACCCACCTTTTCAGACTATACCCGGTCTAACCATCTCTTCAGACTATACCTGGTCTAACCATCTCTTCAGACTATACCTGGTCTAACCACCTCTTCAAACTATACCTGGTCTAACCATCTCTTCAAACGATACCCGGTCTAACCATCTCTTCAGACTATACCTGGTCTAACCATCTCTTCAGACTATACCTGGTCTAACCATCTCTTCAGACTAAACCTGGTCTAACCACCTCTTCAAACTATACCTGGTCTAACCATCTCTTCAAACTATACCTGGTCTAACCATCTCTTCAGACTATACCCGGTCTAACCATCTCTTCAGACTATACCTGGTCTAACCATCTCTTCAGACTAAACCTGGTCTAACCATCTCTTCAGACTAAACCTGGTCTAACCATCTCTTCAGACTATACCTGGTCTAACCATCATACCCCCATTTAGCTCTTGTTGTACTCATTTGTGATCACTTGATGATTGGATGTTGTATCATGTATTATGTTTTTTATTAATTGTGTATTATGTATTATGTTTATTACCTGGCTATTTACTATGTTTATGTCTATGCTATGTATCGACTTTATTTTTAGCTTTGAACTGCTGTAGCAATGTTTAAATGATGCACTTTCCTGTATTTCATCGACTGTAAGCACTCCTACGTCGCTTTGGATAAAAGTCTGCTAAACAGATGTAAATGTAAAAAAACATGTAAAAACAGGTGTGGATTCAGATCCAGAAGATGGGAGAGTACGATTTCATGAAACCTAAAAATGAGCTGTACTACAGTAGCTTTGGCAAATATTTCTGCTTGTCAGGGGTGCCCAATCAAAGTCCTGGATGACTGCAGTGTCTGTTGGCTTTTGTTCCAAGCCTGCTCTACTTCCCTGGATATCGCTAATGATCTGACCTCCTTAGTCGGGGAGGGAGGCTAAATTGGTTCAAATTAGGCCGTAATTACTCAAAATCAGGTGTGTTCATGTGGCTGGAACTAAAGTCCACATCCTCCCTCCAGGACCAGGACTGTGTTTGATCACTCCTGTGTGTGAAGAAAATGAAAGGGTTTTGTTCCGTTCTACTGATGGTGGAGTTGAATAACCAGCGGATCTGTAATTAGCTAAAATGACTCGTTTGAATGAATCAAAATGCTTTGCTTTCCACAGCAAAGCACAATGATTGGTTGAAACCAGTTTGTCGCTGACAGCATAGGGTGGGTCCACCCACCTTTGGATTCATGAAATCTCTTATGCTCCCCAAACACCCTCTCAATTCTGATTTCAGTTTAATTCAGTCAAATGTCTGTTTATTGGCAGGATAGGCACGGTATAAGCATCAGTAAAGCAAAATGTGCACTAAAACTTAATATCCATCATCTATACCCGTCTCATCCCATGAAGGGTCATCTGTGTTCTGTGTCTGACAGATCTTGCTCTATGGAGCTGGAGGAGGACCAATCAGAGCGAGGGGGCTGGCCTGGGAAGGGCGTCGTCCTCTTCGGCCCTCTCCGAGCTGCTGGAAGGCCTGCGGAAGAGGCGGGCTGGCTGGGAGAAAGGCGGGGCGGAGGGGGAGGGCAGCACGGTGTCCCTGCCCATCTACCAGACCACGGGGGCGTCCGTGCTGCGTAGGAGGGCATCGGCGCTCTCCGTGGGGGGCGAGGAAGGGGAGGAGCCCCGCCCGGGCATCCTGAAACCACCCAGCCCCCTGCTGCCGAGGGCCTCCAGCCTGCGCTCGCTGTCCGAGTCAGGGCCAGGGGCGGGGCAAGGGGTGTCCAACGGGAAGATGACCCGCTTTAGCTCCTGCGACTCGCTGACCTCCAGCACTGGGCCCCGTCGCCGAGCCTCCAACCTCTCCATCCCCGAGGAGGAGGAGGAGGCCACGCCCATCGCCCGCTCGCCCCAGCCAATCCGGCGCCGGCTCCTGGGGGGGCTGTCGGTGGTTTCCGCGGCGGTCGAGGAAGGCGGAGATTCGCCGACCCCACCGCTGGGGTCGGAGCCACTGGTGTTCCAGAACCGTCGTATCCTCGGCAACCAGGACTCGGCGGCCGGGGGCGGCGGAGACGCCTGCTCGGACATTCTGCCCGCCATTCGCCGGGCGCAGTCCGCCAGCAGCCTGTCAGGGGCCAGCTCGCTCAGGGGGGGCACCAGGCGGGCCCTCAGCGTGCACTTTGGTGAGCTGCCCCCTTCAAGATCAGCGTCGCGCCGCGAATCCGACACCGACTCCTCCAGCTCGGGGGGGTCCCAGCGCCGGGGGCCTCAGGGCGAACGGCTGGAGGCCGAGGGGAGTGAGGGCGACGTCAACTCAGTCATGAAGAAGTACCTGCGGAAGGCCGAAGTCGACTGAGGTAGAGCTCCCCCTAAACAGGGCACTGTTCTCCCCTCACACCTCCACTAATGTGTCACAACAGGTGTGGGCATAGCTGCTTCTGTATACAGTGCCAACTTCTGCTCTTCTCTCAACATTTTAGCGAAATTTCTTCATAACCTACTGAATGACAGCCTGGAAACTGTTCATGTATCCCTCTACAAATATGCTTTACGGTGGACCAATACACGAGCTAAGCAGTATTAGTGTATTCAGCTAACTGGCACATTGGGCCCTATAATATTGGTATATTTGCTGCCAACTTCTGCTCTGATTTAATTAGCCCAATCCCTTTATGTCATGTGACATTTCAGCCAAGTTTACTGATAAGCTCATGAATAACAGCCCAAAGACTTTAATTGTGTCTCCGTACAGAGGCTTTATTGTGGTCTACTCAGCATATCCCGTTAATTGGCCAGCTGAAGGTTAACCAAGGTTAATCGAGCAAACACCTCGCTGTGAGTTTGTGCACCCCTACTGTAGTGGACGTTGGCAAAAGGTGTAACACCCATTTTAAGGTGTAGGGTGTCCTCAAGTATAGAATGGTAATTTTAAGGGGCATTGAGAAAAAAAACACTGAAAAACCCACTGAGAATCCCTATTATGTTTCTCCTCTAATTCTCCCCACCACCCCTCCTCCTTCTTCCCTCTCCCAGCAGCTCTGGAGCGCGCAGAGCCCGGCCTGCAGCGGCCCGTCCCTCCCCTGCATACCTGGAAGCGCAGCGGAATTCTGGAAACCGCCACACAGAAGTAGCAATGGGAGAGCAAGGACTTCATGAACCCCACAGTGGGCGGTGCTACAATGAGCTGTCAATCACTGACTTCTCTTAGCCAATCAAAGGAGTGCACGCTGTAAAGAAAACCCCAGCGATTGGCTCACATGAATGTCAACGATAGTTTAGTGGCTCTGCCCATTTTTTTTTTGTTTTGGATTCATGACCCCATGCTCTCCCACCACCACACAGAGGATACATTTTGAGAACTAGAAACAGTTTGTACACTTGTAAAATGAAAAATAAATGCATGTAAAAAAAAAAAACACTACCTGAAGGTTGTTTGTCCTATAGCATGCAACAGTAGCCAAAACACAGTCTGTGTGTGCCGACAGGCTGGCTACTTTTGTGATTTGGGTCACGCAAGCTGCTTTTCCAGGATTAGCAAGGAATGATCAGTAAAGTCCTGTTTTGGCTGCGCCAGTGCCCGCTGAAGCCAAAAGAGCAGAGGGCTCCATAAGGGGCGAATTACCCACCCCTGTGAGTCCGCAAGAAACCGGAACCGAAAAGCAGTCCATCCGCACCAGAGGCCTAGGGCAAATTAATGAACTTTTGGTCGCAGAAGACCGAAATGCAGGCATTTCTCCTCACTGGGTGGCACAAAACACAGCTAGACCACACATCAAAACAAATACAAAACATCCTGGTAATTCTCAGAGATCCAATTACGCAAATGAAAGATAAATCTATAATCCATATCAATGTTGTGGGTGACAAGATCGGTGTTCTGCCAACTTAAGCTAGCCGCCCTTACATTGCATGGGTTTACATTGGATTTTGATGTAGCTTCTCTGCATGTTGCCCAGTCTTTGGCTGCAGCCAGTTTGAAAACCTGGCCAGGGAGAAAAACGGTTCATTCTCTCTTACAGCACTGATCAAAGCTTCATATATTTGACCCAGCTGGAGGCTAAAAGCATTTGCAAACACACCCTCGTTCAAGCATTTTTCCCAAATGAACCAAGGCAATGTGAAAGGGAACAATCTGCATGCACGTTTTTATTTGCATTCAAATCCTGTTACAAGTACAATGAAACGGAACCAGGAAATTAAGGACTAGGGCAAAATGCAGCCCCCCCCCCCGGATCAGTTGCCTTACATTACATTAAGGCAGTGCCAGATTGTTTGTGGAAAACCCAATTTGTTTGTTTCCAACCTACGGTACATAGACACTATCAGTAGCAATTGCCTTTTTTGAAAATTGCCATTTCAAAATGATTAGCGTCTTGTCCATTACCTCAAGCTCACAATATCGTCGATGCCTCCAAAACAGGGCGCAGCAAAGACATTCACAAAAGGATCTCATCAAGGCCTCAAACCACCATGCCAATGTTTACAGAACTTACAGGTGTTTATGCAGAGAGAGAGAAGATACAGGGATTACACCGCTGTGCCCCCAAGAATTTTATATTTTGCCTGAATCTCATTTCCATTATCAAGGCCAGGGCATGGGTGGGTCCATATGCTTGGTTTGCAAGTGGTTTATAAATGGTTAATGGAACAGTGGCGCCATCTATTGGCATAGCTTAGAAACATTAAGGCATAGAAATAGGGAAAAACAATTTACAATTTTTATTAATAAATCCTCTTGATAAATTGTACAACACTGAACAGATCTAGGCCCATGTGCAGCTGTAACAGACTTGCACAGGGCCAAAAGGGTCTTCATGCTGCATCTCCAAACCAGAGACGAGATGGCCCCAAGTTGTCCACTTTCAATGAATGATCACCAACCATCCTCCACCTCACTCTGAATCTGCACCTGGGAATTAAAGCACTTTAAAATAAGGGATACAACATCACAATAGCCTTCCTCTGTACCCATTTTACCCATGGTAATCAGGGGCTGACATTTAGCAAGTCAACTCTATGCACCAGTCATGCCTCAATTTGTTTTCACAAAATTATTAGTGAAAGGAAATTAAAGATTTTACCTCTCCAGTTCAGACTTTCTTTGCTGCTGGCTTCCGTCCCTTCCCCTGCAAAGAGAAGCATCTTTTTTTTAAGCAGTCAGGGGAGATTATCCGTCATCAGATTCGCTTGGGCGACGCTTATACAACAAATCCTGGAACTTCATTACACAGCTAGGTTTCAGGTGCAGCAATCCAATTAAAAAACGGGCACCTAGATAAGGGGCAGGAGCTAGGCACGTGCAGAGCGTCAGAACGAGCGCACTAATGAGCCTGGGCTGGATGACAATCACACCGCCCCCCCGCCAACGCCGATTTTAAAATCATACACACCTTTTTAGTAGGGGGAACCTCCTCATCAGACACTGTGCTTTTATGCAGAAGGAGAAAAAAAAAAAAAAAAAAAAAAAAAGCAACCTTGTTAATGAGAGCGCAGTTATGCAGCAGACAGCAGCAGCAGCAGCAGCAGCACCACTGACATCTCTGCCTGCCTGGTTCAGCACAGTGTTGGAATGGACACTCCCATACACTGCTTTTATAGACATGAGACCCTTGTAGGTAGATTTGGGAGGGAGGGAGGGGGGGGGGAGAAAGAAAAAAAAAACGATTGTGGGGATAGGGGGGGCATTTAGAACAGCTGTAGAACCCAACTAGGAAGTGCAGACAGTAAGAGTGCAATGGTCCCCCAACTACCAAAATTCTATACATAATCACCAAAAATTAATTTGAAACTGACCAGGGTGGTAACACAGTATGAATGCAAATCAATTACTCCAACCCCCCAACCCGGTACAGACACAGGCCTAAATTGGTTTAATGGGAACCATTACAACATTTAGCATCCAGTGCACCTCAAGTATGCATAGGTTTTTAATTTTCATGTTTATAATAATACAAGACAACCATTTTACCAGGACACAGACAGGACTGTTGCAATCTTTAAAGACCAGTGTACTTTTTGTGGTTCCCTTTAAACCAGCTGCCAATTTAGGTCTTGAAAACCATGTCTTTGTTATTCAAGCACCAGCCTACCGAAAACAAGCACACACTGTGCAAGACCTGAGCAATGACAATACTGTAATTATGTCTCAATATTAACAGCATAACATTGGTAATAAAATCATGTTTAAACTATCCTGAATGGTAATTACAAAGTATATTACACAATGACAACAGCTACAGGACCCTGAGCCCCAGCCATTTACAATGGCAACGGTTGCATATTTATCCAGAAAAATTCATATCAAAATCAAAAAAATATATATAATCAGGATTCAGAAACAAGTTGTTAAAGCTCATCTCCTAGCCCTACACTGTACCCCTAAGGAAAGGAGTCCGACACCAGTGTTTGACCAGGGGTGTTTCTCAGCCACTTACCCGTCCTTGTCCGCTTCCTCTGGCTTCTTTCTCTACGGGAGAGAATTGATAAAACGTCACCCAGCATGCTACATCTGCTCCCACATCTACAGACTGTTACTGCCACACACTGAGGCCAATCAATCGGGTTACAGAAAAAGTCTGAGCGCACAAATCCACATCTTTACGAAGATGTTGGATCAAAGAAATCTCGTCATGATACCTCATTTTCCTTCCCACCAATCGCAGAACACCCCATTCTGTGGGTGAGGAGGTTCTGCTTCAGGCCACACGCCGCCCTTACCTTGCCTGCTCCTGCTCCATTCTTTGCGGCCTGCTTCTTGGCAGGTTTGGGGGGTGACTCTTCGATATCCTCCTCCTCTTCCTCTTCAGCAAACTCTTCCTCCTCTCCATCGTCCATTTCATCATCCAGGTCATCGTCCTCCACTGTAAAGCGGAGATTGAGGTCAGTGAGGAGGAAACAGAAACTGCCCAGGTTGAGGGGCAGAAGACAGGGGATCATGAGGCACATCTATGGTCAGACTTACAAGCAACGTGCTCCCCACATATAAACACCGGTCCGGAGCCATGTTTTAATCTGAACGTTATTGGAGGGTGCAAATCTACACCCGACAGGTTCACCTGTACAAATACAAGGAGATAAGGTACAATTAAATTGCTATAGGTTGATCCAAATCGATCCATTTCATGGACTATTGCCGAACTATTCCGGTTAAGCATCCAAAACCTTCGGAATACAAACACCAAACACTTTCCCACCGTTGGCATTCCGGAAGCTCGCAGCGTTGCCAGTGGAAACGCCTGACTTTCATCTTCCCCGGTTACCACCTCGACGATATTAAATTCGTCTTTCGCTGACGCACCCAAACACATCTGAACACAACAAAGCAAAAACAGTAAACAGTTACTGGCAGGTGATTTGAAAGACTATCACAGTAGATTGGTCAGTCACTCAGATGCCATTTCGAAATGCTGAACCTACAGTCCTCAGCGCGAGCTGGTGCTGATGCTTAGAATCGTCCGTTCTGAACGTCCCCGTCTTACTGGTGTCATTGAGCTCGCAACCTTTTAACAAAACACATTATGTCAATGATTACAGGCCATTTACTCTTTTTCCTCTTGAATTTCGTGTTAAAGGAGACAAGGATTGCTTTATTTTTAAAAGCTCGTCCATTTTAAAGTAACATCTGCTACACTTTAAATTCAACCAAAATTATATTGAGTTTGTACCCCAGAGAGTTGACACTGGTTTTTCTGGTTTGTTGACATCGCTAACCGACATTTTCCCAAAAGACTCTGAAATGGAAAATTGCAGTCAAACTACTTTGGATTTGGATATATTCACAATGAGCTGCAACCTTTTTTTCCCTCACAGAACCTTACCAAGAGGTAAGTAGTTCCGCTTAAAAATTAGGCGACCTCAAGCAGCAGCACTGGTAAAACAGACTAGCCTCCAAATTAGATGACTATAAAGAGAAAACAAGTTGCACCGTCAGGTGAGACCAATAAAATAAAGGCAACTGCGAAGGCTGCTCACCTGATCTTAATTACGGGAAAGCTTCAAGCCAAGGGGCGTTTGGGTTTAGCACAAGTTAACTTCTGCTCTCATGCGCAGAACGATGAATAGGGCAGTGTTATACCGGTAGCCCAGCTTTTGCAGGTTCACTGTTATAGTCTTCAGCAAGGCGATGAACTTGAATCCTTTCAGTGTGTATTCAGCTGCATAAATTACCCTCATACAGAACTGTGTAAATCGCTCTGGGAACAAGCGTCTGCTAAATGCAAAAAAGTAGGCTAAATGTCTGGTGGAGCATGCTAGAAAGGTACTGAATGACGCACAAATTTAGGTTACTTATGCCTTTTTTATATGAAAGGAATCCCTCTCATTCTGGATGTGAAACGTGACAACATGGTTTTCAATCGATAAAAACTAATCAGTTATCAGCCTGTCCAGGGATCCAACTCTAGCACAAGGTCAAGCGGGTCGTGGTGGGATTATTGGGGATAGATGACGTCACGCTTGTTCCGCTTGGCTTTCATCCTGAGCAAAAGTGCAAAAGACAGAACCATGAACACGATCACATCGGTACAATTGACAAGCGACTCATCACGATTCGTATTCCACCTAAAGTGGCGCAAATAGCATGTTTGGTATATTCAGTCTTATTGTCTCATAAAGGTTTGACCCTTTGGCTCAAAAACACTATCTTTTCGTTTGGCCACCTCACTGGTTTTAAATCAGCTAATTGAGAATATGATTACCAAACTATAACAGGCTAAATCATTATTTTTGTGGTAAAAATGCAAGAATCACAATCTATAATGGTGCACTGGTATATTTTTCTTCCGCATGCAGTTCTTTTCATATCCTCCCTCAGTTCAGCATAATACCCCGGGGATGGCCTCTGAGCAGATATACTTATAGGCTTCTGCACCTTTAAAGAACTCGCTTTTCCTCTTAAACGATCAACTATTTATATGACGCACAACTTCTTGGAGGTTTCTGAATTCCCAGACATCTTCATTTGCATAATCTTCAACTGTCCTATAAATATCCGAACACAATTTATCGTGCAGAGCGTCCGTTGTGACTCCCTTAATCAAACCTTTGTCAGCGTGCCCCCGTGCGCTCGGGGAATTTCGTTGTCAACAGTGCGATCTGATGAAAGAAACGACTCAGCCGCGGAGGTGTCAATATATTTTTGTCAGTCAAAATAGAGAGTGGCCTCTTTTTCGTTTTTAACCGATTATGCGCAATGATGTGAAACAAAGGTTTCGTTGACAAACAGGGGGCGTGATGGGGCGTGTCATTTGAAGAAATCGTGACACAGGAGGACGCGCACCTCCAGTTCTCGGGATGCCATTGCGTATTCTGTACCTGACCGCTCTGATATAAGCCATTGATTGGTTAAGAAGCCAACAAGCCTCGTTTTCAGGGCCTAAATTAGCTTCTCATTGAAAGGAAACCACAAAACACAGCGGATGCATTGGCTCTCCCAAGGCTTGCGTTGTGGACCTCTGTGTCTGACAGCCTTACTGTTGAGGGTTGACTGTGACCACTGATGCTGTGGCTTGTTGTGTGGATCTGTGAATAGATTATGTGGACTGTGGGCCAAAGATTGAGCAGGTGCACATGGTTGATACATGGTGATATGTGCAGCGTGGATCGGAATGGTGTGTGTGTGCGCGTGCATTCACATGGTGAATATAAATGTGTGTGTGTGTGTGTGTGTGTGTGTGTGTGTGTGTGTACTTTGACTAAGTTATTCAGGTTGCCTGTATGTGTGCACGTGCATGCACGCATGCATGTATGTGCTGCGTCTATAAGTTATTCTGTTTGTGTGTGTGTGTGTATGTGTGTTTGTGTGGGCGTGTGAGCACGAGACGGGGGTGTGATGTATTATTCATGACACCCTCTGGGTGCAGCGCTTGCCGCCCCTGGATATCAGAGCGGAGGGAACATGAGCTGGTGGTGTGACCGCTGCTCCCCTGGGCTCCAGAGTCAGCCCCTCTCTGTCATCAAAGACCCAGAGACTGTGGAGGGGAGGAGGGGAAGGAGAGGACAGGGACCGGGGGAGGGAGGGCTGGGAACAGAGAAAATGAGGGAGGGGGAGACCGGGAGAGAGGGAGAGAAAGGGGGGTGGAGGGAGGAAGAAGGTGGGCCAGGAAGCAGATAAAATGTTGATTTCGGGGAAGGAGGAAGAGAGCGATGGAGGAGGAGAAAGTGAGGATGAGAGAAAAGGGAGGCAGAAAGAAACAATACATGAAATGAAATAATAATAATCATAATAATGATACACTTGTGAAGAGGTGTGCACTGAAGATGGATAGGGGCAGGGGAAGAAGTGGAAGAAAGCACAGAGTACAAAAAAGAGAGAAGGGGAGATGGATGGATGGAAAAAAAGAGAGCAGGAGGAGGAGTAAAACAGGCAACGTGGGAGAAAATTGTAAGAGGAAAGAGATAAAGGATGAGACAGAATTGAGAAAAGAGCGGGATATCACAATCAATGGCCGACACAACAAAGGAAACAGTCTGCCGGTAGCCTGTGTGGTTACTCTTCCCATTGAAGTATTACATGTCGGGCCATATCTCAGTCTCTCCACTGAGAGGATAAGCCACTCACAGGAATGCTAAACAGAGACATGCAGTTCACATACCAGTGTAGGATTGGTTAGCACTGGGAATCGGAGGCCTTGCAAAGCTAAGGCCCACCTTCCTAATTTTCACATTTTTTAGCTGTGATGAACCGTCCTATAGTTTGACAGTGGCGTAGTGCAAAAATCCATGACTGAAAAGTGACATTCCAATGAAGGTGTGTGTATTTTGGCTGACAAATTCAGTTTTCTTACTCTCTTCTAAAATTATTTACCAGCTGCTATGGCAAATTTTAGCGTTTTTGACGGAATTGACATAGCTGCCCTGTCCTGCTTATGATTTTTGGAGTATTTTTTCAGTAAGACCAGGAAGTAAAATTAGCTGGGGAAGCCTTCAGTTTGTTGCTGGATTATATATTGGTTGGCCTTTAGGGGGCACTCTTTCTTATGAACCAAGTATGTAAAACTGAATTTAATGGTGATTCAAACAAACTGTACTCAGACAAGGTGTAATCGGTCACACCACTGAGAACCATCCAACCCCCCACGCCCCCACCCCCACCCCCCAACACCAGAGAACCTGACCCTTATCTCTGCTGGCCCATGCTTGGTTTGGTGACTGCTTGTAAAGTAAGAGCTGTTCTCATGCCGGTAAAAACCAGGGTAGTCTTCAGATAAACAAGCCACACCCCTGTCCTCTACAGTTCATCGACTGGCGGAATCTGACATTCTTCATTCTGCTGTATGCTGCACTCAGAGTTGGTGGTGAATTTTTCAGTGTTGTTTCTTTGAGCCTCCTTCGCACAATCCAACTCCGCCAAAGACAGAGCGGTTGCAAAATCGAGATCGACCACATCAGAGCCTTTGTGGGTAACTGCTTCGACCGTGGCCAAGACCCCAATCACGCCGCTGTGTCCCCAACAGACTATGCGTCTCGAAGCGTGAACCGGCCTTTTGGCAAGAGCATCTTGACATCTCGAGCAATCTGGCCGCCGTCTTGGTTCGGAAAGCTCTGGCATCATCACACAGTTCCTGCTGCCACGGTTACGGTCGCCACTCCTGGAGCCAGAGGGACTGACAGAAGCCCAGCTTCTCGCCCGCACTGCTTTTGAACCTCGGTTGAAGCGCCTGTTTTTTCCAAGTGCGGATCTGACGTAGCTGCCGCCGTGGGAACGGATTGTACCATTCTCTGTTTGAAGAACCCAGGCAAAAAAAAAAACTGGATTAGTCTATGCCCTGCGGTAGCTGCCAAGATTTGATGTTATTTTATTCTTTGGGATTCTCTCCTTCTTGCTGCCTCTGCTCTTCTTCCCCCACCTCTCTCTCTCTCCATCTCTCCCCCTCCCTTCCTTCTTTCTCTTTCCCCCTCCCTCCCACATTACTTGTGTGCAAAGAGCTGAATCCAATCTACTTACACAGCATGTATGATGACGGGATAAACCCAGCCGCTGTGAGCCATCCAGGCCCTGACAAAGCCTGTACACGCACACAGCTGAGGAAGGAGGAGAGGAAATGGAAGCAGGGAGCAGTGATCCTCTCTCTCTCAGAATTTCTCCCTTCCACCTCCTGTCTCCTGTACCATCACTCTCTCTCTCGCTCTCTCTTTCTCTCTGCCCTTTTTGTCCTTCCACCTTTACCCTCCCCTCTCTCTCTGTGTGCCTCTGCCTGTTTTACTGTCTCACTTTGTCACTTTCTCCTTCCCCATGTACTCCTCTCTTTCTGCCATCTGTCTCTTTTGCTGTTTGTCTCTCTCTCTCTTCCAGTCTCCCCCTCTCCCCTCATCTCCCACTCTCTCTCTCTCCTCCTCTCCCACTCTTTCTCTTTCTCTCTCTCTCCTCTCTCTCACTCAGCAGTTCTTTTCTCCTTTTTTATGGGTTCTCTCAGAGTGTTTCTGTCTTTCGGGGGCTTGCTAATGTGTGCTGGGCACTGTGCCAAACACACATGCCATTTCCAGAGATCCCATCGCCCACAATCTACTATTGACCCCCCAGCGCAAACCCCCCAACCCCCCTCACTCTTTCACTTGCAGTGGTGGTGGAGTAATAGATCAATGATGTGTTTTGATTTACACACCACAGAAATACACACACACACACACACACAGGGAGGCTGCATTACTCCACACATCCCTGTGTGTGTACACACAGGTGTGTGTGTGTCTGTTACACACTCCACACACCACACACATATCCACATCCAATCCATATTTATAAAGCTGGGCTGCATTACTCCCCTCCCTGTGTGTGTATGTGTGTGTGTGTGTGTGTGTGTGTTACACTCCCCTCCCTGTGTGTGTGTGTGTGTTTGTGTGATTGTGTGTATGTGTGTGTGTCTTAGAGACTCCCCTCCCTGTGTGTGTGTGTTTGTGTTTGTGTGTGTGTGTTGTGTGTGTGTGTGTGTCTTAGAGACTCCCCTCCCTGTGTGTGTGATTGTGTGTGTGTGTGTGTGTGTGTGTGTGTGTGTGTGAGAGACTCCCCTCCCTGTGTGAGTGTGTGTGCATGCGTGTGAGTGTGTGTGTGTGTATGTATGTGTGTGAGAGTGTGTGTGTTAGAGACTCCCCTTTCTATCTAGACTCATGCAGAGGAATCTCTCCAGCTGCATCCCACGCACACTCCAGATCTCCCTCTCTCTCTCTGTCTCTATCTCTGTATCTCTCTTCCTGAGAGAGAGGTGCTCTCTCTCACACATTCCCTCTGCCTCCCCACTCTCTCTCTCTCCCTCTCTCTGTGGTGATCTCTCTCTTTCTCTCTCCGTAGTGATCTCTCTCTCCCTCCCCTCTCCCTCTTTCTCCCTGTGAGTGGTGATCTCTCTGTCTCCCTCTCTCTGTGGTGATCTCTCTCTCCTTCTCTCTGTGGTGATCGCTCCCTCCCTCCTCTCTCCTCCTCTCTTGCTGTGCCTGGGAGGAGGCCGTCTGTGTGTGGGCACGGCTGACTGTGGGACGGTCGCTTCTGCCACGTTTTTATTTTTATTTCATTTCTTGCTTTTATTTTTGGAAATCACTTTAGTTTTTTTTCATGCTCCTGATCCAGGAAGAATGAATGGAACTGACTTGAATTTTGTCTTTGTAGCATGGTTACATTAATAATACTAATACTACTACTACTAATAATAATATCCATTTCATACAAAGACTTGGAGTCTATATTGCTTACAATAAACAAGCACCTATGTAAATTAATGAACTCAATTAAATTGAAAGTACAATGATAAAAGTATAATCAAAAGAGCAAACTGTAAAAGTTGGGTAAGAGAATAAGATGTTAGAGCATGACTAATAAAGGATCGGATATGAGCACTTTTAATACCTCCAGAGTTTTTGGGGCCTCATCTTCAGACGCCTCCAGCATTTTTGAATCTGCTGGAAGCCCCCTGTAGATTATCAGGTGATCATGCTAGGGTGTCACAGAAGCATAAAAAAACATTAACTGCTGTTCAACTGTGCATTTTTTTCCATAATTTCCATTCTGAAGATTTGGAATAGAGACAGGCTGAGATTGACTTGTATTTCCTTTCACATTTCAAATCCCTGTGGCTCAGAAGGGTGCACCTGTCTCTTCTAATCCATGGGAAATGTATGATCAAAGCGTATGCTTCTTAAAACTCAAAGCTAGTTAGCTTAGGAAAAAACTACGTGGGCTGGTTTCTGTCAACTCAACTGTCCAGTTGGCTCCAACCTGTTCCCATTCTGTGTATCAGCACCATGGACAGCCACTCCCTTCTGTCTGCTTGCATCACAGTGGAAATGGAATGTTCACTCTGGAGCATTGTGATGCAATGAGATGCACTCTCGGATGTTCCGTCTTCCATTGTTTTGAAGGCTGGTAAAGATTTTTTTAATCACAACACATTCGCTTCGCTCAGTCAAAATGCGATGTTTGATGTTCGTCTCTGATGAGTCATTGGAGTTTGAAGAGGGCTTTGTGTCGGGACGCACTGACGCGTAAATAAACGGGTTGCGGAGTGGCTCGTCCTGTCAACACACTGTTCCAGTGCGTGGGGAGGGCGTTCATGCTCTGATATCGCATCTTTGGCCGTGCCGGTGATGACTGTGATGACCACGGGGGGCCGGAGGTTGGGGGGTTGGCACATAATTGGCTGTGCTTGGCTGCACATTCTCCCAAATCTACAGAGGATGCTGTAGCGATGAGACAGGCTCACAAAGTACTCTTGGGCATTCTGAAACCAGCAGCAAAGGAAAAGAAAACTCAGGGATGCAATCTGGTTAAAAAAAAAAAAAAAGAAGTTCAAACACGGCCGATCAAAATGACTTTGAGGACAGAGTGCATCCAAAGCCGAGAATCAAGAGGCAAAACTCCTGAACTTGCGTGTCGGATAGACAATTCGGATAGAAACAACAAATTAGGACAATGAAGGAACTGATAAGCAAATCAGTCAATTGGGCCTTTGAGAGGGGCTGGGGTGAACCTTAATAAATATAATGACACTCTCTGTTTGCACAACACTTTTCAGTCAACATGCTCAGAGTGCTTTACAGTGACGCAACATTACATTACCCAACAAAATGAGCACACAGACTGCAGTACATGATAAAATATAGGCATAACATAATTAATAAAAGATAAGTTATATCCATGTAACTACTCTGTATGTGTATTTGTGTGTGTGTGTGTGTGTGTGTGCATATATGGGGGAGACAAAATAATGAAAACATCAAATGTAAAAGGACTTGTATTTGTAAAAACAGAAAGGATCTCTGTTAGATATTAAGTCAGACAATCCAACTTAGGGAAAAGGAGGCCCTTTCATTTGACATTTGATATGCTTTTCATATGAAGAAAACAATAAACAATTCCCACCTGCAAATACAGACCCTCCAAACCCAAGACAGAAATTTCCATTTTTCCTCATTTCATGTAAAATTTCAGAAAAAAAAATCACAAATCCGTTCGCAGTATGTATGTAAGACAGTTTAGGTTCCACAAATTAGCACTTACGGTGTCTGCAAACATCACTTCAGCTCCAGCAGTGATTGACGGCACAAAACTTTTACACACTTGTGTAAACAGGTCCGAGGAATCTTGTGACTGTTGTGAGGCTTTTTCGATCTCCTCGCGTCTTTGCCAACCTAACTGTTATAATCTCTTCAAAGTGTACTGCCTCCTCCAGCGTGTGGTGGTGAGCTGGCTTGTACTCCACTGTTAGCACGCCCAGGAGAATCGCTACTTTGGCACTGTGTTAAACATAGCCCACCTCACCCAGCACAGTCAGGCATAATGCTTACATAGCAGGTCCTTTAGCAAAAAAAGCAACTGTTCCGTCACTCTAAGGGGAAAAAAAAGGTTCTTCTCCCAGGATTTTTTGCTTGTAATTATAGCTGACCCTTTTCTTGGTCCTGTGTAGAAGCAGTAATGAACCATTTGACAGGACGTTATCAAATGCTTTGCTGCTGACTCCACTAGTGGTTCTGTGTAGCACCAGAAAGGTTCCCCTATGATAACAAATGAGAACAACCCCTCCTTTGGTGCTATTTCTGTGCTTATTCTTGTCCCGGAGTTTAGATCAGGACTTGTGCTGTCAAGCTTTTCACAGTAGGATTGTTGATCTAGGATGAGGTTTTGCTGTATCTATGATGAGCAAAAGAAGTCAACAGAGCCAAGCGTGGCAAATAACATAACTTAGATCATTAAAATCTTCTTTTGAGGGTCATGGGAGTGTAGATTGGGCATTCATCAGTGAAATGGAGAGAAAAGGGTTCATGGCCTGTGTCTGTAATGTGTCTCAGAGTAGCAGTGCTGACCTAGGATCAGTTTTTTATTTTTGCTCATAGTTAATCAGGCTTGGTGAAGAATGGGGGAAACCTGAGCCAGGATCAAAACTTCGATTTTGAGATTCTGTGTGAATGCTGGCCCTGTTCTCTGTGTTTTGGATGAACTGAGAAGTGTTTATATGTTTTTGGGGAACAACAGCACAGCAGTAAAGTGCTATAGTTGCAGCATCTGATACTGGAAATTTGAATGAATTACCTTCACAGAAAATGCAGCTGCATATAGTGCTTTAAAATGGTTCGGGTGTAATGATTGGGCTCTGGGCAAATGTTTCTCTGGCCAAATACAGTAGATAAAG
Source organism: Albula goreensis (assembly GCA_022829145.1). Classification (NCBI taxonomy): domain Eukaryota; kingdom Metazoa; phylum Chordata; class Actinopteri; order Albuliformes; family Albulidae; genus Albula; species Albula goreensis. The sequence continues at coordinate 65,987,008 of CM040741.1, forward strand.
GAATCATAGTGTAAAATGAAAATGGAAAGCATTCACTGCAGTTATGAAAAATTGAGACATACAAACACCCAGGCTGAAGGTGAAGGCTAAGTTCTCAGAAAACATGGTGGCAGACCGACAGTTACTAAGAGCCTCTCGAAATTCAAGAACCTTCTCATTTTTGGAATTAGTGCTTGTCATGAGCCCAGGAGCTACCCGATGGAACAGGGCCAAGCATGACAGTGTTCTGCCGCGCCTTATCTTTAGACATGAGCCCGGGTACAATACTCCCAAAACCGGGTTATCTCTGATGGAGCCATACATAAAGTCCGCATCTTTAAAGAGAGAGAGAGAGAGAGAGAGAGAGAGAGAGAGAGGAGTTGGAAGAGTGAGGGTGTTCGAGAGAAACGCGCACACTGCGGAGTTCAGGCGAGGAGAGGGATGACAGGCAAAGAACGAAGAGAATACTGAAACCACACCGCGCAGTTAACGAGTGACACAGCGGCTTGCCCGCACAGCACCGACATCCGAGGTTGTTGCGACAGAGACCGACATAGTCCTTCCGATACATATTGTGGATATTACAATCAGTTGGTTCCCCAACCGTTTCGCGCTGGAGAAACCTGGACTGGGTTCGACCATGCTGGCGGCACGTTCTGTCAAAAGCGGGGCTCTCAGAGCCTTCCTCGCGCTGGGGACACTGTGGGGACTTTGCTTGGCTCAAGGTAAGCACAATGAACGCTTCACGATAAATAGTGGATCAACTTTGTGTTCACGGTCAAGGTTTACGCACGGTGCGCGACTTCATGTAGGGTTTCGTTTTGTTTTAATTAACACTTGTTTTATCACTTACATTGCTGGGAGGAGACTGGTGTGAGTTTTCAAAGATTCACATTGATTGAATAATCACCCCGCAATGAACTGGAAGCTGGCAACAGTTCTCACCTGCAATCGGTGGAGGCATATTTGAACTGTAGACAGGTTCTCTCACCGCTAACCAAGTATTTGAGGTGGCTTGTGAAATAGTGGGGAATCACAGAGCACCGGCATAAGGCGATTGTTTATTATAGCATAGGGAGTCCATAGTGATCCATACCAGTAGGAAGGCGGAAAACAACCTTTGTTTGACTGTTTTCGAATCTGATTTATGCATTAGTGTGGTTTGCGGTTGCTGGGCGCAGCTGCAAAGCGGCGATGTTAAAGCTTGTGCTGGTCTGCAGCAGGATGCGCGCGTCAATACCAGCGGGTAGCTTACTGCGGGGTCTAACTACTCCGTGCCTTTGTGTGAGTGAGAGTGTGCAGAGAGAGAGAGGAGGACTCTGAATGATAAATCAGATATCGCCCAGCAGGACCAGACCGCCAATGAGATACCGGACCGGGACCATTTTCCCAACCTTTGATTACACTCGTTTAATTAAATAGTGGAACGCAACGCTTCGTGCGATTTAATTTTCGAGCTCCATTTCCTCGCAGTGCGCCTAAGTGTTTTTAATGTTCACTTCTGTTGGTGTCCAATGAATCTCGGTTTGGTGAAGAAATGGCCTCTAGTTATAATTATGCTTAGCTTCATATTTACCATAAACTAAAAGGAACCATAACCTGGTGTCTGATTTGGCCTGGACTTGCGCCTCAGTTGTTTGTTATTCTTCTTAATTTTTTCAAACTGCTGAAGTAGTGACGAGTCGTGTCACAGTGTTTCCATGTCTGCTTGTTTTCATTTTAGACCAGCAGAACTTAATTTTGTCGATAAATACAGAGGTAATTAATGTATGCGTCAAGGCCATCTTGGCTTAAAAATCATTTCAAATAATGGCAAAAATCGATGGAGTAGTCACGACGCATGGTTGTCCACGCTCTCTTGTTGTCCTCCATAAAAAGCCACGCTTGCACAATGAAGGGAGAGAGACCATAGGCTTCCATGGAACTGCACTAGTCGTTGAGCACATCCACCCTGTATCTCGCACACGCACAGCCATCGATTCCTTCTCACTGTTGCCTTGTAAAATTAGTTCTTTCAGGCGGACAGGCATTTGATTGGGGAACGGCCGCTAGAGCCCGAGCCGACAGCGTGCGCGACTGGTGCTATCTTTCTTTCAGGGAAGCTTGTACTGACCACTGTTTTCACTCTGTGATTTTGCTGTAATCGCTAAAATGCACTTAAGGGGTGACAGAAACATTGCAGATATAGTACACAATGCAGCTACATTCCCCCCACAATCGCCCACCGTGCTCAGTAAAGAGACAGTGCGATCCCCATGGCTATCACACACGGCTCAGTGCTCTGCCTTCGCTATCATGCTGCTCCGTTCCCTAATTACCGAGCCATCATTGTATCTGAACGCAGCGTGGCCAGGCTGTGTGAGACTATTTTGAACAAAGAGTACAGTATCTGGGAAACAGGGGTATAATTTTTTGCCAAGCGGGTTTTATATTTTGAAGTTACTGCCATAAAAACCCTGCCCCAAACGAACCAGCTAACTGGTGAGAGACAATCCGATTTCTTTGTGTAAAACCCTAGAGACAGAATGCCACGCGGTTGTTTGGCCAATGATTTCTAAGACCCCGTGTCTACCGTTTTACAATACTTTGTAGGCTACTTGCATTGAATTACTCCAGGGATAACTTGGTAGTGTGGATATCTGCAGTGCAAAAAAAAAAAAAAAAAAAAAAAAAAAAAAAAAAACTGGCAAAGCGAAAGAGAGGGTTTCAAGACCTATTAGCTGCGAAACCATGGGGATTCTTGGGTGCTGCAAATAGTTCCCTTGTTTACAACAGCTACAGTGGCAGCTTTGAAAAGGTTAGGACACCATCATTACCGCGTCAGCTTTAATGTGCCTGGGTGCACGAGACAGTCGCAGTTGTTGACTGTTAGTCTGTACTGAGACCACCAGTCACACAGCGCCCGGAGGCTCTCGGAGGCAAGGGCTGCGACGCAGTCATTTTTACAGACCCGCGTGTCCCTGAAGAGGCAAGGTTGTCTGAACTCTGTAGATTTCGCTCAGGCGGGATCGCGTCTTGTCTCCTCTTCGCCTTACATGGCATCGCCCCTTCCTGCGTATCTCAGGGCTCCCCCTCGGCTGTGTTAAGGCTGACATTTAAGACAAAACAAAAAAGACACGGTGCCAAACGCCTCCACCCGCCCCTTTCCTATGCGTTCACATTTCTAATATCACTTGAGCATATTTGTCGTTTTGAAAGCTTTGGCCGACAGAGCTAATCCAGTCATGCCGGCACGGGCTATTTTAAGCCCGGGTAATTGCTGCAGAGGGGGAATTGTGTTTCTCATTTGTCTTCCCAGACAGCAAACACAGGTACCCACTTTGGTGGTAGAGGAGGGGCGCGCTAAGGGGCACTCATGGGGAAAGACGGAGGATTGATGCTTCACTGCGGCCCGTGACCCTCTGAGATATGAAAATACCGAGAACACGGAATGCACCCTAAATCTCCAAAGTGCCTTTCTTCTCTTTCCCTAACTTCACCTGATCTACAGAGCGCAGGACAGGTGAAAAGCAGAATGACCCAAGCCTCAACTGTCATTTCGGTTCAGTGACGAGTTAAGTAATAGGTGCTTCAGAGTGTCCGGACGCTGACTCCGTCCAGCTGTGGATCCGTGGGACCAGCCGCACGGATGGATGCTGCGTTTCATTTCTCTCGAGCTCTTAATTAATGAGCTTTGGTTTCAGCTGTTGATTGAGTGCTGATCTGGACTCGGCATGCCGTGACAGTCGTCTGCTGCTGTCAGTCTCTTGGGAAGGACTTGTGACATCATCACGGTGTTTGCTGTTTGTGCAAAATAAATAAATAAATAAATAAAAAAATAAAGGTATTTCATTAGCTGAGACAAACTCGCTAATCAGGTCCCTTGACAATGTTTGTGTTCTGTAGTCTGCACATGGACGCCGGTCTCAATTCAATTTCTTCATACTTTTCCAAAATAGACCTACTACAATTCATAAAAATAGCAGTCACTTCAAAATAAACATTGATACAACAGACAACAATATACACACGGCCGCTGATGTCCAAATTGAGGTTTGAGACTAAAGTGTGGTTTTCACATCTTTTTTTTCTTGAGGGCCCTTCTTACAGTAATTCTGTCATACGGCTCTTAACTGTAATTGAAAATAAGGACACGTGTAATGGATTGTCCATTATAAGGACTAACCATTAACTTAATCATTAACCGTGAAATCTCAGTCCTAATTCCAGTGTTCAGTTGTGTATTTGTCTGGAGGAAAGTGGTAGAGTTTCAGTGATCACGCAGTCAGTCATTGCTGATTGCATTCTGACAGTGTGTAAGCCCTAGTCATGGAAGAGTTTAAATTGCTAGACATTAATTATATTATCAAAGTGAGGAATTACAAGCTAATTGTTGTAATGAAGGCTGGGCGCAATTTTTGTGCAACAAAAATGAAAGAATATGTAAAACCAAATCAGTCAACTAATACAAATCTCTGAACATAACGGTTCATAAATAATCAGTAATATCAGATTTATGACTTGTATTGTTGTTCTGAAAAACCTCTGGGTCAATGTTTTTGCCAGCTTGACACGAGACTGATTGTATGTTCATTCAGGACTGACATTGGATTGACTCCATAACACACCCTGAACAAATGAGAGAGTCATAAAAAGTGCCTCCCCTAAAGGAGGGTTAAGGTTTTATAAATGTTCTTGTATTTCTGGCATAGTAATATTTTATAACAATATAATAATATTATTACATTACATTACATTACATTACATTACATTACAGGACATTTGTTAGATGCTCTTATCCAGAGTGACTTACAAGGCAAAGTGCACAAGAATGGTACAAAAAGTGCAAAGATAACCCTAGAGAGGGGTAAAGTCCCAAGTGCCAAAGGTGATTGAATAGATTAGGACTCCCTTACTGACTATCTAAAGAGAAAGTAAACAGTCTTGTTTAAAAACAAATCAGTTAAAACAAGAGCTATAAGGGTATTACAGAGAGCAAGGGAGGGGAGGGAAGAGGTGCAGCCTGAAGAGGTGAGTCTTCAGTCTCCGCTTGGTATGATATGATAAATATTATTATTATTATAAATAACATTTTAATTTAATTTTGTTGGTGACTAAAGTCTGTGCCAGTGGTTTGAGGATGAAGACCTGGTGTTGTCAGTTTAACTTGCTAAACCAGTAATTATGTGATTAATATGCTCTGTGGTTGAATTAATTATGTATTCCTGTCTGTTTTTTTTTCCTTTTGGCAAATAAACATGGATAATGGTTTATGCGGAAGTCCCTACGTGGAATGCAGACTTATGTGAAAGTCCATTGTGCGATCTCTGTTGAGATTCATTGCAAAATAACAGAATCTGCCAAACAGAACACATTGTACCACTTCAGAAGACATGCCTAGCTTTGGCCAGATGAGAAGGTGCCAACCCTAGTTTGAATTCATCATTACAGTCCACAGAAGAACGAACAAAAAAGCCTTTCACATTTTTTTTTTTTTTTACGACATTAAAGTTTGACCAAAGCTGATGGTGGCAAGATAGAGCAGAGAAATAGGACCAAATGCAAATCTATTTCTACTGTCTATTTTGTGCTCATAAGCATACATTAAAATCTTTGTGGAAAAAAAAATCTTTTAAAAGCAGTTATGGTGTTTTTGAGGATGTTCCCAGCAAACTTCTGAAAAGAACAACTGGGGGAAAAAAGCAAGTCTTTTCATGATTCCCCACTCGATGTTCAAGTGTTGGGCAAAGCGATTGAGGCTGGATTGAATAGAGCAGTAGGATTCTTATGGGAGGTCTGTAGAATAATTGATGAGGTCTCACTGCCCCTAAAAGCCACAGAGATCATCCTTCTCTTTGCAGAGGTGAGCCCATGTGACATAGCAAATCAAAGCTAGCTCCATTTTCCATTTCCTTTCACCGCCATCTCTTTCATGTCAGCCTGGGGCTGTGCAATGTGACCAAATTCTCATTTCCAGACATAGATCACTTCATATCCAGGTAACGATACATATCACGATATAGCACATCTTTGTAAATTCAATGAATAAATAGTTTATATAAAATGACCACACGGAAGGGCTTATTTCTCATTACATCTTGAATGGTACATACTTGACAAATAAAAGGCACTTACTTATATTTGATTACTTTTCTGTTTTTATTTAGAACCTTAGTGTACATTTTCAATTAAGCATGTGACAAAAGTACAGGTGCAAAGTACTGCCTTTGTGGGAAACCAGCTCTTGTGCCCAAACTGAACAAAAAAATATCAACTAATCATCTAATCATTGTTTTTCATTTGAGAAGACCTTGATGCGTTGAATGAGGAGTTTCAATGCAGAGCTAGAACAAAAATCTTCTCTCCCACCTGCACCTTTTCTCAGATGAGAGTGCAGGCTCTTGGTATATGAGTGGAGGCTACAGAGGAGGCTATGGAATGCTTCTCAGTTCCCTGGCAGTTTACCATAGTACCTCCAGTACAGTCAGTCCTGCCCCGCTCTCTGTGTGGACCTTGATGCTGTGCAAATGTGACAGAACAAAAGCGCTAATTATTAGCGGGGGAATATCTCTCTTGGCAAATCAAAATTAATAATACAGTGCAATTCAATACAGCACAATAAAATATTACTTCATTGATTCCACCAAGAGCAGCTCCATTGAAAGTGTCTCATAATCCTTACAGGAAATATGACACTGCACTGTATGTGAACAAGGGAAATTCAATATTTCCTCCAGTGTAATGATGAAAAACCAAAGTCTGAGGGCTGAGAAATGAATAACTGTATAGCGGTCCTGATATGAGGGCTCAAAAATGGCACAATAGAATCGCATTGTACCGTAATCGTTGTCACGGTCAACCCAGCCGCATTGTCCAGGCCTCCGGATTTCTCATAATGGGTGTATGTTACAGCCTATTACTGCTTTTCCAAAACGTCTTTTTATCCACCTTTAATGTTTTATTGATTCAGAATCATTGATCGTACCTGTAAGACCGTCTTGCTGCGACACTGTTGTCAGTCTTGAAGAGATGAAGCTGGCGCTTGTGTGTGTTGTCTGGAATGCACACTGCCTGCCATTTGCTTTGTATCCCTCATTGTGCACTATGACAACTGAGTCATTTCACTAAAGCACAGTACTGTTTGCATCACTGATGCAGTCGACTGCAGGCACGTGTTAAACCTGTGGGATTACACTTGTGCTTTGAGGTGAGGAATTCCTTGCCTACTGAAACCCTGCCTCTTGGGCAACAATATAGCTGATCGCATGCCCTTAGGAAAGCAACGGCCAAGCATGTGCTCTGGATAATGGCCATGGCCAATCACATTCCCTGGGCAACACCATGGCCAATCACGTGCAGTCCTTAAGTGCTGCCAGCCATAATCAATTCTAACACAAACCGGATTGACTGTGAGACGTATCACTGGACTAAGAACTATAGGTTATCAGAATGCGCCACCCAGCAGCCCAGAGCTCGACTGGTCACGCTCTCCTGCTCATACAGCCCTACATCCAAGGCAGTAACTCCCACCTGCTTAAATTTAAACACTTCAGCCTTTCCGTTCCAGTCAGCAGTCTGTGGTCTGACAGCAAAACACTGTCTTCATGACCAGTGGTGCTTGGCATTTCTGTTTGTGAGTGACTGCGCGTGTGCATGTGTGTGTGCGTGTGTGTATTTCAGATTTATTAAGAAGCATCAATAGTTTGAGATGTCTCGGCATCAGCTTACCATTGCCGATGATGTGTTCACCAACAGATCTGTTCTACAGTCAACAGGCAACACCTTGAAAAACAAGCAAAAAAAAACCCTTGTTTTCATAGCTTCATTGCTTTGTGTATGTCAACGCAAATTCAAATATCAGTATGTGATCTCATGATATACACATACAGTGGGGTCCACAAGCCTGAGACCACATTAAATTGTTTTTTTTTTCATGTAAACCTGCAAATAAACAGAATGTCTCAGGATTTTAAAATATTTCAAATAAGGTAAAGTTCTGGCATTTACAATGCAGAAGACAAATTAAAATTCTGCACATTTGTTCAGCAAATTTGTCACATTGATCATGTCAACCCCTCTATCCAAAAGGTCAGACCCCATCAAACATTAATGGGGGAACTTAAAGGCCTTAATGTTTTGGACACATAAAGACCATGGGATAACATGGATCATAAGGTTTGCACAAACTTGTGGAGTCCATGCCAGCTCCAGTGCACCCTGTCATTGAAGCAAAAGGGGGGACATACCAAAAAGTAAGACATTGAAATTGATGTACATTTTTTAAATATAATATGTAATGAAAAATGTTGTATTCAATTATAAAAAAATTCAGAATAGAAGCTCTTCCACTGGTGGTCTCAGACCCCACTGTATGACAACATGTGGTTCACATGTGAAATACCAAATGTGATGCACATTTGCTGGGTCTTAAAATGTTGGCTGACAAATATTTTTGGAAAATTTACCAGAAAAATGAGTTATGGGAAGCTTTACCTGCCTCCACGTTCTTATACTGTGATGTGTATAAACTGGAGCTGGAGGTTTTGCAGGGCTGCGTTGTTACTAACGTGATGCTAAGTGTGACAAAAATTTGACTGGAAGTCCTGTTCACGCTTGCTGATTTCCACTTGAACCCACCCCGACCCCTGGCTGACCTTGTCTTTTAAAATTCGAGACCACAGGAAGGCGACGCTTTCGGGCACGAGGTGTTACAACGAGGCTGTGACTGGTTGAGCGGCGAAGCCCGTGACCGAGCAGGTGGGCGGCGGGACATGTGGGGGGCGAATACGTTCAGGTTAGCGGGAGTGCTGCTGTTCTTGGCGGAGCGAATGCTGCGGCTCCGCGGTTCAGCTCGGGTTTGCTTCAAGGCCGCGGGACCCTGCCGGTTCACTTCCTCTGGAGCGTGCTGAAGAGCTTTACGCAACAGCCAGTCACATTGAATTACTGTGCCTTTGATTTGCATCGAACTTGTTTGCAAAGGCTACGTGCAAATCCTGCAGAATTTCACACTAGGTAACTTCTAAGCTCAGAAACACCCTCCCTCGCAACTGGGTTATGGCTTTTTATGTAATATTGTGAAGGTTCTAACCTTTCTTTCAACAGCTCTTTGTCAGCTGCTGTAGCCTAGCTCGTGGGTTTGTCTCAAGGATATGTTTCTTGTACAGGTGAGGTACAACAAAACTTGTCATTCAGTAGAGGAACATGTGTAATAATGTTTAAAGGAATTAGTACAAGATCCAAGTGTTGAGGGCTCCTATTCTCCTGTCTGAAGCTAAGTGGGGCTGGACTCATTTAAGACTTGGATGGGAGAGCTGGGAATAGGTGCAACAGTGTAGTATAATGGTTAGGGAGCTGGGCTTGTAGCTCAGAGGTTACAGTGTTGTATAATGGTTAGGGAGCTGGGACTGTAACTCAGCAATTGCAGGTTCCATTTTCAGGTAAGATACTACTGTTTTTGCAAAATGTTTAACCTCAATAGCTTTGGTAAATATTCAACAGAATTCATGGACAGTGTATAAAAGTGTTGGCTGCAAGTTGGTCTGAATAAGGGTGTCAGCTAAATTTAAAATAAGGTTGATGCTAAAAGTGGTTCTGGCAGACCAGTTGAGGAGCAGCCTTCCCCCTGGACCAAGCTGAAAAACCAGAGACCCGGTGAGGCGATTGGGACACTGTGCCGGAGGAGACTCCTATCCTATCAAATGTGAAAACCAAGCGTCATCAGTTTTAAAAATTCATGGCACTTATCACTAAGAACCAGGACTTCCCCTGGTGTCCTGGCCAAATTCCCAACCAGCCTTTCTCGATGCGGCCATTTAATCAGCCTCAGGTTTATTAGCCAAAACCACAGTTGCTCCTTGGAAAAAAGAAAATCCCTCTTAAGTTCCTCTGGACATAGGATGCCCTCCAAGCCACTGATTCTGAAGCCAAGGGATATGGGAGAGTCCAAAAAAACACGACTCCCTGGTCAGAGCAAATAGTTTGAAAATTTAAGGACGAGGGCGACGTCTTGGCTGTTTTTGAGACTGTGCGAGTCAGTGTGAATGTAACTGACAAATCGGATGTATTTTTAGACGTAGACCTTTAATTATTTAAAGCGAAGAAGTTTAGAGTTACGCACACCTATTTAAAAATTACGTTTCAAATATTGGAATGTTCTCAGCATTGCCACTCACTTTAAAACTGATTTTTAAACATGATAAAAATCTGCAGTGATGTATTATGAAATAAGTCTGTGTGACAGAACTGAGGATTGATATCGTAGCCCAGCACTATACCATCAGTGGATTGAGCCACTTAATTCGAAGCACTAGAGTTTGCTTTCCTCACAGAGTGTGTGGACCTTCAAGGTTTCCCATAATTTACGTTTTTCATAATTTACAAAATAGTTGACAGACCTCTCGTGAATTATGAGTACCACTGTTGCCAGGACATTAATAATGCATTTGAGGGTTTTTTTTTTTTTACCCTCATTTTCATCCTTGACAGAAAACTGCTTAGCATACAGTACAAGGACACATTCTACTACTGTCAATCAAATCAGTGTTTGGCAGCTAGCTGGTGATTTTAATTGAATGCTGTGTAAAGTGTGTGTTTTGTGTGCTTGAAATACAATGACTGTGTGTCTATCAGTAAAAAAGATGATGCAATAACTTTCTGAATTTCTGAAATTTTCAAGATGGGGGGGAATATTCCAGTTTTTTTTATTCACAGATTTTGTGGGAAGAATAGAGCGTACTGTTGAAGTGGAGCTTGTCATACCATGCTGTGCAGGGATCAATATATTCGATTGAACGGATGGTGGCCGGGTTTCGCTGATGTCCATCTGCCATTCATCAGCATGTGATAAACATATGTGAATTGGTGCAAAGATGGTATTAGCATGAAGCAATTTCAGCGGAAAGACAGAGTGTTTGATGGGTTGATCAATGTATCAATTCAGCCTCATTTGGTTGGAAAGAATCTGAAAGAATCTCATGGGACTCTCTCTCTCTCTCTCTTTCTCTCTCTCACACACGCACAAAAGACATCTGAAAGACAACAGGAAGTCCAGCTTATATAACAATGTACGGTCTCACATAAACAGTCTTCCTCAGATATGAAGAAACTTTGATGCAACACCATCAGCCAGTGAGCGTATGAATTGTTTGCTTGCTTATAAAAATGCCGTAACTTACAGGAGGGGCATATTATCTGATAAGCCATAATATTTTGAAATTAATGAACAATTTAGTAAATTAATGATATTAATGAAAATAATGCAGAATAAGTATTATACCTTGTACACAGGGTTCTTGATGGGTCATTGATTCAGCCTCTTTTGATGGAAAATAAATGAAAGGGACCCACTGGACTCTTACACATTCTGAAAATGGCTGGTAGGCCAGCTTGTGAGTTTGCGTTTCTTTTGGCAAACATCCTTTATATTTTGATGGTGTTCTTTTTATTAGCTGGCATTGTCTTTCTTCGTTATTTTTTTTTTACCTCCTTTATCTTCTGATGTTAATTTGGCTGCTTCTTCCAGGTTAAGTTTCTAATTTTCATGGCCACCACAATGTACACTTCTTTCCAAATGATGTACAAATTTTTTTAAAAAAAAACAGGGTAGACTGCCTCTTTCTGTCTCTCCCTCTGTCTCTCTCTCTCGTTTTTTTTGTTTTGTTGCTGCGACGCCATTTGGCAACGTGCTCTGGTAGTCCTCCAGTCAGGTGGTCGTGAATGCGTGGCCGTGGCGACAGGCCCGTAAACAGTGCAAGGGGCAAGCGGAATGAGATGTCGGCCAGTAGCTCGGCGGAGGGGAGAGAAGAGGGCTCCGGGAAGCGAACAGAGCGTTCGGTTATCTGTATGGGGCTCTGCGCGAGAGGGTTTTTTGGCAGCAAACCCTGACTGTTGTCTGGCCCTGGAGCAGTCTAGAGTCTGAATGAGCTGAGGTTTGGAGAAGGGCTGGGGGAGTTGGAGGGGGTATGTGGGGGGGTCAGGGGTGGTGGTTGGGGGGCGCTGGCAGGAAGAGACAGAATAGCCTCAGTGTCTCTGTATGGTCAACAGTCATTGACACACTGATCACACTCCATCTTTCTTCACAGTCACAGAGGGAGGGAGGGAGGGAGGGAGGGAGGGAGCAAGGGGGTGAGGGAAAGAGGTGAAGGCGGCTGGGGGCTGGGGGTGGGGGTGGGGAAGGAGCGTAGGAAGGAGAGAAAAAAGACTTTGCTGTCTCAGTAGCCCCAGAGGTCGAGATTCATTCCGCTTTATTCTGCTCCAAATACCCCAGGAATGCAGGACATACACCCACCGGATTTGGAGTCCAGTGGCGTCCCCTGTCCCGTCCCGTCCTGCCCCCCCCACCCCGATTTCATTGATAGGTTCAACAAATAACGGGGGGTCTGGTTTTAGGGAGAAAAGATGAACAGGCAGCCCCCGCGGTCCAAGTATCCATGTCAACATCTGTCAGAACCACAAGGGCTGAAGTGTTCTGAGCACAGATTCCCATGCCTATCGATATATTTAAAAACATACAAGGAACGGGAAAAAGATAAGGTAAAATACATCATCATAAGACGACTGGACCCTTGTTTCCTGCTGACTGCTGAGGTAAAAGAGTGATTTGCACATACGCAAAAAAAAAAAAAAAAAAAAATGATGATGAGGTTGTCATGGGAACGCCGATATCAACATAGGAATCACACACGCACACAGAGGAATCACAAAGACAAGAAGGGACGCAGGATCCATAACCATTGCCTTTCAAAAAAAAAAATATTCTGTTAGTGGTTTGTTCTGCCTGTACCTGCGATATGGTAAAATGGTTTTATCTTCAGATACTCACCAGTCATAACAGCTAGTTATCAGTTGTTTTGTCTATTGAGCTATTGGTACTTGTAAATATATGGCTTTATTCAACAGCCTTGTTATGCGTGCAGGATATATACTGTATATATTAATGTACACAGTAGTTGATCATTTGTATGCAAAGCAGAGCTTACTCCAGCCATCCTGCTGAATTACATCCTTCATATTGAATATGACATCTTATGTGGTTAGCAGGTTAGCTCTCAAGCTTGGCCTATAAAATCTGGCTGAATCTATAAATATAACATAAACATCATCAAATATGAAGAAATATCATGATACGGCACCAGTCAGCGAACCTCACCAGCATTTGCTCGCGAGTGAAAATGCCATAACCTGCAAGAGAGGTATATTTTTCATAATACAGCCAAAATAAATGAATATTGAAGAAATACAAATGGATATTGTTTCAAGCATGTGTGACCCACCCGTGCATGTCGTACCTTATCAAATGAAAATTGCATTGATGGCAGATGGTTAGATTTTCCCATTTGAGGATGACTTGATACCAAGGTCAAAACCGCTCTGCGATATGTTCTGCTGAGGGCTGGTACGGAGGTGAGGGAGATGGGGAGAGGGGGTGTGAGGGGGTTGCGGTTAACAAAATTGAAATGGAGAAAATGAGGAAGGGTGGAAAAGGGGGGTGACAGAGGTAGAAGGGAAAACATGGGGAAAGATGGAAAAGAGAAGAGAAAGGGAGGGGGAGACAGAGCAAAAAGGAGGGAGGATGATATAGAGGAAAGAGAGAGAGAGAAAACAGCTATAGAAGAGAGAGGGAGGGAGAGAAGGAGGAAAAGCAGAAGGGATGGATAGAGGAGAAAAGGAAAGAGAGGGAGAGAGTGAGAGAAAACAACTGTAGAAGAGGAAAAGAGGAGGAGAAGGAGGAGAAGCAGGGATGGATGGACAGATGAGAGAAGACAGAGAAAGAAATATAAAGCAGTCACAGAAGAGGAGTGAAAGGGGGGAATTGGGGGAAAAAGATAGAAGGAGAAAAGGGAGTCGTGTTAAGAAGAAAGAGCAGCCATAGAAGAGGAAGAAAGAGAGCAGAAGAAGAAAATTGCGAGGATGGATAGAGGAGGGACGGGAAAGGGAGAAAGAGAGAGACAGGAGCCAAAGAAGAGGGAGGGATTGAATGGGAGGGCTAGAAGATGGAAGGGAAGAGAGGGATAACAGGCACAGAAGAGGGAGGGAGCGAGAGCAGCACAGCTGTTCTGACAGGCTGCTCACACCTGCGAGATGTGGCTGGAGGATCCTGAGGGGGAAGGAGGGTGGGGAAGGCCATCTGTTCCCTGCCAATGAACCAGCCGCTGCCCCGGGCACCAAAGGGCTCAGCTGGGGCCCACAGCTCCATGGCTCTGAGCCCCGGATCAGGACCTGTGGGTCCCCAACACACAGGCCAGAACAGAAGAGTCACATCAACCCTCAACACAAAGACCCAGAGATCAGAAACCCAGACCCAAAACCTAGACTAACTGACCCACTGCATTGAGACCAGGACCAAGACCTGAGAGTCCACTGTACAAAACATATCCTGGTGAGTAATGGCTCATTGTCAGACAGAGTAGGAAGAAATGTATGCCTACAACTTAGACCACGTAACCCAGGCAAGAGGAACCACAACACCGAGACCGTAACCTAGACCTGTGAATGCATTACACAAACCCCATCCCAAACATGTGGGTCCAGAAATGAGATGAGTATCCTTGTTACAAAGAATGAGAGAGCAGAAACCTTTGACAGTCATAGCCTAGACCCATAGTACTGCGATCACAAGCTACTCATGAGGAAACCACAAATGCAAGACCACAATATACCCCTGTGGACCTAGAGGACAGACCGCAAGTACAAAATGTATAACCTTTTCCACAATAAAACTAACAACCAAGACCTATGGATCAAAAACATGTAGACCAGAGCAGAGAGTTATCATCATAACTTATCACAAAGGTGTTGAGTTCTGAGACCATAACATAGACCTATGGAAAAGGTAACATCGATACCAAGGGCACTGAGAGACCATAACCAATGGGACTACAAAATCAGTTCTGAGGGGTCTTTCTCAACTGTTCTGCATGCAGGTTTGTTTGGACCAACAGAACATTAATATGGTAGTATGTGAAATGAGGTTATGGTTATGAGGTTATGTGTGAAGGAGGTGCTGATAGTGACAAGTACTAAATCCAAAACGAAAAAGCCAATTGAGCTTAAGGTGAACTATTGTACTCTCTACAAACCAAAAATGACAGACATTATTTGATCAGAGGACGGTGGAAAAAACGCTTTTCTTTGTGTGCTTTATCAGGCTCATTTTAGGATGTGGATTGAACAAACCAAGCAGAGACTCCTAGCGTCTGCCCATATGCGAGTGAATTCTTGTGCGTGGGCTAGTGGGTCCCCTTGATATCTGTGCAGCACGAAAGCGAAAAAACCCAAATTTGATTATAAACTCAGCCCTCTGAATGAGCACGCTCCACCAGGAGATGATCACGGTTAAGCAGAATTTACTGTCGGTGGTTAATGTCGAACCGCATTGAAAAGGAACTTCTTGTGGGCTAACTTGGACTGCAGCCAATGTACTGGCATACATTAAGGATTAGGGAGACGTGCACATCCAAGAGCAACTGCAAAACATGCACAAAATCTGGTAATATTTTAGCATTTTTCAAAGACACCAGAACTGTGTACTGCAGACCCCAAAATACACATACGGTCAAACTCATAACAGCCTTTAGCACACGTTACCTTTTTTGTTCAGTTTTTTTTTATGCAATTTAAGTGACATGATGTATGATTGGAGCAAACAAAACTATCTCAACCAATCACATGCCCTCAGCAGCAAAACAGCTTTGCACATACTGCATGCTTTAGCCAATCAAGCCCCTAGAATTTATGGCTTTAGCTAACAAAATCCAGGGCAGAGACCCAAGTCTTAAGTCTCAAAGCACATACATTAAACATTACACTATATTAAGCTATCAACCAAGAATAATGACCTACAAAGGACCTAGAACCAGAGGGTGGATACCCGACCCAAGCCTGTCGGGACCTGACAGGTCGGGCTGGGTTCGGACAAAAATTTAGACATGATGTTCAGGTTCAGTCTCATTGGCCAAACAATAAAGTTCAAGTTCTTTTTAGTGAAAATATAGTGTAAATCTAAGTAAAAATGATGGACCTACTGTCTGTGCTGGGGTACCTTCTGTTCAGTGCTGGGGTTTGTTTATTTATGTGACAGCGCAACACATAAGCTATTTCAGGCGCTTAATATTCATAGGCTAAAGATGAAAGATGTCAAACAAAATTTATCATCGGGGAAGTTTAAAACTACCAAAAACCGTGCAGGGAATTCGACGGTATGGAGGCATTTTGATTTAGTCCTCAATACAGATAATAATGAAGCAGTTTTTCTTTTGCATTTTTTTTTTAAAGTGTTTGATCTTTACTTGTTTCATGTGAAACATTCTTGTAGTGGCAGGATCTTTTCCCAAACAAACTTCGGTTAAAAATATCTCATCGTCAGTTTGTTAATTAGCGGTTTGAACATCTTTCAGTTGGGTGATTGATTGTGAAGGTGATGAGATAATTGGGATAACCTGTGTGTAATTGGTGCTGCAGGTGTTTGGACGCAGCTGTGAGCAGAACTTGCCACCCTCCCAGAACACTGTGGATGCTGTAACTGAGCATTTTTGTAAAATTATAGGCGAAAGTATTTGTATACCCTCCAGCTCAGTGTTCAGAATCTTAAACCTCTACCACCTCAGAACATAAGGCTAGGACCCGATAACGCAAAGTCCTAGAATAGAAGGGGGGCTCAATCCTGATAGAAAAATAGAAATCTATACTCACCACCAGGGACAAAAAACCCAATTAGACAATTGATTTAAATCCAGTGATGCAGAACCTGGATCAGTTTTACTCAATCTAGGGTAAAGATTGAACTTTGGGGTTGGCTTAAAAATCTGATCCCAGAAAAACACTAGGCCATCACTCTGGAATACAGTATAGATACTCAAGCAGAAGTGGTTCTGACGTCTTTTTTTTTTTTACTGGTGAGCTGGCCCAAAATATTTAAAGGGCTGGATTTTGACCTCATGCCATTTGTGGGTTCCTGTTCTAGGACAGAGGGCCTGTCACGAAGCTGGCCGTTGCCTCGGACAATAGCATAGGGTTTTTCTAAAACCATCATATATGTTAAAAAAGGGGTTTATTTGACGTTAAGCTTGACAATACCTACATAAGTTCATGTAACCGGTTACAATTGCATTTCACAATCATTTAAAAACATTTCTTTAGAAAGGCTACAAACATTTTTATGCCATTTTACAAATGGTTGCCATAAGCCCCTCCTCCTGAGACAGCACACCTGTCATTAAGTAGGCCCACAATGACTCACATTTTGACATTCCATTCAATCAATCAATTTCAAGTAAGACACAAGGCTGGCAACTGATCATGTTCTCTAATTGACAAAAACAAATGCACCTGGCACACATGTAACAAGCAAAGATCCACAACCATTTCAACTGTGAAGCCTACTCCTTCACAGGGCCCATTGTCCAGAAATAGATTCATTCTAGGCTAAGACTTCAGACAGGTTTCAGCCGAGATCTACACTCCAATTTTCCTTCAGTGTAGGACTAGGCTTACTCCATGTCCGGGAAACTGGTCCATGGACTTGTAAACCAGTCACACAAAACATACAAATAACATCAAAATAACATACACAATACAACTTAAAACACGCCTGATTCACAGTTTTGAAAATTACTACAGCTATATGCTTTAGACCCAGAATTATAAGCCCTCATTATGCAGCCAAAAAGCACAGAGTTTCAAACCTGGTTCACACAGCTCTAGAACACAGATTCCTAATCTTAAAATACATAGCCCTGAAGCACACAGCTGAAGATCAGGAGCAGAGAGTTATAGATCTAGGCCACTTACCCTTGGAACAAAGAGTTACAGTCTTGGAGAACACAGCCATAAAATACAGTTGTAACCTCCATGCCCATGGATCTAGAACTGAGTTGTACACCTAGAGGCCAAAGTCCAAGAGTGTAGAATGTTAAAAAAAGAACACATAGCCCTAAAACACAGTTCTAAATCTAGAACACAGAGTTGTAAACCTAGAGCTCGAAGTCCTAGGACACAAGGTTATAAATCAAGGACAAAGGCAAGGGGATAGAGTTACCAACCTGGAATACGGACATCAGAACATAAAGCTATGAGCTGTGGCACTGATCTAGGATCATGTTTCCTGTGTCTACATCCTACCCTTATCCATTATGACTTATGACAGGCATTATGACAGGCAAAACTGTTCCCAGGTCAGTATCTCCACTCTGAAACCCTTTATGAATATAGGCCTCAAAGAATACATCCACAGACACTATACTAAACAATGTAGCATGTAGACCGCAAGAAATCAGGAACCAGGTAATTGTGCTGAAAAACCTTTAGAAATTATGTCCTAGGATTATATGTTTATTTATTTATCGTTAACAAGTTAAACACCCCTCCCACCCCATTAAACGCTAGGTGGTTATCCAGCTGTATTTATTTTGTTTTGTTCTTTGCCTTAAGTTATATTTGCATTAATATTTGTACACCACTGTTTAAAAGAATAAAATAAGGATTTATTTTATTTAAAAGACTCCTTTAACCCCAGAGCAGCAGAGAATGTCGGGCAATGCCATAGGAGAAAAGGAGAGAAAAAAAGTCCTTGAAAAATCTTATTTTTCAACCCCCCCCTCCCCCAACATGGGTGCCTCGGTCAGAGGGCGTGCCCATCAGCAGATATATGCTGTTTGCTGGCCAGGCTCGGGGGTTTCTGCCGGCCCTCTCGGTCCAGGCCCGACACGCTTAAGCTGGCCTCATTTGCTTACACAGGAAATCGTTAGGCCAGCGCTGCACTTTGCCACGGCCCAGGCTCAGCACTGCTGATTGGTTTCCTTTAATAGGAGTCATCAAAATGAGCGACGCAGCTGACAGCTGAATCATGCCAGAGATGGGGGATGCACTCTTTTGCTTTGAGCCGGGGGGGGGGTGGGGGTGGGGGGTGTTGGGGGGCAGGAGGGGGTTACTGCCCCCTCGCTGAATCCCGAAGCGTTACAAAGAGAGATAAATAAAAACACAGCCAGGCTCTTTCACAGCGTGAGATAACGGAGGCAGACAGAGAACAGTCGCTCCATTGCAGGCTATTTAAAACAAAAAGAGTCCGCACACATCGCTGACATCGTTAATTATGATAAAGGATTTGTTGTGTAAACACAGTTGGGAACACTTTTTGCTGTAACACAAAAGCCTTTTAAAAGTCCTGGCACCATTTTTTCCCAGTGTCAAAGTAATAACAGAGGTCCTTACACTACTCCTCTGCCTTCAGCTCTGCTTTTGTTTCCTCTGTTTTAGGAAAGAAAATGTGCAAATATTTGGACCGAAACAAAGGAGAGGGAGCCTAGCAGAGACCCAATGGAGGGAAACCCTCAGTATTTAGCTAGCTGCTAGCTCAAATTTTACTCCAGTTGCTTTGTGGAAGATAAAAAAGAATGTCTTAGAATTATTGGAGAATGACATCGGCCCTTTTGTCTGCGATTCAAAAAACCAAAAAAAAAAAAATGAAAGGAAGAAACCATGAAGAGCAGATTTTAAGAATCAATCCTCTCCGGCTCGGGAGACTTCATTTTTTTTTCCTCTCGAGCCGACTCAGTGGGGAGACCCACGGGGGCCATCCTGGCAGATGCAACGTGTCAGTCCTGAATGATTCCTAAAGGCTAATTTGTCATGACGAATCGGCTGCCCATTCACTTCCCACTCCCTGGTTTGATGTAAATGAGCCCTCATGTGCTAGATCTTCAGCTGGGGGTTTGGGGGGGCGCTCAGGAGTGTGGGGGTTCGAAAATCAAACTCTAGATTGACGGCTGCCAGAATTACAGTAGAATCCTCAGAGATAAGAATGCGACGGAATGTTGGCGGTTGTTCAGAACTCAGAAACATCCGTAACTGTGAAAGGTGGCGGGGGGGAGGTGTCAAATTTACACCAATATACACCAATTTCTGGAATTCCAAAATTTTTTCTGATTTGAGTCATTAGGTTATATTACAGAATCAAGTGCATTAGTCTAGTCTGTCTTTGTAGGCTTCTGTCATCTTGTTTCCATAAAAACTATAATCAAGCCAAACCAATCCCATAAGAACACTATTGTTGATTTCCTCTGCATTGTCTTTCCAAATTACTTTTTAATGACCCCCTTGTCTATTGACTCTTCTGTAAAGAGGCTGATTTTGTTTTGGTCCTAATTCACCTGAAACACTACCTAGTTTCCCACTCTGCATTCAGTTAAGGCAGGCCCCTTTGACTAATTTAACGGTGCTCGGGTATTTTAGCAGAGGTTTGACTTACTGCTTGCCTTTCTGGATCTCTGATAATATACAGCTTGATGCAGATAAAGGAGATTTTCATCGGCTTCTGCTGTATTCATATCGCTCTGTTGGCACGTCAGTTCTGCTGTTTTGGACGCCTTCTCCTCCCCCAAAATTACAGCACGGCTCTGCCACCCGGACTCCATGCCGAGATTCAGAGCAGCAAACCTGTTTTCCGGGCCGCATTAGGCAGGGAAATGGTGGTTCTGTAGACACAGCACTGAAAGGAACATGCGCCCAGACACTACTGAAGGCTCACATTACATCGGTAGAGTTATTAATGGAGGCACTTATATGGATATTAATTAAGGCAATCACC